>OY997590.1:64585191-65030205 GCA_963921825.1 Erodium maritimum | reverse complement strand
GATTTATTCCTAATGCACTCAGATGTATTTGAATCTAAATTAATGAATTGCACCTTTTGCTCAAAAAAAAAAGAATATGTATTGGGCGAATGTACAGTACTTGAACGTGTATTGGGCTTTAACATGACACATCCAATCTTCATGGTGGAAAAATCTAGGTACTAAGACCTCTTTTTCGTCCTGAGCTTAATGGTGGAAAAATTAGGGTATTAGATCTTTCTTTCATCTTTTTCATATTCTTCAAGTTTGTAAAATCTGGTTAGTAAACCTTGTTTTTATTGTTTGCACCTTTGTTGGGTCACTTTCAGTACTTGCTGGTTTCTCTGGTCTGTTTAGATCCTTTCATTGTTGTCTCCCCTAGTTGGGATTGTCATGAGACTGAGTTGTCATGCCAACGCTCAAGTTTGTTCAGCTTCTGTAGCTAAAAGTTTTATGTTATCATCCACTTTTCAAACTTTGAAAATGAGGTTTATAAATTTCTTAACTAATTAAAAAACACGACACACCCAAGTAAAGGTTTCGTACATAAGATAAGACAACTTCTATGAGCGTTGATTTCTTCAAATAAACATGCAGAAAGTAAGTAATAAGTATATTATATACATATTACATATCTATGTATGGTCCTGAAAGCTCAACTCTTATGGCTATTTACAGAGGCATTGAAACGGTGCATATTTGAGTCATTGAATCCAACGTAATAGTGAGAAAAAAACGCCGAATCTGCGGCGTAGAGTCGGGTCTACGTCGAATCTACAAAAGCGTAGATTTGACGTCGAGGGTTTTGTAGAATCAGCGTGTCGTCGAATCGACAAATTAGTGGCCCAACCGAATCTTGGACCAACGAACTGGGATGTGTCGAGTGGCACGATTCGTGCTTAAATTGTAAGAACCGCCCCCGGTTGATCCCGGGCGAACCGACGAATTTTGACAAAGTTTGACTTTCGGCCGGAAAAGTCGACCGATGACTTCGGGAGTCGTTCGGGACCTTTCCGGGGCCCAAAAAGCTTAGCCTTCATCGCGATTAGCTTAGTTGGGCCATTTCCTTTCGTTTGACTGTAATAATGGAAAAGTCAATTCTCGGTCAAACATGGACTTTTTATCGACTAAAGCCTAATTAAATTTAAGTGCTGGAATTAATTAAGATCCAAGTGGTCCTTACATGGACACTTGTCCATGTTAGATTGGAGAGAGGAAAGGAGTCCAAATTGACCTATGTACCCTCACTAGTTGTCCTTAAAGTGGATAAGAACTAAAGGGTTTTTGGTCTTTTCCACTCCTAAGTCTTTTTAAAGCAATTGAAGACAACAAATCAGCTCATTCCCTAGTGTTGTAGCCGAAACTTAGAGAGAAAGGAAGAGGAGAAAGTTTCCATGAAGTCTTGAAGAAGAAGCAAGAGAAAAAGAGGCAACTTTGACCCTTTTCCTACCCATTTCTTCTCCAAAATCTTCCCATCTTCTCATCTCATCTTCCTAGAGGTTTGTACACCCTTAACTTCTCATTTCAATCATTTTAAATTCATGGGTTTATTGTGGGTTTTGCTTAAACTAGTAGTTTTTGAATTCTATGTTGATAGATGGTGTTGTAGTGAAATAAATGTTTGGTTTTTGGAGAAATCCTTTGGTTTTGAGTTGTTTTGATGTTGGTTTTCTCTTGGGTATTTGTTGGTTTGATGATTCCTACCTTGGGTAGAGGAGTTTTGGAGTGATTTGACTGTTTTGGAGTTTTAAGTTGACTGAAAATGGAGATTTTGATGTAATTTTCGTGAAAAAGGAGCTGGAGGTTGAAGAAGGGCGAGTCTGCCCAGACCCGTCACGGATCCGTGAAGGGAGACGTCACGAATCCGTGAAGGAGGCCGTGACGGTACACGACACGGTTCCATGACGTCATCCGTGACGGGTGGCATCACGGCTTCGTGACTCGATCCGTGGCAGACCAGTTTTGGTCCTTTTGAACCCTTTTTGGTTGTTTTTCGTTGAGTTCGAAAGGTGTTTTTGAAACAAACGGTTGGTGTTCTTCTAAACTTAGATGCTTGTATCTCGGTTAGCCTTTAATTACAGTTTTAATTTGTGATCCAAGACCTTGGACCCGAGCTCGAGGAAAGAAGAAGGCTTTGGGACCCGAAAGAAGACAGAGAGGAAGCTAGCCCGGACGTCAGCAGCTAGGAGTATTGTTCTCAGAAGACTTCGAGGTAGGGAAAGTACTAGACTCCTCTTTTAATTTAACGCTTTAGTATGCCTCTAGGTTAATAGTAACCGGAAAGGTCCTAGTTTGCATATAGGATGTGATTCACTAGAATAATCGTTTTTCAATTACAATAATAACCGGACGAGTCCAGTATGCATGTAGGATGTGATTCACTAGTTTAATCGCTTTCAATACTTGGGAAATTGTCGTGCTGGTAGAATGGCCATGACGAGCCTTAGGATTTGGTTGTGATTGCCTCACATGTCGTGCTTGCTTAGTCTTCAGGTTAAGATAAAAGTCAAATTAAACGAGATAAATTGTGATGACTGTGTTATTATTTGTTGATCCGATGTTTGGTCGAATGAATGTTTGAATGATTGATTGAATGAATGTTTGATTGATTGAATGAATGTTTGAATGATTGAATGAATGTTTGAATGTAAAGTTGATTGTGCCAAATGGTATGATCGGGTGAGTGATAGACCGATAGTACGTGGTTGGTAAGTATGACGGTAAGTGTGATTGTTAATATGAGTTCTTTGTGGCGTGTCATGATAAGATTGTGAGTTGCTAAGCTATGAATGAACTATGACTGTATGGTATGTTACTCTCTTGTGTGTGATCTAAGAGGTGTTGTGTTTCGGTATGGTACCTACACCGAGGGGGTATGCCGGTGTGGGGTAGTACCTAGGCCGATGAATTGCGTACCGGTATGGTACCTACACCGAGGGGGTATTTCGGTGTGGGGTAGTACCTAGGCCGATGGTATTGTGGTAACCCCGATGCGAATACCGGTATTTTGGTAAACCCGATGTGAATCCCGGGAAGACGTCTAGGCCGATGCGAATTCTGGTATGACGCAAGATTGTTTACCCTGCGGGGATTATTACTTGTTGTTTCACCCCGAGAGTATGCATTCCCGCGGGAGCCTTTCCGATAGAATATCTTGTTCCGCCCCAATGATCTATGGTCCCTTGGGGACATTTCCGAGAATCCCGACGATATGTGTCCCTTCAGGGATGTTTCCGGTAGCCTCGACGTATGTGTCTCCTCTGGACCGAGGGAAAATCCGACATGACACAATGACTATTGTGGATCAGAGTATTGTGGTTTAACTTATCATTGTGACGTTTAAATGTTCTCCTTAGTTGTTATTATTAAAATCTACACCGCCTCTCCTTGATCACCCTAAATTACTATTGTAGCTAAGCTTTGAATTTCTTATTGTTTTCTATTTTATAGCATCTACTTGGTTAATTGTATATTTTTATAACTTGTGGATAATTGTGCAAATTCGGGTTTTATCACTAAAGTGGAGATTTCGTTTGCTTTATTATTTTCCCTACTGAGCGTAAGCTCACCCCCTCTTTTGTTTACCGTTTGTACATGCTTACTTGGTGAGTAGTTTCTAGAGTTGGGCTCGAGAGCTTCTGGGGGAGTCCGGGTGAAATTGGTGTTAGAGACGTATTTTTACCGTTGTATTGAACCTTGTTTTATTTTGGTATATTCTGAGCTTTGACTCGTAATATCGGTTTTGGATCTTGTTTTATCGAAATTATTTGATCGGAACTAAATTTGGAGATTTAAATTTGTTTAAGTTTACTTTTATCCTTATTATTTAATTGTTATTTTAATTCACGTCTCGGGTCCGGTCAAAACCGGATTTGGGGCGTGACATAAATGGCCTCAACGTTTTGTCTTCCCACGATTCTTCTTCCCCGCTTCTTTTTCCTCCGTTTCTTTGACTTCCTCCACCACCGCCGTTTCTGCTATCAGCATTCCCACCTCCGACGTATCTCCACCGCTTTTTCAACCACCAGCGATTCTCCTTCTCCGTTTCTCCCCCACGTTCCCAGACCTCTGGCATTGTGCCACCACTGTTTCCATCGATTTTTTTCTGTCCCGTTTCTCCAGCACCGTTTCTCCCTCATGTTCCCAGACCTCCGCCATTGTGCAACCACTGTTTCCATCGGGTTTTTTCTGTATCGTTTCTCCAGCACTGTTTATCTACTGCTGTTTCTCCACCTCTGGAACATTAATACCATTTCTCCAGCTCTGTATCTGCACCACATGAGCGACACTACCGTTTCTCCACCAGCATTATGTCATCATTGCCGCTTGTCCACCTCCCGTGTCTTTAATGTACGATTCTCCTCCAATGGCCGACAACACCCCTGTCGAAGGGTCTTCCACTGTACCGGGCTCGAGCTCAACCCCCTCGTATCACGGCCAGCCTGAACCGGGAACGCAAATCCCGTCGATGGTCTTGTATGCAAGGGTTACTATCAACCCGTCGAGGATGCTACACATATACTGGAAATGGAGCCGCCCCGAGGAGGTCACGTTGGTGTGTGTGTAGCTCAAAATGGTGGAGCAAGGAGTTGACCAACATGGCGATGCCTTTTGGGATGGCATACGGGGGGAGCTCGCCCACATGACCCGCCAAACCTCGACGATTGAGCGGTCCGCTGAGAATTGCAAATATCATTGGACCGTCGTCAACCGAAGGTGAAGTGTTTCAATGAGTGCTGGTCGGAGATGAAGCGCATTTACCAATCCGGTTGGACCGACGCTCAGGTCACAGACATTGTAGAGGAGGTGTACGCCGAGAGATACAGACACAAGTTCTTCTGGAACCATTGGTGGATTCTCGTGCGTGACCATCCATGTTGGAGGGTTTGTAGATACAACCGTAATCAAAGGCAGCAAGTGAGACGAAAATGGTTTGGAAAAAATAACCATCTTTGGAAAAACAGGAGGACCCACATCCGACGCCGAAGAACTTGTAATTGTTTTTGGAGGTGTAATGTGCAGGATGACTTGAAACAGTATCTTAGTTGTCCATAATCAAAAATGGCGATTGACGTGGGTTCTCTAATGGCATTGTTCTTAGGACATACCAAATATTTTTAGGTGTTCGTATCTTCTACATGGTCACGTGACATTACGTACTATTTTTGTGGAACAATGATATTGCGAATCCATGTCATTTTCGATTTTTTATTATAAAATACCGAGAAAATAATTTGAAATCGAGACCTTATACAGGCTTGATTCACTACATACCCTCTTTCATCTCTCCACCTACCGACCCAACGTTCCAAACCTCATCTCAATTGGTATAGTCAGTGGCCTAGAGTCTCTACTCTCCACGTGGACTGAAAAATCCATTGTTGCTCTTATAAATTTAGCTACAAGTAAGCCAGGAAAAAAAATGACATCAACTCCGAACCTCGTGAATGGATTAGCAATAGTATTGAACACCGGTGAGACTAGTGAGCAGGAACAAGCTGTGGCATGCCTTCTAATGATTCTACAAGAAGGTGTGATACCCGGGTTAGTGTCTGTGTTAGTAAACGGGACTCCTAGAGGGAGATATAAGGCTCAAATACTTGTACTGTTTCGCGAGCAACATCAGAGAGATGCTATTCTGTGAAGAACTACTAGTTATGCTATTGTTGGTAAAAGGTGCATGTAAAGTTCTGTTGTATCTTCTTTTTGTTTTTTTTAATTCTGTCATGCTGTTTGCCGAGATGAATTATTTTCAAAGGGAAGAAGAGATGTACAGTCCCATGTAATCTATGGATTTTTGTATCTTCTTTTGTGAGGTAGCTGTATAAAGGTGTAATGTTTTGAGGAAGAAATAAGTCGTGTTTGGATTGAAAGTTAACTATACATGTAGTACGGTCCGATCTGTTTAGTTGACACCACATTCGGGTCAATTCATTGATCTTAGCTGATGAGTTTTTACAAAAAGAAAACATAAAGGGATGAAACCCAGTTATGGAAACAAGGGAGAAAGAGAGTGATAGTAAGAGTCCCACATCGATAAGAAAGAGGATAATGTGAGTGAGGATCGACTATATAATAGAAGGCACAAACACTGGGTAACATACTTACCTGGACGGGGTTGTTGGATGATCAAGAATGTCCATGGCCTAGGTTAGTGACCTCCATTGCACTTAGGAGGGGTGCTCACCTAAGGTCCGCCCAAGCGGTGGAGCCTACGTCATAATTTGTGACAGCGGGAGCTTGCGTTCGCGCAGCTCCTGACCAACTATATTTTTAATGTTTTTCTACTAACTGTATAAGTGGTAATGTTTAGCGTTTTGTATGTTTTCCTTCTTATAAGCCGAGCTGGCAAATGTTTTTGGCGGGCTTAATGTTTTCATAGACTGTTGGGCTGTGAACTTATTTACTCCCCATTAACATTCATTTGGTTTTGGATTGGATTTCCAGTTTTGTGAAACAATAAATTATTGGTTTACAGAAGTCACTTTTTCGTATATAATGTATTTTCTTTTGCATATAGATCGGTTGGAATATGAATGAGCAGAAAGAGAGAATCGAAAGGCGTAAGTTAGAGTCCCACATCGGTAAGAGTTGAGGGGAAGAGAGAGGGACGCAGATATAAAACAGGAAGGAGGTTGGGCTGTGAAATTTACATACCTGGACGGGGTCTAATGGGTGATCATCAAGGCCCATGGCCTAGGCTTGCGGCCTCCATTGCACTCCCAGGAGGTGCGTTCGCCTAAGGCCTGCCCATGAGGCAGTGCCTACGTCGTAATTTGTGCCAGCGAGGATCTGCGTTCGCGCGGACCCTCTCCAATTCTACCTTTAATTTTCTGTCAAACGTCACCGTTTTGATGCTCTCTTGATTCTTTCCACCAGTTGAGTTCGTTTTCAACAAAAGCGCTTGATTCAAAATATGATTGCAAATTGAAGTTTCCGGGTCTGCATCCATGGCATTCCTTACAATGAATGGTAGTAAAGCACATAAAAACATTAACTTTACAATGAGATCGTATAGGTTATAAATTGGACAACATTTACAATCTACCAGGTTCTCTCTGCTCTTTGTACTAGAATAGAATCTACCTTGTATTTTCCATCATGTGTATGAAGCAGAGTGTGGAAAGTTTGTTCTGTTCTTTTTACCATTTTGTTTTCTTCTAGGGTTCATTGACCTCCCCCACTCTGCCCTGTCTTTAGTATATCCTTTCCTAGCTACACTTGCAGTCGCCTCTTTCTTCCCTCTCACTAGTACTTCCTTGTAAGATCCTTTTCTACCGATTGGCTGAATGGTTAAACCGACCATATTGGATCCACAACTATTTGCTTGTTTAACTGTTAAACCCACCATTGAGTCTTCCTCTTCTGTTCCCTTTGCGCTACTAGTTGGCTGAATTGTAAAACACACCCTATTCTCTTCCTCCATAGATTGCTTTGTGCTGATGGGTTCAATAGTCAAACCATCTCTACCTTGTTCTTCGCTTGATCTCTTCATACTATCTTCCTTGTATAACCCACTTTCAGTTTGAGCCATACCATATTCCCCATATGCTTCCTTTTCAGTCACTGGCTCGATAGTAAAACTAACCCTTTCATCTTCCTTGTTGGACTCCTTTTCACCAACTGACTGATCTTTCTCGTCAGACCCTTTTTCACTTATAAGCTGACCAGCACGTTCTTGCTCGGAGGACACTTGATCTTCCTTATTTTCACTGACTGGATGAGTTCTAGCATCTTTCTCGTTTGTAGTAACTGTCAAACCAACCGTACCTTCTTTATTCTTATCAGGGAGGAGAGTTATGGATTCCTGATCTTGCTCGCCGTAGTTTTTATGAATCGTGATGTCCTTTCCCCCTGTATTCTCCAAACCCCAAGCCACCAATTCACATACCAGGGCGATGAGATGAGCCAATGCCCAATCTAGAAATGGAACTAGATACATGATAGTAGGAAACTTGTTCATAAGAATATCAAACTTTCCGGGAAGACTTTCTGTGATTTGGACAAGCTCCTCAATCTTGTCAAAAACATAATTCGATCGAGGGAAAAGAGACCCCACAATATCCTCATAAGCTAGGATACAATCATCAATAGATGACAGCGCCGCTAGAAATATATATTGTGCTACGTAGACAAGGGGGGAGGCGAATGTGGCCAAAATGGAAATCATTTGCGCTGTTGTACCTATTGGTCCATGGACACACTGAGCTTTTCTATATATTCTGTGACTAATTGCCATGAATGACACTGCACATATGTGCAATGGACGCCTTCTTGAGCTTACCCCATATCCCTGACAATTCAAATTACACGATATAATCAATCAACAAGAACAGATTTATGCCCACAGTATTATATAACCCATAGTCATACTAAGCTTTCACTTGCATTAGGAAGTCAATTATGCAGTTTCTATAGTAAAACCTTCAAATTTACAGAAACCCCATTCGGAATATACAGTGCAAAAACCCAATTCAGGAATCGATAAAGAAGCATATGGAGGGTGAGTTATGGAGCTAATTACTGAATAAAACCCCATAAATTCCAGAATCAATATACAAGTTGCATAATCACAGTAAACTCTAAATATAAAAATAAATACAAGCCAATACAGGAGTCAAAACAAGCTTAGGAACAAATCAACGGGTATACATATCATGTTACAAGAGACCCTTATCCTCAATTTTGGCATCAATGTCGGGAAAGATTGAATTTTTACATAGCAGATCATAGAGGAACGGGACAAGAAAGAAGAGGAGAAGAGAAATTACCAAAGCCCCACTGGAATCCATGATTTTCCTGGGGGAAAAAATCAAGGATTTGCAGAAAGAAGGAGATAATTAATTTAGAGGTGAAATAAAGTAAACACCGAACACAAAAATGAATCTGAAAATAGAAAAATTGTGGCAAAAAATGGGAGACCTTTTTTTTTGAAGAATAAAAGTGGCAGACTTAACGTGGCAAATGAACGGCCGTTATGGATTTTAGCGGGAGTTTATTTAGTTAATCCCACGTGTAAATGTCTAATTAACCGCGAAGTTAGATATTAATTAGTCCTTTTCGAGCCCATTGGGCCTGCGACAGAATTGAAGTTCGAACTCGGAGTCCGAGTTGACTCGGTTCGTTGAGTCCGAGTGATGAGTGTGTCAAATCAAACTGTGATTCTCATTCTGTGCAGCCACTGATGAAGGAGGAGGAGAGAGAACAGAGGAATACTGTTCCATGATCGTCACTTTAACACCGCAAATACACCAAAAAGCTTCAGTGGAATGTTCTCTCAACGCTCGTGCGGGATCAAAAGTCAGAGGCCTTCGCAACCTCAGGTACAATCGAGTTTTCCGTGTCGTTCAGAAGCAAAATTCATATCGATTGATTTTATATTTCTCTTCCGCTTCGCATTTTTTTGAGCTCAAATCATGCCCAAACCTGATAATCCGCCCCAATTTCGAAAAATCTGTACGTCTAGTGCTTGTTCCGTAATTACTTGATTTCGATCTTTGTTTCCCTAACCACTGTTCAATTTTAAAGAGTAATTTGATTTTATCAGTAGAAAGAAATGTCATATAAAAGGTCAAGTTGTTAGATTCTTTGCTCAAAGTCTTTGAATTGAGCTTTGATACGTTGCTTCCATGGTTTTATCTGCTTTGCTTGACGTGGCTGTGATTATGTTTGTGTTCTTTGCTATGTGTTTATAGAATTGGTGATGCTTTTCTCGCTTTCCTTTATTCTTGGAAATGAATATGGGTTATGGACATGGTTGTTCTCGTTACCCTTCTTTATTTTCTGCATTTTAACTTTTATGCGACATGAATTGAGCTTTATGATGCCAATCTCTTAGTATTTTGAAACGAGCATTTTGTGTGTGTGCATCTTACCTGAAAATGGCAACTTGGTGATTAAAGACCTTATTATCTTTATTTTGCTTCGTATTTTGGAAGCACCATCTTAATATTTTTCAACAAAGAGGTTATGAATAATGTAACGCTAGATATCATCTTCACTTTAGAGATGTATTGACGAGAATGTGATACAGGGATACCAGGAGATGGAAGGTGTCTATTTCGTTCTGTGGTCCATGGGGCTTGCCTGAGAGTAGGGAAGCCATCCCCAAGTGAGAGCCTTGAGAAAGAACTTGCAGATGAGCTTAGAGTTAAAGTATGAAATGCACTTCTCTTCTCCAGATATCCTTCTGTTGTTTGCCTTGGCTTTCCTGTGCAGTTACTTCTTATTTTGCTTATGCTAATTGTCTCATTACATTCTAATTTGAGATGATTTACTGAGATACCTAGGATTGTCTTACAGGTAGCTGATGAATTTGTCAAGAGGCGGGCAGACACTGAATGGTAAGTTTTCTGGAGGATCCGTAGTTCAGAGTGCAGTACATGACATGTTCTACATGGGAATATGTAGCTCTTGTGTTTTCGTCATACCAATATTGTAACATTCAAGCAAGTAGCTAAACATTTATGCAACGGCAGGTTCCTTGAAGGTGATTTTGAAGCATATGTTGTACAAATGCGAAAACCACACAATTGGGGAGGAGAGCCCGAGCTGCTCATGTCCTCACATGTCTTACAGTGAGTCCTTTCCCTTGCTAGATCTATTATAAACTTATAATGGAGTGTATGTCCATATCTGTGAATGGTTTAGATGGCAAGGAAAATATATTTTGTGATAAGGGTTGCCAAACAAGTGTGTCTATGAATGTTCAATTTCTAGGATGCCAATTACTGTCTACATGTGGGACAAGAATTCCGATTGCCACAAAATCATAGCGGAGTACGGTCAAGAGTATGGCAAGGAAAACCCCATCCGTGTCCTGTATGATGGTTGTGGTCACTACGATATGCTGCTGAACCCAGTTGGTTATGTGCTATCCAAACTGTAAGTTCTCTTGCTTCCTCTTCACTGTTTACCATACATTAGAGATATCTATCAACTTGTGCCTCTGTCAAGTGTCATTACATTCCTTTTCACTTTTCTGGTACAATTTAGCTGATTTTTTTTGTTGGTATATTACCGTTGCTCCTGTGAAATTTAGGTAGTTTTGATTACTTATTAGAGCACCCACAGTGGAGGCTATTCGTCGGCCTCTTGTGGTTGGTAATTTGGAATAGCCGAGCAATTCGCCAAGCACTAGCGGCGATTTGGGCTCAACAATTTGGGTTCGGTTCAGCGCATATATCTGCGCAGTAGGAAATCGCCGAGACAACGGCGAATTTATAGGATTTGGGAACGAAGAAGAGGGCCTCTATTTTGGGTCTTTTATTATATTAAAGATGTATTATTTGAAATAACAATACAATACTAACAAAAATATGATTATATATTTTTAAATTTATGCGGGCATGAGAATTATTGTGATCATTAATTATTAATAGGGATAATTGTCAAAACATGCACTAAAGTTTTGTCCGCAAATGAAATAGTGCATAACGTTTCGTCCACGTAGTGTGGCTACCCTAAAGTTTCGTCCACAAAATGAAATAGTGCACAACGTTTCGTCCACGCTGTGGCTACCCTAAAGTTTCGTCCACAAATGAAATAGTGCACAACGTTTCGTCCACGTTGTGTGGCTACCCTAAAGTAATTTGCTGATTTAGGTTTCATAAGTAATTTTAAGTAATTTTACTAACAAATGTTCGTGGACGAAACTTTAGGGTAGCCACACAACGTGGACGAAACATTGTGCACTATTTCATTTGTGGACGAAACTTTAGTGCATGTTTTGACAATTATCCCATTATTAATAAAAATTATTATTATTCTTATAAATTGTGTGTGCCAAGTTATGCATCACACATCAAAATCAAGACACTCTTAACACATTATTACTTACTTATTAAATTAATAAACCTTTTAAAATCAGTAAAATGAATATGATTGTATAAACTGTCATCAAATACATCCTGTTAACCCATCATTTATTCAAAAAATATTTTTTTTGTAAGCTCAATTCTAAATTAGGTTAAACTAATCAATTTTTACATATGAGATCAATCATTCCATTTGAGTTGAGTTTGAATAAACAAATTCAATTGCATCAAATTTTAAGATGGATGGATCAACTAATTTAAATTGAGTTTGAATAAATAAATTTAAGAATTTAGTTTCAGTTTCAAAAGTGAAGATTTCGGTTTTTAGATATTTGTAATTTGTGCAATAAGCCGTGGCTATATGCACTGTGAGATAATTTCAATCAGTCTAACTAATTGAGAAGAGAGAAACTGAAAATTTTCAATTGGCCTTGGCCATTAGCCTAGCTAGTGCTAATTGATCTGTGGATGATCTTAGCACTCCTGAGGTACATATACAACACAATGATGATTTTTTTTGTATTTATTCGCGGGTTTGGTGGTTTAATCGGGTCAGAATGCAAATAACAGGGATTGTGTTTGATCCAACTTACAAGTTTGCTTGTGTATTCAGCTGGTAGAAAAATGGTAGCTAGTGAAATTAACTTTATTCATTAATTGGACCAGTATTATCAAAATGCTACATTCAATAGCTAAACTTTGATGACAATTCTACATTTAACCCTGTAATTCATCAAAACTACATTCAATCCATATATCTGTAATGCAGTGTATTCGGATGCTTCTTTTCTCAGAACTATTTTTTTGGGATTATCTGTGGCAGGTTGAAGAAAAGATGAATGCTTTCATTTTTTTTTATATATTTGGAGTTCTGAACAGTATTTCTTCAGTGTATGTGAAAACAGTTATCTGTTGTGTAATACAAACATTTATAGGTATTGAAATTATCGCTCCAAGTTCATTTTTTGTTTCGAAGTTACTTGTAATTGTTCATGGGCTTACTAAGCTTTGTTGCCAATGCTTTGAAGTAGGAAATTTCACATTAAAAAAATATAGATAAATGGGGTCAAACCCAACTATTTTAACTACAGTTTTAGTTGTGAAGTTTGAGTTTGACCAAATACATGTTTCTAGGTTTCAAGAAACTCTGCATAGTCCTGATGATTTATGCTTGTGAGCATTATGGGGCATGCGACATCTGTTGTGTGGTTTGGTATGTGACCTATACGTAGAAGTTTAGCTCTTCATATGATGAGGGAAGTGTTCAAACATAGTCTTACAATAGTAAAACTATACATTAAAAGCCAAGATGACGTGGAAATGGCAAGTATATGTCATGTGTGGCCACCACAATTCACATGCCACCATTATTTGTATGTTGGTAGTATATGTGGTATTACCTCAAGTGTTCTTAGTTTTTATAAATAGAGGTGTCAACCCCTTATATTAAACACAACATTAGCACTTCTTGAATTGCTCTCAAGTTATAAATAAAAATGCTCTCTACTCTATAACTCTCAATCTCAAATGTTATTTCTTGTTTGTTCGGTGGTCAACCCATAAACACTAACTTTTGTATTACTTTGGACCATCGGTGTCTTGACGTTGGTCCCATCCAAACTCGATCATATAACACAAGTTTCACGACACAAGAAAATTAATTGAACAAGATGAATGAAGAAGTGAGAAAAAGAAACAAGACATTCATCTTGAGCCCTTCCCCTCGTGCTCTCTTTCTACACCCGTTTTTTTATTGTCGTCTCGTCTTCCTGAGGCTTAGCATTATGACGACAATACCATGTCTTCCATCCGTCTCTTCTCATCAGAGCTTATCGTATCTCACCACCCTATCTACATCCCCCTCCTCTCCTACCTCTTCTCCTCCATAACGTCTGCGTATGAATCATCAGGTCCATACTACATGCCGATATGGGGCAGAGTCCTCTACGACTCTCTTTTTTTGATAGGCAATGAATTTACTAAGTGAGGCTTCCAAAGTGGAAACCCGCCCACAAAAAAGCCTTGATCGACTACAACCAAATGAAATTGGTACCACCAAACTAACAACGACGAAAAAAACATCCAAAAACAAAAACCAATATAAAACCATTACCCCCACGCAACTACTCTCCTACGTCTGCTCCAGATACACGTACGAGGGGAGGCATTCCACTGCTCAAAAGAAAAACTGGCAAGACATCACCTTCCACCCCACCAGAAACACCACTCGAAGCACCTAACGACGGCACAAAAACCGAGTCCCAACCCCAAAAAATAACCACAACTGCCAATTAAAAAAGTAAAGAAGTAGGGAGAGAATCCCCCTCTTCTACCTCCTCACTCGACCCGAACTCCTCGGAGTCCTCCTGAAACTCCGGGTCGATCGAATCACCAAGTTCGAAATCTAGAGCTTCAATCTGATCAGCATCATCCGGGTTTCCTGCAATGGCTTTCTGGCTAGCCTTAATAATTTTCCACTTCCTGTCTCGATCAGCGTTTTCCTTGCCCAAAGAAACTCCTCTTGCTGCATATGATCTATAAACATAATTAGGATTACCAGACCTCAGTAAATTTCGGTTAACAGAGGTTCCGGTCCGCGAAACAAGTGGCCCCTTGCAGGGGCTTGTGCTCTGGCTTTGCGAATCTGAAACCTTGCTCACCGGAGAAGTCTGCCTCAACACCCCTTTGCCTTTATCTGTGTTTGCAGGATGCGGGAAATCCGAACCAGCATTCAAAACCAAGGCGTCTCTGTAACCCATTGAATGGTTCTCCAAAACCCTCTCCGGCTCCCTTGCAGGCAAATCGACAGAATCGATCCTGATAGCTTGAATGGGAAAAAGTTTACCATCCAATGCCAAAGTACGAGAGAAAGAAGCGGCATTGGAACACAATTTCAACAAGAGAAAATTACTGTCAAGCATCACCGACGTCTCATCCCGCAGGGCTAACACAAAGGTCCCTAGAGAGTTTCCAATGTCTCTGAAAGAAGACATGCACCAACCCGAGATCGGAATGCCTGAGACCTTTACCCACGAAAAACAACCCTCTTGATTAAGCCAAACCTTGGCCCGCTCAAACATAATGAAGTCATTAGAGCACCAATTCCATTTGGAATTCAAAATATCAGACATGATTTCTTGATCAGACAAAAGAAGCAAAAAAATTATGTTACCCAGATAACGAAACTGCAAGTCTAAAGATGCTTCCCTATTGATCTGTTCTCGCAAATCTGCAATCGAAAACTCCTCCCTTTCTATTCCCATCACACTCACTTCACACCAAGGGGAAAGATAAGTAGACGCAGTGCCCATAATCTTGGGCGCTAGATTAGGAGCCTCTACCATCGTATCATGCAAATTCCGACCCACTACCTTAGACTTCCACACCTGCTCCACTGGCTGTCGTCATAACCTCTTACTCAGTCTTTCCGGCCAAGCAATGGACATGAAAATCCTGTGCTCCTCCCACAAAACACCATTGCAAGCCTTCGACAACAAAGTCGCTTCTTCCTTGGACCGAACCGAAACAAACCCGAAAAATCTCCCACTTGCGTTGTGTCACGCCCCAATTTCAGCGAACCGAACTCGGGACGCGAACTTTTAAAAACATGAACACTTGAAACCTGTTTTCAATAAAAGCTTTGACATTTCCATTTACTTCTCAAAATAATAGTATTCACAATACAAAAACGTCCCAACAAGTGGACAAGGTACAACATCCGTCACTAGACTCAACAAAAGTAAAGACCAGACTCCGCTCCAAGCTCCATGAACTTCAAGAGCTAACCTAGTCCGTCCGGTGATCAGTACCTGTAGGAAAAGCAGCTAGGGGTGAGCGTTCGCTCACCTCCACGGATAACAGACTGACTATGGCATAATTAGCAGAAAAAGGCAGTAACACTAAAACCAAACCCAACGCCGGGACTACAGTCCCCAACTCAAGTACTCAACAGACCCACAACCCGTCACCTTCCTCAACAGACTCGACACTCGATAAAAACAGTGTAGACCCGACACAACTATCGACGACCTCCTCAAGGACTCGAACGAAACGACACAACACCAAACAAGATCACAAAGGATCGCACACCAGCTGCTCAGTAACCAATCTCAATCAGGTCAGGGTTCGACCTATCGCAATTCCTCGACACGAAGTCGGATCAGGCTGTCGACCTTTCAAACTCGCAATTCCTCGACACTAAGTCGGATCAGGCTGTCGACCTTTAAAACTCGCAATTCATCGACACTAAGTCGGATCAGGCTGTCGACCTTTAGAACTCGCAATTCATCGACACTAAGTCGGATCAGGCTGTCGACCTTTAAAACTCGCAATTCATCGACACTAAGTCGGATCAGGCTGTCGACCTTTAGAACTCGCAATTCATCGACACTAAGTCGGATCAGGCTGTCGACCTTTAGAACTCGCAATTCATCGACACTAAGTCGGATCAGGCTGTCGACCTTTAGAACTCGCAATTCATCGACACTAAGTCGGATCAGGCTGTCGACCTTTAGAACTCACCACCCCAGGTAACCACAATCACAATCACAGGCAAGTTCAATCACACAGGCACTCAAGGCCACTCAAGACACCTCAACAGTCAAGACTCGGGTTCAACAACCCCACGGGCACTCGCTGCCACTCAAGACACCAAATTAAATACACGGCTCTCATGGCCACCCCGACTCAACAATTAAATACGGGCTCTCAAGGCCACCCAAACTCAACAATTAAATACGGGCTCTCAAGGCCACCCAAACTCAACAATTAAATAAAACGCACGACAACCTCCGGCATACTCGATGCCTCCAACGGTCCTAAAATCGCTAGTTTCACAAACAACCTCCGGACATGGTCATATGCCTCCAGTAATTCAATTATCGCTAAGTTCTCTGTTCCTACGACACTACTAAGTGTCACATGCCCTTCTCTTAAACGCTACAATCCCGTATCATGCTTTTCTAATAATTAAATAAATCTACTCAACCCACGACACCCCGGTGTCACATGCCATTCTACTATTAACTTTCCCTAATCAGGGCCGAGATCCGGCTACTTTTCCCTACCTCGTATACAATCCCAAAAGCGCTCCAACAACACCCGAAGCACACTCAGTCACTCGCCGAGCTTCCCCTTGCCTCGGTCCGTAGCACGATCTAAAAGAACACAAATTTAAAGTACCTTTAAACTAGTACGAGTAAACCGAAAATTAATAAACTTAACGCCCAAACGTAACCCCGACAATGCCGATCACTCCCAAACTTCCCAAATACTCGATATTGCCGAAAAAGGACCCGTAAGGGCCAGATTCGCCCGACATGGCGAATCTGCCCGGTTTTGGTTAATTGCCTTCCGGGGCTCCAAAAGTCCCCGTTTTCGTTTCTACGGTCTTAGAATATTTCAAGGAACCCAACGCACTTGACGGAATTGAATTCCGACTTCTAAGTCAATTAATTAACGTTTAAAGTTTCCCGAAACCCGTTAATTACAACTTCTCCAAATTAATTCCAAATTTCGATTCGATTAGGAAAAAGTGGTCCGGGGGACGTTTTAAACCACCCGAACATTAAAACCCGAGCAACCGAGCACGTGGGCCCCACCCAAGAGGCTTGGCCGAGACCCTAGGGTTTGAGGGAGGGGCTCGGCCACCAAGTGGTGGCTGCTGCCACCTCCGGCCAGCCACCACATGGCCGGCCGGCCACCACCCACGGTGGCCGGAGCTCCTCCCGAGTCTCCGGTCACCGGAAAACGTGAAATTAAACCCCCAAACACCTCTAAAACGTCTCCAACACCTCCCCACACTCTACACAACCCTAAGCCTTAGTTTATAACCAAACCCTAGCTCTTGAAAATAATCAAAACGAGAATCGGTTCGGGTATTACCGTAGAGGAGAACGAGGGGAACGGGATTGCTCTTTGCTTTGACTCGATCCAAGGGCTCGATCACAAACCCTAGCTCAACCTCCCTTCTTCTCTCTTCTTCTCCTTCTACTTCTCTCTCTAAAACCTCTCTTCTAATTTCTAATTTAATTAAACTAACAACAAAACTAATAAAAAAACTAACACTTTCCCTCTTAAAAACCCATACTCGGCCAACCCTCTCCAACCACACCTTTTCCCTCCAAAAATACACCACCATATACTTGACAAGTGTCAAGGTGGGTCCCATACCTTTTGGAAAATATCTAGTTGATATTTTCCAATCAGATTCGCGAAAAACGGACGTTTCGGGCCCCGAACGGGCACTTTTCCCAAAAATATTTTAAACTGGACGGGCTTCAAGGAAACGGCCCAACTAAGACCGCTACGACGATGGATAAGCTTTTCGGGTCCAACACGGTCCTCGAATGGACCAAAACGTCGCTCGGGTGACTTTTCCAGCAAAAAATCAATCTTTCCCAAAATTACCAGAAAGTTGCCCTGAGTCCCCCGTAACTCATTTCAATCGATAACGGGGTCAACTTAAGTCCGGCATGACCCTCGGGGTCAATTTAAGTTAAGTTAAGTGTCTGTCTTAAAAATTTTAAATTTTCCTGTTTTTCGCAGGTTTGACTGACGTTGACCAGAAGTGGTTATTACAGTCTACCCCCCTTAAAGGAATTTCGTCCGCGAAATTTAAAACAGACGTACCTCGGGATTCGAACAGGCCGGGATACTTCGCGCGAACCTCGTCCTCGCGTTCCCACGTCGACTCAGTTGCGTGATGTTTCCACTGCACTCGGACCAAGCGGATAATCTTGCCTCCCCGCAGAATCTGCTGCCGTGTGTCCATGATCCGAACCGGCTGCTCCTCATAGGAGACATCATCAGCCACCTCGATATCAGTCCACTCGATGACGTGGGAGGGGTCTGCGTTGTACTGCCGCAACTGGGATACGTGGAAGACGTTATGTACTCTCCCAAGCTGCGGTGGCAACGCCAGACGATAAGCCACGACTCCCACTCTGTCTAAGATCTGGAACGGGCCTATGTACCTCGGAGCCAACTTTCCCCCGCTGCGCCTGAACCGCACCAGCCCCTTCCTCGGGCTCACCTTCAGGAACACGTGATCCCCGACTGCAAACTCAAGAGGTCGACGTCGCCTGTCTGCATAACTCTTCTGCCGGCTCTGCGCGGTCCTCAACCGATCGCGGAGCAATGTGACCTTCTCCGTCGTCTCTCTGACAAGATCTGGCCCCAGCAGACTCTTGTCCCCCACCTCTGCCCAGCATACTGGTGACCGACACGGCCTACCATACAACGCTTCGAACGGTGCCATCCCGATACTGGACTGGAAGCTGTTGTTGTA
This sequence comes from Erodium maritimum, assembly GCA_963921825.1. Taxonomy (NCBI): domain Eukaryota; kingdom Viridiplantae; phylum Streptophyta; class Magnoliopsida; order Geraniales; family Geraniaceae; genus Erodium; species Erodium maritimum. Next base: position 65,011,122 of record OY997590.1, on the reverse strand, counting down.
GGCGAACTCGGCCAATGGCAGGTGGGTCTCCCAAGATCCCCTGAAATCCAGCACACATGCTCGCAGCATGTCCTCCAAGATCTGAATGGTACGCTCAGACTGACCGTCTGTCTGAGGATGATGTGCTGTGCTGAGTAGGACCTCTGTCCCCAGTGCCTTCTGCAGACTCGGCCAGAACCTGGACGTGAAACGGGGATCCCTGTCAGACACTATCGACACCGGGACCCCGTGGAGGCGCACTATCTCCTGGATATACAGACTGCTCAACTTGTCGACCGGGTCTGTCATCCTCATAGCCAGAAAGTGGGCCGACTTGGTCAACCGGTCGACTACCACCCACACGGCGTCGTTTCCCTTGGGCGATCTCGGTAGTCCACACACGAAATCCATCGTAATGTGCTCCCACTTCCACTGAGCAATCGGTAGTGGCTGTAACAATCCCGCGGGACGCTGATGCTCTGCCTTCACCTGCTGACAGACAAGGCATCTCGACACAAACTCTGCGACTGCTCTCCTCATGCCGCGCCACCAGTAGTGCCTCCTGAGGTCACGGTACATCTTGGTGCCCCCCGGATGCACTGCGAGACGCGAATGGTGTGCCTCTCGTAACACGGCATCTCTACAGTTAACTGGTACGAACAGCCCCCCGCAGTACCGTAGTCCCCAATCAATACTGTCCTGCCAGCCCACCACCTCGTCACCCCTGATGACTCTCTCGCGGATCTCTGATGCTTCGACGTCCTCCCTCTGCGCCTCCAACACTTGGGCAAGCAGTGAGGGCTGAGCCACTAGGGAGCACATGGCAACACCGCCAGTAACCTCCTCTAGCTCAAGCCCGAATGTGCTCAGCTCCCCCATCAGGTCCCACTCTCGGACAGATATGCTGGCGAGGCTCGGAGCCGACTTCCTACTCAAGGCGTCGGCGACAACGTTCGCCTTGCCTGGGTGGTAGTGTAGCTCGAAGTCGTACTCCTCGAGTAGTTCCATCCACCGTCGCTGACGCATGTTCAGGTCTCGCTGGGAAAATATGTACTTGAGGCTCTTGTGATCCGAGAACACCTGAAACCCCTCGCCGTACAGATAATATCGCCAGCTCTTTAGCGCAAACACGACTGCTGCTAGCTCCAAGTCGTGGGTAGGATAGTTGCGCTCGTGTATCTTCAACTGCCTGGAGCCATAAGCCACAACTCTGCCCGACTGCATCAGCACGCAACCCAGTCCCTCTCCGGACGCATCGCAGTAAAAATCATAGCCAAACCCTCGTTCGGGCACCACTAACACTGGAGCTGTAGTCAGTCGAGTCTTCGACTCCGCGAACGCATGCTCAGAGTCATCTGTCCACACGAACCCAACACCCTTGCGCGTTAACAGAGTCATCGGTGCGGCTAGTCGTGCAAAATCCTGGACAAATCGCCTATAGTAGCCTGCCAATCCCAGAAAGCTGCGGATCTCGAAAACACTCGTGGGCCGTGCCCACTTCGAGACCGCGTCGATCTTCGACGGATCGACCAGGATACCGTCGCGGGATACGATGTGGCCGAGGAATCTCACCTCAGAGAGCCAGAACTCGCACTTCTCCCGGTTGGCATATAGCTGGTGCTCGCGCAGTAGGGTCAGAACAACCCTCAGATGTGCCTCATGCGCCGCCTCGTTCTGCGAATATATTAGGATGTCGTCCACGAACACCACCACAAACTGATCCAGGTACGGCCGGAAGATGTTGTTCATCAGGTCCATGAACGCTGCTGGCGCGTTCGTCAGTCCGAATGGCATCACCAGGAACTCGTAATGCCCATAGCGTGTCCGGAATGCAGTCTTTGCGACGTCCCCCTCACGGACTCGCAACTGATAATAACCGGATCGCAGATCGATCTTCGAGAAGTGAGTCGCCCCTCTCAACTGGTCAAACAAGTCATCGATCCTCGGCATCGGGTACCGGTTCTTCACCGTAACCCGGTTCAGCTTCCGGTAATCTATACACATCCGTAGCTCTCCACTCTTCTTCTTCACGAAGAGTGCTGGTGCTCCCCACGGCGATGCACTCGGACGGATAAACCCCTTCTGCTGAAGCTCCTCCAGTTGACGCTTCAGCTCAGTCAACTCTGCCGGCGCAAACCTGTAAGGCGCCATCGATATCGCCGCCGTTCCCGGCACTAGGTCAATCCCGAACTCCACCTCACGAATCGGTGGCAGCCCGCTCAACTCCTCAGGAAAGATCTCGGGGAACTCGCATACCACTCTCGGTAACTCTCGGCTCTGCACAGCCGGTACTTCCTCCTCTGCGGACAACGCCGACAGGAGGACCCCACTCTTACTCCCCAGCACGCACGTCACCTTCGTACCGCCCACCGTCACTGTCACTCGTCGTCTGTAGCAATCGATGTTGGCTCGGTACCTCGACAACCAATCCATACCCAAAATCACATCAAAGGTAGTCATCCCTAACACGAGAAGATCACCAGGGCAAGGACAGTCTGCGACTCTAATCTCGCAGGCACGACATACTCTAGTCAACGATGCACCACCCCCAACTGGGGTGTCCAGGCATAGGGGTGGACTCAACGGCTCTAAGCTCAACCCCAACCTCTCAGCACAACCCGACGAAATAAAAGAGTGCGATGCCCCGGTATCAAACAAGAACAAAGCCCATAAATGATACAACAAACACGTACCCTGGATGGTCTCACGGTACGTGCTAGGTCCTGGGGCTCTGGAGTCGGTGACTGCATATACTCTCCCCTGCGAGGCCTGCTGCCTCTGACCCTGCGCACTGGCTACTGGATACCCGTGACTCTGCTGCTGTCTCGGAATTGGTGCGCTCGTAGACGGCCGTGATGATCTCGGCTGCTGACCCTGTCGAGGGCGACCTCTGGGCGACTGTACTGTCCGCGACTGCTGCGGTCGCTGCACTGATGTCTCCCCCAACTGCTCTCGGCACCATGCCATAGTGTGACCGGCCCGGCCGCATCGGTAACAGCTGATCTCGTCAGCCCTCGACCCCGAGCCCTGGCCTGTCCGGCTAGTAGCTGGTACTGCCGCGGTTCCTCCCCTCGTCGGACAGTCTCGCTGTAAGTGGTCTGGCTGCCCGCAGTGATAGCATGACGGCCTCCTCTCTGAGGCGACTGGCCCCACTGATGCCACTGACCCCTGCTGTCTCGATCCACTCTGATGAGGCGGTGGTCGGAAGGATCCCGCGGTCCTCTGCCTCCGCGAGTCTCGTGAGTCTGACGGCCCTGCCCAACTGATCGGCCGAGGTCGGACCTCACGGCTCCTGACTGCATCCCTGGCGCCCTGCTCTACTGTAGCTGCGGTGTCCACGAGGTCGGTATACTTCCGTATCCTCAAGGCGAGAACCTGGTTCCGGATGCCCAGCCTCAGTCCGTCCTGGAACCGCAGGCAACGGTTCGTCTCGCTTGTCACCATCTCAGGCGCGAATCTGGCCAAGGCTGTGAACCTGGCCTCGTACTCTCCTACCGTCATCCCCCCTTGCTCCAGGTCTAAGAACTGCCGATGTCGCTCCAGCCGAGCCGACTCGGGGAAGTACTGTGCCATGAATACCTCCTGGAATACGCTGTAGTCGTATCCGACCGTGTCCTTCACCCGCCCCCACCAGTGGTAGGCGCTGTCTCTCAGCTGATGGGCCGCGAAGGACACTCTCCGACGGCCATCCTCGACACCCGATGTGTCCAAGTCTCGTGTGACCTGCTCTATCCATCGCTCGGCCAGGTCGGGATTCGGCTCCCCGACAAAAACAGGTATCCCGAGCTTCAGGAAATCTAGTAGTGCTCGGGAGGTAAGATCCTCTGTCTGAGCGGCCCTCACCGGGACTGCGGCTGCCTCTGGTGCTGGCGAAGCCGACTCTCGGCTGGCGATGATCACCACCAAACTCTGAACGGTCCTGGTAAGCTCATCCAGGGCAGTCATCACTGGAGGGTCCGCGACTGGCGGAACACTGGGGGTGCCTGAAGACGGCCCCGCATCACTCCTCCTGTCTTCTCCGACAGGAGTACCCTGTGCCTCCGCATAGTCGGCGGGCTCGACGGTCGGCACCCTCCCTGGTGCCCCTGCTGACCGTCCCCGCCGGCCTCGCGTGGGTGCCTGGCCCCGCGTTCCTGATGGTCGTCCCCGCTTACCGCGAGCCATAAACAGTATCCTCTGCACGGATACACGCAAACGTTCAGTTTGCGAACTTAAATAAAAACGACAGTACAAACGCACTAACGTCCACCCGCTTAAGCTTACACTAACGTGCTTATCACTAAAGCGCTACACCGCTCAAGCTAAACGTACTTTATATACTAGCATTAGTAAACGAGACCTCAACGAGACCGCACCGACGTGCACCAAACAAGCGACGGCAAACCAACCCACACAACACGACGACCCCCGTTCACCGGGCCAATCAAAAATCAAACATATGCCCATAGGGCCAATCAAGTTCAAGACATGCCAACAGGGCCAATAATTTTAAAACCTTCACCCTTTCATTTTAAAACTTCGTTCCTTGACATCACGTAGTTACAACCCGGTTCAGGCGTCCCCGAACCACGTTGTACCGACTTGACATCAACACCGTCACGTTCGACTACAGGAGCGCTCCTGAGTCGACCCGCGACAGTTAAAAACAGTTCACGCAATCACACACAATCAGTATGCCAGCAACAAAATACTGTAACATACGCACAAACACAAACAAGACTCAAGACGTGACGGGTCTACACCGACTCGACTCTCCTCCCCTAAGTGACGGACAGTCCGAGGTTTGAAACCTCGAGCTCTGATACCAAGCTGTCACGCCCCAATTTCAGCGAACCGAACTCGGGACGCGAACTTTTAAAAACATGAACACTTGAAACCTGTTTTCAATAAAAGCTTTGACATTTCCATTTACTTCTCAAAATAATAGTATTCACAATACAAAAACGTCCCAACAAGTGGACAAGGTACAACATCCGTCACTAGACTCAACAAAAGTAAAGACCAGACTCCGCTCCAAGCTCCATGAACTTCAAGAGCTAACCTAGTCCGTCCGGTGATCAGTACCTGTAGGAAAAGCAGCTAGGGGTGAGCGTTCGCTCACCTCCACGGATAACAGACTGACTATGGCATAATTAGCAGAAAAAGGCAGTAACACTAAAACCAAACCCAACGCCGGGACTACAGTCCCCAACTCAAGTACTCAACAGACCCACAACCCGTCACCTTCCTCAACAGACTCGACACTCGATAAAAACAGTGTAGACCCGACACAACTATCGACGACCTCCTCAAGGACTCGAACGAAACGACACAACACCAAACAAGATCACAAAGGATCGCACACCAGCTGCTCAGTAACCAATCTCAATCAGGTCAGGGTTCGACCTATCGCAATTCCTCGACACGAAGTCGGATCAGGCTGTCGACCTTTCAAACTCGCAATTCCTCGACACTAAGTCGGATCAGGCTGTCGACCTTTAAAACTCGCAATTCATCGACACTAAGTCGGATCAGGCTGTCGACCTTTAGAACTCGCAATTCATCGACACTAAGTCGGATCAGGCTGTCGACCTTTAAAACTCGCAATTCATCGACACTAAGTCGGATCAGGCTGTCGACCTTTAGAACTCGCAATTCATCGACACTAAGTCGGATCAGGCTGTCGACCTTTAGAACTCGCAATTCATCGACACTAAGTCGGATCAGGCTGTCGACCTTTAGAACTCGCAATTCATCGACACTAAGTCGGATCAGGCTGTCGACCTTTAGAACTCACCACCCCAGGTAACCACAATCACAATCACAGGCAAGTTCAATCACACAGGCACTCAAGGCCACTCAAGACACCTCAACAGTCAAGACTCGGGTTCAACAACCCCACGGGCACTCGCTGCCACTCAAGACACCAAATTAAATACACGGCTCTCATGGCCACCCCGACTCAACAATTAAATACGGGCTCTCAAGGCCACCCAAACTCAACAATTAAATACGGGCTCTCAAGGCCACCCAAACTCAACAATTAAATAAAACGCACGACAACCTCCGGCATACTCGATGCCTCCAACGGTCCTAAAATCGCTAGTTTCACAAACAACCTCCGGACATGGTCATATGCCTCCAGTAATTCAATTATCGCTAAGTTCTCTGTTCCTACGACACTACTAAGTGTCACATGCCCTTCTCTTAAACGCTACAATCCCGTATCATGCTTTTCTAATAATTAAATAAATCTACTCAACCCACGACACCCCGGTGTCACATGCCATTCTACTATTAACTTTCCCTAATCAGGGCCGAGATCCGGCTACTTTTCCCTACCTCGTATACAATCCCAAAAGCGCTCCAACAACACCCGAAGCACACTCAGTCACTCGCCGAGCTTCCCCTTGCCTCGGTCCGTAGCACGATCTAAAAGAACACAAATTTAAAGTACCTTTAAACTAGTACGAGTAAACCGAAAATTAATAAACTTAACGCCCAAACGTAACCCCGACAATGCCGATCACTCCCAAACTTCCCAAATACTCGATATTGCCGAAAAAGGACCCGTAAGGGCCAGATTCGCCCGACATGGCGAATCTGCCCGGTTTTGGTTAATTGCCTTCCGGGGCTCCAAAAGTCCCCGTTTTCGTTTCTACGGTCTTAGAATATTTCAAGGAACCCAACGCACTTGACGGAATTGAATTCCGACTTCTAAGTCAATTAATTAACGTTTAAAGTTTCCCGAAACCCGTTAATTACAACTTCTCCAAATTAATTCCAAATTTCGATTCGATTAGGAAAAAGTGGTCCGGGGGACGTTTTAAACCACCCGAACATTAAAACCCGAGCAACCGAGCACGTGGGCCCCACCCAAGAGGCTTGGCCGAGACCCTAGGGTTTGAGGGAGGGGCTCGGCCACCAAGTGGTGGCTGCTGCCACCTCCGGCCAGCCACCACATGGCCGGCCGGCCACCACCCACGGTGGCCGGAGCTCCTCCCGAGTCTCCGGTCACCGGAAAACGTGAAATTAAACCCCCAAACACCTCTAAAACGTCTCCAACACCTCCCCACACTCTACACAACCCTAAGCCTTAGTTTATAACCAAACCCTAGCTCTTGAAAATAATCAAAACGAGAATCGGTTCGGGTATTACCGTAGAGGAGAACGAGGGGAACGGGATTGCTCTTTGCTTTGACTCGATCCAAGGGCTCGATCACAAACCCTAGCTCAACCTCCCTTCTTCTCTCTTCTTCTCCTTCTACTTCTCTCTCTAAAACCTCTCTTCTAATTTCTAATTTAATTAAACTAACAACAAAACTAATAAAAAAACTAACACTTTCCCTCTTAAAAATCCATACTCGGCCAACCCTCTCCAACCACACCTTTTCCCTCCAAAAATACACCACCATATACTTGACAAGTGTCAAGGTGGGTCCCATACCTTTTGGAAAATATCTAGTTGATATTTTCCAATCAGATTCGCGAAAAACGGACGTTTCGGGCCCCGAACGGGCACTTTTCCCAAAAATATTTTAAACTGGACGGGCTTCAAGGAAACGGCCCAACTAAGACCGCTACGACGATGGATAAGCTTTTCGGGTCCAACACGGTCCTCGAATGGACCAAAACGTCGCTCGGGTGACTTTTCCAGCAAAAAATCAATCTTTCCCAAAATTACCAGAAAGTTGCCCTGAGTCCCCCGTAACTCATTTCAGTCGATAACGGGGTCAACTTAAGTCCGGCATGACCCTCGGGGTCAATTTAAGTTAAGTTAAGTGTCTGTCTTAAAAATTTTAAATTTTCCTGTTTTTCGCAGGTTTGACTGACGTTGACCAGAAGTGGTTATTACACGTTGCGTCTCTTGCAAACAAAAACTCTGAACACCGGAGTGATCTCTTCCAACCAAATTCTCAGCTTCAATCTGTTCGTAGCAAGGGGAAATTTGCAAATGAAAAGTTTGCACAATTGAGTGGTATCATACAGAATGCCAACCTTTATCCCCCTTCCACAGTCTTTGTCGAGCTCGGAGAGGTCGCAGCGGCCGAGCCTGTCGCACCCTTTTCCGTTCGGACAACGTGTCCCGACGCTGCTCCCTCTCGACGGACCGAGCTTCTGATCGGAATTTGGGCAGAGTCCTCCATTCTGCAGATCACCGACGCAAGATTTGGAACTCTAATAACTTTTCCTTCAACCAATTTCTCGTGATATTCAGGTTCAGGGGAACTCTCCATCGCCGGAAGCTTGGACTCCTCTGAGTTCCTCTTGCGCGCCGAATTGTGGATCCACAACACCGATTCCTGTAACAACATACAACTTCACCCAGAGATGAAGTCGAAAAGTTCCACTGTGATCGGAAGCCTCGGGCGAGACTAGAGCCGCGCCGCCGAAGACAACTCTGGTTTGGTGCCAAAACACAGGCGGCACCACACAAGGCCGCAGGAAAACACAAGCCAACGGTTGCAGGATCAATTAAAACCCAGCAGCAACAATGTAGCCGATTGATCTGGGAATTCCCCCACCAGACACGGCCGGATCAAAGTGCCTCTGCAAATCGCAGGACTGACCTGGGCTGCTGCAGACGTGTCTGAAGACGACCACCTCTGCCAGAAGACCTGCACACGGAGGATGACGAACGGAGACCAAAACTCGTGCGATCGGAGATGCAAAAAACCACCGGAGCAACCACCGCAGCGATTCATAGACCTGCGATCGTAGAAGAAAGGCTGATTGACAAAACCCCCAGAGCAGACGAACGGAGTTCAGCCGGAAAACACAGAGGACCGAGACTAGGGGCGTACGTTTGCAACAGAGCAATCCCGACGCATCACCGGCACGACAACACCCCTGTGACAGACACCGTCCTCCCCACACCCGACCACTGTGAAACGACTCGCACGCCGCCTGAGATGGCGACGACGACTACAGGTTTCAAAAAGAAACCTAACTAGCGCGTGTGGGGCGCGTTCCACTCAAAGATTTGTTATCACACTCCTCTGCGACTCTAACAACCGACAATCCACCCCCCACCACTCTGCCGTTTTCACCGACCCTCACAGCCCCACCAGGTCTTAACTTAACCTTGTCATGCAGTTTTGGTCACATCGTCCAACATGCAAATCACATGTGGGAAGAGAAACCAAAAATCCCTCCATCCCCTCACCGTACAGACCCTCCACCGGTTCGTGAGGAGCCAAATCTCTCCGCGCCGTGTCTGGAAGTAGTCCAAGCACAACTAACAAGGGTCTCAATTAAGGAAGCCAACCGGTACACTTATAAAAACGAAGAAAAGGTCACCGTAATACCGCCCAACACGGTACCAAGGATGGATGACTCCTTGTTCAGATTCACTCTCGTCGGACGACTACTCGAAAACAAGGAAGTAAGCCCCCATGATAAATTGGAAAGGAAATGGATCATACAAAGAGATTGCGTACAATAGCTGAAACGTCGCTGAGAGCTCCGATGAGTCGTCGAGTCAGGTTATTGAAACGAGATTTTGAGAGAATAGAAATCGGTATCTATTTGTTGGCAATTCTCTGTTCGCCTAGACTCTATGATCAACGGTCCAGAAGCTTTGAACAGCTCAAGGCCCTGATACGCGAAAGTTATTTATAGCTGTTAGCCATCACTCAGTGGGCTTATTTTTGGGCTGTAATAACCTTCTTTTATGGGCTCGAATAGCCCAATTTTCATGTAAAGACTTTTTGCTACAACACTAAACTTTAGTAGTCTCCACAACCTGGTAAACGTGTTAGCTATAGTATGGCACGAGGAATCCGTTTAATATTTATCATTAATCTATTTTCTTCCTTGTTTAGTTTCAGTGTCAGGATTGGCAAGCGTTTGTTATATTTCCATCATTTTCGTTATCTATATATTTTTATAGTTTAATTGATTTTCCTTCTCTCTATTTAAATACCTTTTATTGGACCGAATTCAAATATAAATTATATGTTTGGAATCTTCGAAACAAGATTCAAGGATCTGACCCCATTAATTTTATTTATATATTTAAACGGTTCTAGTTCGCTGCCATGTTGTTGTGCAGGCCAAATCCGGTTATAACCGAAGTTTGTTTAACTTTTATTTAACACCACCATTACAACAGCTTTTGCGTGAAAATCCAAAAACAAACCAACATAACAATTGCTACATACAAGTATTGTATTCATTTCTGTGTACACAAAAGGCAGGATCTCCAGATCTTCATTTCATTCTCTCCTTAATTAATTATTATTCTCTTTAATTCCTTTTTCATCCCTCTTCCCATTTCGAATTTCGAAAATAAATATATCACATTTTCGCATTGCTCTTATCTATTTACCTGGTCAGAGACCTGCCGCCGGATCTTAGAATCCGACAGCCGCCTGATGTGTTGACCGGTCACGGGTGGGCCCGTTGACGGCAGATATCATTCCAGTGGACCCCACTCCCCTCCTCCTTTAACCTTCCCGATACGACGCGTGCTCCTTCCTCTCCGGCTCTTCCAGTTGTACGGTACACAAATACTGATCAACCCTCTCTTCTCTAACCAATTCACGCGATAACTCTCTTCTCTAACCAATTCACGCGATAAGCGTGTGCGTGTCTTTCGTCGATCGTGCGGGGGAGACTCGAGTCCAGCGAATCGCGGTCGCCGGGAAATGACGGTGTTCAGCAACTCCGGGCCGGGATTTATGGCCGCCAAACAGGTCTTCCCGGTAGACTACCAGACAGAGGTGTCGCAGCGCCTCGTCGACGCCTCGCACGGCGGAGACCTCAAGGTGGCGTGCGAGTGCGCCGGCGACCCCTTCGTGGACGTCAACTTTAATGGCACTGTGAGCTTGAGGTCCAGGAAGACCGAGTTGGTGATGCGCGACGAGTCAGCTCACGAGGTCCGAGTCGAGCACGAGGAGTTCAGGACAGAAGTCACCGCTCTATTCCTCGCCTCTCATGCCGGAAACATGCCTCTTGTCAAGAAGCTACTGGTAATTCACCTACATACAAGGCTTCAATTTGTCTCGAAATTTTCATAATTTATTTTACAAATTGTTTGAAACTCAAGGTTTGGTTTTTATTTCCCAGAAATTTCATTAAGGAATCGAGGTAATATCATATGAAATATTATATGAAAGGCGAAAGAACTTTGGACCAAAAAGGTTGCATTGTTTTGTGGGTTGATTAGTCAAATGTTGGAGATTTTCACAGAAAAGTAGAAATTCAGCCACCATTATTCATGCATCAATCATGTTTTTGATATGATTACTTAGGTCCAAATGAAAATATGGTAATGGAGATGAAGTTGTGCATTTTACAGTAAACAGTATACTGTAATTGAGTAACATCCATGGAGCTAAAATGATGATCTCTTATAGCTGGACTGGACATTATAAGGTTTTTGGGAGGAAGATTGTGAGAGTATCAAGGATTGATATTTTTGTGATGGGGGAGAGGGTCTATTAATTGATAGTACTCACTCACATGTGAAAGTTCATGTCAGAATGTTGTTGCCATCTCTGAGTTTCTTTGTTTTGCTTCTTCCAGCTGTTTTGCTTTGTCTCTTTGGTTAAACATCGTGTTAGGAAGTTTTGCCCTGCATGAGTGGGTGTGGGGATAGACTTAAATGAGTTGCCTAAGGTTTGGAGTGTTCATGTGACAGAGTGTTGGAGCTGATGTGAACCAACAAGTGTTCCGCGGCTATGCAACCACAGCTGCTGTGCGCGAGGGTCATTTGGAGATACTGGAGATCCTCATCAAAGCTGGGGCATCTCAGCAGGCCTGTGAAGAGGCTCTGTTGGAGACATGCTACCAGGGACGGGCAAGGCTTGCTGAGGTGCTAATGGGATCTGATTTCATCCGTCCACATGTTGCTGTTCGTGGTCTTGTCTTGGCGTCCTGCAGAGGGTTTTCTGATGTAGTTGACACCCTCATCAAGGTAACTTGATCCAGTTCTAGTATCGATACATGCTTCCTAATTGCTTCAGTTCAACTCTACACCCATTTCCTGAATGAAATGCAACTATGCCTTTGATTTGTGACAGTGTGGTGTTAATGCCAATACAATTGATAGGGTGCTCCTTCAATCTACCAAGCCCTCTCTTCACTCCAATGTTAATTGCAATGCACTTGCAGCTGCCATTGTCAGCAGACAAATTTCAGTAGTGAGATTGCTGTTGCAGGTAACCTTTAAAGAATATGAACTTATGTGTTAGTTTTCGAATATCACTCTTCTGATTACCTTATGACATTGTAAAACAGAGCGGTGTGAGGACCGACATCAAAGTGAGAGTAGGAGCTTGGTCGTGGGACATGGACACAGCAGAAGAACTTCGGGTGGGTGCAGGGCTGGCTGAGGCTTACCCTGTCAGCTGGTGCGCAGTGGAGTATTTCGAAGCCAGCGGCACTATCTTGCGCATGCTCCTCAAGCACCTCTCTACCAACGCCGTTCACTGTGGGAGGACCCTAATTCACCATGCCATCTTATGTAACAACGCTAAAGCAGTTGAAGTTCTACTAAACTGTGGTGCGGACATGGAGTGTCCCGTGAGAACAAATTCAAAATCGGACCTTCGACCGGTGCATTTGGCAGCGAGGCTTGGATTTGCTAGAGTTCTTCAATGCCTGGTCGTTGGGGGTTGTAATGTCAACTCCAGGACAGAGGCTGGTGAAACCGCTCTAATGATCTGTGCGAGATATAAGCATGTTGAGTGCCTTAAGGTTCTGTCCTCAGCTGGTGCTGACTTTGGGTTGGTCGATTCGAATGGTCAATCTGTGAGCTCCATTGCAGGGTCGACTCAGTGGTCTCTTGGCTTCCAGAAAGTAGTCGTAGATGAAATCAAATCCGGGAAGGCTCCTAAATCAAGCAACGCCTCCATATTTTCTTCATTGTTACTTGTGACTAAAGTAAACAACACCGAAGCATTGAAGACACTCGTTGAGCGCCCACGGACAGATATAAATATAGACGAGCAGGACGAAGAAGGATTTTCAGCAGCTATGGTAGCAGCAGCGGAGGGTCATGTAGAGGCTTTCAGGCTGCTTCTTCACGCTGGAGCCAACGTGAAGCTACAGAATAAGTACGGTGAGACGGCAATCACTCTATCAGAAGCGAACAAGAACGGCAAAGCGTTTGGAAGGGTAATGCTCGAGTACGCTCTAGAACAGGGTAAAAACAGTTCAGGGTTTTGTGCCCTGCATCACGCGGCGAGGCTCGGTGACTTGAACCTGGTCCGCACCTTAACAAGCAAAGGCCACGACGTTAACGGCGTGGACGGCGACGGGTACACTCCGCTGATGGTTGCGGCGAGGGAAGGGCACGGTGGGGTCTGCGAGGTGTTGATCTCGCGAGGGGCCAAGTGTGAGGCGGAGACGCCGAGGCGCGAGACGGCGCTGTTGCTGGCGAGGAAGAATGGGGTGAATAGCGAGGCGGAGCGAGTGATCGGCGATGAGATGGCTCGGGATCTGGTGCTGAGCGGCGGGGCGGTGAAGAAGCACAGGAAAGGGGGGAAGGGGAGTCCTCACGGGAAGACGGTGAGGATGGTGGCGGGAGTGGGGGTTCTGCGGTGGGGGAAGTCGAGCAGGAGGAACGTGCTGTGCAGGAAGGCGGAGGTGGGGGCTAGCGCCACCTTCAGGTGGAACCGGCGGAGGAAGTTTGATGTGGACGCGCCGGGATTGTTCCATGTGGTGACCACCAAGAACAAGGAGGTGCATTTTGTGTGTGAGGGTGGGGTTGAAATGGCAGACTTGTGGGTGAGAGGGATCAAATTGGTGACTAGAGAGGCCATATTTGGGAACTGACTACAGTTATGTATTGTCAAATCAACATTTTAATAGTGTTGTATGCAGATTTGTGTAAAGTTCAGGGAATGGTCATTGAAATAGTTTCTGTTCTACTGTTATTTTCCTTGTGCAGGGTAGAAAAATAAGTCTAGGTTCCGAAGTTGAACACATTCTTTATATAATAGAAAATGGGTAGTTTACATGGGATTATGGTAAAAAAATGAGCCTAAGAGTACGTTGAGGGAAGGGATCAACATATTCAGAATCATGGTGATTTGACTGAATTATAACAAACTTAATTTAAATTTAGTTGTATTTTGTAGTGATGGTATCGTATATAAGAATCATGATTTACAGTAATGCTCACCTAATGTTGATTGAACAATTAATTATTTTTGTTGAACTTATATAGTTTTGATTTAAAGCAATATATACTAAATAAAATTAATAAAATTAATTAAAATGTAAAATTAATTAATAAAAAATAAAATGAAATTAAACTTACGATTTTATTACTCCTTGAACAGTACATAAAACTATAATGCTTTTGACAAGACAATTGGTACATATATGAATCATCTCACTCGTCATCTGAGTGGTAAATCGTTCCAAGTCGATCCCACATGTGCTTACCAAGGTCATCTTTAAGTTGTCGGTGGGTCAGATCATTTGTGACATTAAGTCGAGCGCCCAAGCGTTCTCGGTAGGACAAGGGCCCGCATTGGTGCCATCGTTCAAGTGGTGTCCAATCTGGTATTTCTAAAGGGGTGTCGTAATACAAGTCGTCATCTCGTGCTTTGTACCGGTCGCGTTCATCCTTTACAGTCATGTTCTATAGAATGATACAAGTATGCATCATATCACCCAAACTCGTCATCTTCCGAACACAAGCGAGCTTGAAAATTATGTGTCGCTGTGCTTAAAAGACTCCAAAAGTCAATTCAATGTCTTTCCAACAACCTTCTTGAAATTTAGTAAACAATTTGTGTTTGCGAGTATGAGGATGGCGAATCGATTTCATGAACCGACTTCATGATAGGTAAATTCCGTCAACCAAATAATAAGGTCGGTCGTAGCGATGTCTGTTGATCTCGTACTACATGGCAAAGTCGCGGCCATGAAAAGCGTCCTTGAATAAGTGACAAACGTTGAGGACGTTGATGTCATTGTTCGAGCCAACCATCCCGAAAAACGAATGTGAAATCCACAAATCACGCGACGCTACAACCTCTAGCATAACGTTTGGATCCCTATAGTGGTCTCCCCGACCGTAGGCTCATTGCAATGTGACTGGGAAATCCTTCCACTCTCAATGCATCTGGTCAAAACTCTCAATCATACCAGGGAACCATCGGTTGTATCTCGATTCGAGTAATCGGGTTAAGTCCTCTGTTGTTGGTTTACGCTCATATGTCATCATGAAAACCTCAATAACGACCTTACAAAAGCATTTTACACATTTGAGTATGGTACTTACCCCAATACACATAGATTCGTCCAATGAATCGACCACACACCCATACGATAGCCTTCGTATCGCGGCGGTGCATTTTTTGTGAGTCCTCGACACGCCACGTGTCAACACCATTTTTTCAAAAATCCATAATTTTTTTCTATATATACTTATCACCCCTACACAAAATTCACACCTCTTCCCTTTTACACCTCTTCTCTATCAATCTTCTTTATTTTTATCGATGGATCTTGATCCAACAGTAGAGGAATTGGCTCAAATAACTCCCCAAGAAATGGGGAAAACGGGGGAACGGATGGGCCTTAGACTTTCCAAGTGGTTTCACAAGTATATTTTGGCAAGGGTGCAACAAAGGGCGGAAGGTGAGGAGGCGGAGGGGACACAATCATCAATGGTACCAAAGCAGAGATGGACAGAACAAAATCGAGAAGAAGCACACGAGTGGTTGATAGCTGACTATTTCGCTCCTACTCCGGTGTACATCGAGCAACAATTCCGGCGTCGTTACTAGATGTTAGAGGAATTGTGCATACGAATCATGGATTCATTGAGTGAGCGGTACGCATACTTTCGTCAACGGCTCAATGATAGAGGGAAGCTCGGATTCTCTCCACACCAGAAATGCACGACCGCACTTCGACAACTCTGTTATGGAACTCCAGCTGACATCGTTAACGAGTATTTGCAAATGGCCGAGAGCTTCGCTTTAGAGTGCATCAGAAATTTCTGCTTGGACGTCATCAAGATTTTTGGACGAATATATCTATGACGCCTGATCGAGGAAGATGTCCGTCGTTTGCTGGAAATCAACAAAGCATGCGGCTTCTCGGGGATGATAGGGAGTCTCGACTACATGCACTGGGATTGGAAGAACTTTCCGGCGGCATGGGCTGCACAATTCTCAAGCAGAGACCACGCCAACGTCCCAACAATCATGATAAAAGTCGTTTCATCCCAAAACTTGTAGATATGGCACGCTTTTTTCGGAACACTGGGCTCGAACAACAACATCAACGTATTGAATAGGTCAACATTATATTCTCAGGTAGTTCGAGGCTTCGCATCACAGGTTAAGTTTAAGGTCAACGACCGCGAGTATGAAACACCCAACTGTCACGCCCCAAATCCGGTTTTGCCCGGACTCGAGACGCGACATAAAAATAAATAATAAATAGAAGGAAAAATTAAAATAGGTAAATCTCAAGATATAATAATAAACTAAAACGGGAAAGTCTACAGCTCATAAAACCAGTACATAAGGTTTAGTTTAAAAATAATTGCACGTCTCTAGACCTACTAGACAAGACCCTTGCCAGCTCCCAAGCTCAGCTATGTCCTGCTAGTACCATCCTGCTCAACACCTGAAAAACAACAAGGTAAGGGGGTGAGCTTTCGCTCAGTAGGAAAAGCAGTTAAGGTAATTATCATCGGCTCACCACCACGAGTAACCGTCCAATTAGGGCATACTAGTACATCACAACTAGCTGCCAAACCGGGGTTCATAACCAAACTTACAACACACTCGACGACCGCTTTCACACAATAAAACATTAAGCAAACAGCAAACGTATCACACACAAAAGCAACCAGCACACGTCCCGTACCGCAGTCCCCGAACTCCATCATATCGTACCGGGAAGTCATCGTATCATCTCGGATAGCCCCTCGGTCCAGAGGAGACACATGCGTCGGGGCGACCGGAAACGTTCCCTAGGAACGCATCTCATCAGAGGGCCCGGAAATGTCTCCAAAGGACCATGATCATCGGGGTTGAAACACGACCCGTAGGCCCAAACACGACCCGTATGCCTCATACGACCCGTAGGCCCAACACGACCCGCAGGCCCAATCACGACCCGCAGGCCCAATACGACTCGTCGGCCCAATACGACCCGTAGGCCCAATCACAACCATCAGCCTAGATGTCCTACACCGGCATACCCCCTTGATGTAGGCATCGTACCGGAATATCACATCAGGGGACCGCGCATACGTGGGACCACATCATCGGCCTAGAAACTACCCCACACCGGCACACCCCCTCGGTGTAGGTACCGCACCGGAATACAACCCTCTTGGAACACACATCAAGATAATATCACGCATCGCAATGCCACAGATCAAACACGGCTCAACAAGCCCAACAATGTTACCACGATTACACGTCACGTCGGTCTATCACTCACCCGACCATAACACAACCAATGATTCACATCATATCAATCACGGCACACTTGCCCATGCATAACAACAACATGTTACACCGAATACAATTCGCCTTAACTCTTAATCTTATCGACATTAAGTCACACAGCATGCATCACAATCACGATTAGGCATTTCAGTCAGCACACAACCTAAGGCTCGACATGGCCATTCTACCAGCACGGCAATTTCCCAGAATATTGAAAGCGGCTAACACTAGTGGATCACATCCTACATGTTACTAAGACTCGTCCGGTTATTTAATAATATAAACGATCGTTCCGGTTTTATTATTACCTAGCATGCATACTAGTAACTTTCCGTAATTAAACCGGTATTCGCTACTTTCCCTACCTCAAGAAGAACCAACAGCTACGTCTCCTAGTTGCTGACGTCTGGGCCTACCTTCGGTCTTCTCGGGCGAAGTCAACGTCTGATTTTAACAGGTAAAAGTCATAATCAGTCCCGGTACAATTAGAATCAGTCCTCTAATTATCAAATTAGTCCTTTAAATCTCCATTTTAAATTATATTAATTATTTATTAACTAAATAATCTGCCCGACTCGGGTCCGACCCGGATCCAAAAACCGAACCTGAACCCGTCCCCACACCCGACCCAGATCCGGCCCCAAACCCGACTCAGGTCCGGTCCAGGCCCGATTTCAGAACCCTGGGCTTGGCCCAAGACCTGGCCTGAGTTCCAACCGGACCAGATCTGGCCCAAGGCCCGAGTCCGACTGGTTCGATCTGGCCCAAGGCCCAATCCTGTCTGGTTCTGGTTTGGGTGCTCGATCACGGCGACGAGACGGCTAGGGTTTTTCTCCGGTGTCGACGACGGCGATAGGGAGCTCGGAGAAGGGGAGAGAGGTGGCCGGTGGGGGCGTCAGGGCTCCGTCGTGGACTGGGCGAGGGAGGCGAAGTCTAGTGCGCGACCCACTGCTCCTCCGTCGTGGATCTGACGAGGGAGTGAAACTCGCCGGCGAGAGGGAACGAAGCTGGAGCTCGCACGGAGGGAGGAGAGTCGGGGAAGAAGGACGAGGTTGGCGCGTCGTTTACCTGGGCTGAGACCTCCGTCACATGCACGACGCAAATCGAGCCTGGAAAAGAAGGACGGTGCGAGGGCTTCCGGTGGCGATGGTGTTCAGATCTGGTGCGTGGAGCTCGCCCAACGGCGTGGCTACGTTCCTGGACACGGGTGAGGCAACGGTGGTTGCAGCGAGGTCTGGTGGCGGCGAGGTTCGATTTGAGACCATGAGCAGGACACGGTGAGGCTTGGCGGCGACGGGTGAGAACGAGAGAGAGAAGGGAGGTCGTGCGTCGGGGTGCGTGTTGCGCAAAGAAGACGAAGGTGAACAGTCCCGTCTAGGGTTGGGTAAGCCCGAGTTGGGCTTGGGCCTGGTGATTGTGCGCCCGGGCTTGGGCTGAGTTGACTGGACCTGGTCCAGTTGACCGGCCCAAGTCTGCTTCTCCTTTTCTTTTCTTTTTTTGTTTTTCTTTTCCCTTTTTTTTGCATTCGATCCAAAATTTTAACCCGCTTTTCAACCACGACGTTCCAATCGATTAATTTTAATATTTTAATCTTTTTACTGAGGCGGTCTTCACACCAACTACTTGGCAGATGGAATTTATCCTTCTTGGACTGCATTTATGAAAACATAATTAGCTCCACAAACAGAAAACAAAGCTGTTTTGCTAGAAACCAAGAGGTGACGAGGAAGGATATCGAACGAGTATTAGGAGTTCTACAGGCTCGGTTGCATATCGTCACCCGTCCGAGCCAAATGTGGGATAAGAACTCACTCGTAGTGATCCTGATTACTTGTATTATTCTCCACAAGATGATCATTGAGGATCAAGGCGTCCGCACCCTACATATCTGTTTGCAGATATTGGTGTCCCGATCGCACCGACCCGCATAGGCCCACCACCAACGGTGAACATCACAAGTATCTCAGCCCATAGATTAAGGCTCCAATATGGAGAAGTTCATCACCATTTTCACACTGATCTCATCGATCATATTTGAGCAAAATATGTAGATGTTGTATACAGTTAGGGTAATATAATGTATTTCATATTTGGTATAAATACAATTAATAGTTTGGAAATGGATGTTTTGAAAATATTAAAGTATAACAATAACAAAACAACCCGCTTCTGTAACTAACAACTGCACTTGAAATTTTAGTCTAAGAGTCTCGTTTAGGGTTTCTCCCTTTCTCATACAGCCGCACGCACGCCTTCATGGCCATTTTTGGAGCTCTTTCGTCCTCTCCCTTTCATGCATGTGCAGCCACCGCGACCAAGCTATTAAGACTCACGGTTGGTCTACATGTTCCTTCATTCTTTCTCCGTATGACCTCGCCTCATCGAGTGTTATCATCGTCCTCGTCATTGCGATGGGGTACTGCCCGAGCGGCCCTCCGGCCACTCTCATTCTCACATCCGCTTATCAGCCGGGACCTCCCATCGCTAGGGGTGCCTTTCGCCGGACCCAACATACAACACCAGATCCCTCGCCGGTCAAGCCAATCGTTGTATGTCCCTCATGTACTGCATGAGATTGGGAAAGCCAATTCCGATCGACTTGGTGGCATATCCTTTTAAGATGAATCGGACGACGATGACATAGTCATAGTACCGGTACCGGTCTCCAAGGAGGTCGTCTCCTTCCACTTTTCGTCAAAAAAAAACTCGGGACCAGATCCTCCACAAAGGACCGTACTGGCTTGTCGATGAGTAAGCAGAAGACTCTAAGGACGGTTCTGATCAGGTGCGGGTTGCAAAACAACCCCGTCAGGCCCCATGTGGTTGTTTGGGGCTCGAGGGGTAGATGGATGGTGGCCTACCCCTCACGACCCGGGACCAAGTCCGATGACCTCGTATTGGGGGAGCGAATATACACCGAGGAGCTCTAGTTATTTTTGTTATTTCTGTTTAGTTCATATTTTAGCCGACTTATTCTACTCTTGGGACTCTTTAATCCTACGTGTAAAATTTGAAAAACTCAATAAAACCATCTCCTAACGAGTAAACACGTTCCACCAATGTCACCCTCAATACCTCATGATGAACCGAGATGGCATGTGTCCATATGTAAAATTAACAGTACTAGGTGGGCACATTACCATGTAGCACGTAACAATTCCGACAACAACAAAAAACTTGGGACTAGGTTTGTGGGACCCGTACACAGGGCAAGAGTCCTCAAAAAAATAGGCAAATGCCGCTTGAAGGCACGAACACACGGTATTCTTTAGTAAAAGGCGAAAGAATAGTTCGCTATGTGTTCATGGCACGACTGCGTGGTTTGGAATCCAACTACTTTGGCTCTTTTATAAAGAAGCTTCGTATTTTCTTCATTCACCTGGCCGGTGTGGGACTTTGAGATAATGAAACCAACTATCTAACAAGCTCACGCCGTGCTTGTACTCAACCTAATCTTTGCAGTTAAAACTGGTCACACAATTCCAGCTTCATGTATTTGCTGATCCAAGCCTCTTTTTATACAACCTTTTGATTAAAACAAACATCATATTTTTAGAATAAATAAACTATGAATGAATTACAAACTATATATTTCCACTCTAGTATCTCAACAAATAAGACTCAAGTGATCATATGAGAAAATAAACACTAATATTAAACTATTATAATTAAATATCCTTTTATTTGTCTTAGTTTTTTTAGATTTACTTACAAAGTTTATATGAGTATTTGATTCATACAATAAAGATGTAATTGAAATTTTTATTCAAGTTGAGAATTTATTTTTTTAGCGAAAGGTGAAACTTTTATTAATTCTCAGAAAGGATAATACATTGAAGTGTTTCGGGGAGAGCCGTTGATCAGTGAGGAACGGGCATAGAACGAGTCTCCCTAGCAAACCAGTGAGCAACTTTGTCCACAGTTCTTTTGACAAATTCGGGAGTTATTCTCTCATTTTGAAGAAGCATTTGACGAATATCTCGGATGATAGTATCTGTCGGTGTTGTTGGTGGTTCACCCGAACTGATCATGATCAGATCAAATAACAATCGGACCTGCTCCCAAAGAGGGGGTATTTCTGAGAGTCGTTCTTAAAGCGTAAGCTTCAATCATGAGGGTTGACCAGATTCCTAAGGGGACCCCATTTGCAGTTAGTCACACCACCCCGCCATCCGATCGAGTGATAAGTCTTCATGTCGATTGCTCTGAGTCTTGAATAGCACCATCCACATTGATGATTGTCGTTCATGTAGGGGGAGGTATCCATATAGACGGCCACTTAGAGGATTTCGTATGAGGTTTCAATAATCCTGGGTTCGCTTCCCGCCATGCCAGTAAATAATCCCTGGCGGTCGAGACCACCCCAATAGCAGCAAGTGTGACTTCTCCCCATACAAGTGCATTTCGGGCCTTCCATGTCTCCTAGAGGACGCTGAGAAGTTCTGCTACCGTCTCGAGGTCGTGCCTAATGTGATAGATTCCCACCACGTAGAAAACGCAACATCATTCCCATAGGGTTGGATGCCCCCAATTGGAACCAACAAGTTTTGACAAAGCCACAGAAAAGGAATAAGCGACTCACTGTTTCTTATGCTTGACCGCAGATAGAATAAATCGGAGAGATAGGGACATGCCGATGATTTAAGTTGGATGCCACCTATAGAGTATCCGTGAGACATCTCCATAGGAAGATTCGTAGACGTGGTGGGACCAGGATGGTCCATAATGAGGCCCATGTGACTGCGTTCCTTTGCTGGGAAGTTTGATGGCGAATGCTAGCCAAGATTTTATACCCTTTTTAGTCTAGTAGAAGCCTTTTTTTATCACTAGTCCAGTATCATTCATCTTTCATTCTTATTTCTGAAAAGGGGGGGAGGGGTGGGGTGGGGGGGGGGGGGGGGGGGGGGGGTCTGGAGAATGCTATTATGATAAGTAGTGTCAAATAGTCAGCGAATGAGATTGACATCCCAGCACTGGGAGCCCGGAACCATGAGACCAGCAACAGGATCCCCTTCTAGAACCACTGAGACGGTTTGAATTTCTGGTGCATCCCCAAACAACCACGGTGTCCCCAAAACCATCTCCTATAACAATTCGGAGGCCACTACGGAGTAGCACTTGTGGTGAGAAAATTCTAGACCATGTGAAGCTCGGGTTCAATCCAATTTGTGCATGTAGGAAATCTGAGTCTGGGAAGTATCTTGACTTTAGGACCCGAACCACTAGTGAATGAGGGCGGTGAATAAGGCCCTAAGCATGTTTCCCGAGGTGCGTTGTATTAAAATCTTGTAGGTGACGGAAGGCCATCCCCACACATTCCTACGACATACATAATTTATCCTAACATAGTTCTTTTAAAGAACATAATATTGTTGTTACTACTTGTGGTGGTGGGTGAACTGGTTCTGATCGGTATAATCCACAAGGTCCAAGTACTCATCCCCAAACACGAAGCAATTGTTTAGGTGATTACTCGTGAGCAACAACCAAGAAGCTGCCTCGTCTTCATCTTCTTCATCTTGGCCCCAAAACACATCCTCTGTGTCAAACGAAACACCCTTCATGGCTTCCTTGGTTTGTGGCCCCATAGAGTCACCCTAGAATAGCCGTGATTGAGTCCCAGTTGTCAAGCCCCAAATTCGGTTTTGACCGGACTCGAGACGTGAGATAAAATATGATAATAAATAAAAGACAGTTTAAACGAAATAAATCTCCAATAATAGTTTAAACCGATAACATGAGTCAAGATCGAAAACCAAGTAATAAAGGGTTTCATACAAAAAGAAAGTACGTCACTAGACAACCCCAAAACAAGGACTCTCGCCAGGCTCCCCAACTCTGAGACATCCTCTAAACCAACTCATGATCGACACCTGTAAAACAGTAACGAAGGGGGTGAGCTTTTGCTCAGTTGGAAAAAGTAGTTAAGGGGATGAGCTATCCGCTCACCACCACGAGTAACCGTCCAATTATGGCATACTAGTAACGCACAATAACTAACGAATCGAACAATAATCACAATCACAACCATAACCATCCTCACTTAACCATACCTCGCGTGATCACATCACTTACCCAATCACCACATTACGCGTGTGAAATCAACCCTACTCAACCATTATCAATTTCTCAACGTTCACACCCAACCCACATTTCAGAGAATCATCGAGTAAATAAACACCGTAAGACAAAGAAATCACACAGCGATAAGGGCACACATCAATAGGGAGCACACATCGATAGCCCATTTTACCGACATTTAGTCGGAAGGCAGGCACATCTTATCACGGAACCCGAGCATATTTTACCGACACCTAGTCGGAAGGCAGGCACACCTTATCACATAACCTGAGCACATTTTTACCGACACCTAGTCGGAAGGTAGGCGTACCTTATCACATAACCTTATCATCGGGTACACGTCATAACAACATATCATGCCAAACATATCAAATCCAACATATCACACCGAACATATCATACTAACCTATCATGCCAACACATCATACCAACATATCATACCGGGACAGACAACATCGGTCTATCAATCACCCGATCATATCACAAGACAATAATTCAACGCCGAAACACACCACATACTAATCATGACCAATCTATTACTCACACTAACATTCACCACGTTCTCATAGCATATCATGATCCTTAATTTAACAACGAACAGACCATATATCAAACATGACAAGCTGTTAATCACAACAACACAATCAACACGCAATCCTACGAGCCCAACCAGGGACCCACATGTGATACTACAGCACAACAATTCTCACACCTACAGCACGACCTGGCCGCAAGTGGTTCCATCTTTATATGACTACACTAGTTATTCACATCCTACATGTGATTCTATATTATACCGAGAATTCATAACCTATATGCATACTATTAACTTTCCGCAATTAAGTCGGTATTCACTACTTTTCCCTACCTCAACCGCTATCTAAACGCAAGAAAATCAACCAGTCGCCTAGTAGCCTCCTCCGCCGTGCTCGGGAACAACGTCTAAGATCACAAGTAATACGAGAGTTAATAATAACTCAAGGGTGGTTCAAAGAGAGAAATACCCAAACTAACCCCCAATTGTTCAACTTGTCAAAATGGGCCCGAAAGGCCCATTTTGCCAGGAATAAGGAAAACGTCCCTCGGACTCCGAAAATTTCCCTTTTTGTTTCTATTATTCCTAATTAAATTTACTTGTTCCAACGCACTTGACGGAATCAAATTCCGTTGTCCGAGCGTTCTAATTTCGCAATTAAAGTTTGGGTTATTTACGATAAGGTACCCTAATGTTTCGTCCACGAACGATAAGGTACCCTAATGAATTTTGTGTACGATAAGGTACCCTAATGATTCGTCCACGAACGATTTGGTTTAATGCTGTTAAAAAACTAACAGAATTATGTAGAATGACTATTTTTCCCTTTGACATTTCAGTTGACTTTTGACTTAATAGTGAAATGACCATTATACCCTCAGTTTTTATTTTTCCTTAATTTATATTTTCTAATTAATTTTAATTTTCAAAATAAAACAAATAAATTATATATTTTTTTAAAATATATATTTTTTTAAAACTGATTTTTTTTTCAAAAATCAGTTTTTATTTTAAAAAAAATCAGATTTTTATATTTTAAAATCAGATTTTATATTTAATTAGTTTTATTTTTTAATAATTATTTTTTATATATATAAATAATTTTTTATTAAAAACAGTTTTATATATAAAAATCATTTTTATTTTATAAAAAAATTAATTTTATTAAAAAAAAATCGCAGCTCGAGTTCTGCGTCTTCTCCGGCCAGCTCCGGCGTGGTCTCCGGCCACCCGTCCTCCGCCAGCGTCGTCCCCGGCCACTCCCACCTCCGCCTCCTCCTCCGGCATCTTCCCTCCTCCCTCTTCCACCGCCGGCGTCGTTGATTTGGTTCAGATCTGGCCAGAGACCACGCCGGAGCTGGTCAGAGACCACGCCGGAGCTGGCCGGAGAAGACGCAGAACTCGAGCTGCGATTTTTTTTTTCTTCATAAAATTAAATTTTAAAAAAAATAAAAATGATTTTTTAATTTTTTTTTGTTTTTTAATATTTTTTTAAAATTTTTTATTATTATTTTAAATAATTTCATTTTTAAATTTAAATAATTTAAAGTTATTTATTTATTTATTATATTTTTATTGTATTATATAATTAAGGGTATAATGGTAATTTTTTCTATCTAATTTATAAGCTTAAAATAAGAAAGGGTAAAATCGTCATTTCACACCCCACTTAACTGAAAATGTCTAAGTTAGAGGAATATTCCGTTAGTTTTTAACGGAATATGCCAATTTTAAACCAAATCGTTCGTGGACGAATCATTAGGGTACCTTATCGTACACAAAATTCATTAGGGTACCTTATCGTTCGTGGACGAAACATTAGGGTACCTTATCGTAAATAATCCTTAAAGTTTCTAATCGAGTTTCCCAAAAATTCACGAATCACTTCCATAGTTCGTTCCGGGTGTGAATTATTGATCCGGGGTTCACCCAAGGTCACTCGAAACATTAGGGTACCTTATCGTAAATAATCCTTAAAGAGTGGGCCCCACGGCCACACGTGGGTCGTGGGTGGCCGGACCGGACCGCCACCGAGTGGCCGGTCACGGCTCCGTGCCCTTCCTCCGGCCATGGCCGGTCATTCCCCCCGGTGACCGGCCGGAGCTCCGGCGAACCTCCGGTCGCCGAAAAAATACCCCATTTCTCCAAAAAGTTTCTAACAAGCTCTAGAATTTCCAAAACTCCATTTTTAAGTTCTAAAACCTCAATATTAACCTCAAAAACTCCAAACCCAAAGTGAGTTTCATCCAAATAACAACAAATCCAATTGATTTCCAACAACTCTTCCCCTTTCTCTCCACAAAATTTTCTATTTAACCAACAAAACCCCAAACCCATAAAACCCAAGTCTTATTCATGCTTTTTCTACCAAACCCATAACTAGAAATTTAACAAAAGGGAAGTTAAGTGCTTGAATACCTTAGAGAATAGGTTGATGATGAAGAAAATGGAAGAAAATGAGGTTTTGGGGGTAGAAATCAAGTGAAAGGAGACACTTTCACTTTCTTCTTCTTCAAGCAATGGAGGCTTCAACGAAGTTTTTTCTCTCTCTATCTCCAACAAGGTAGGTTCGGCCAACACAAGGGAAATGACTGAATTTTGCTCCAAAAGTGGTCTTATCCTAAAAGTAGAAATATCTCTTTCGTCCTTTAGCCCCTCTCTCTCTTTTGTCCACAAGTGGGGACCAATAGTCTTTTCTCACCATTTTCTTCCCCTCCAAGCTATCATAGACATGTGTCCATGTGGGGTCCACCTCTACCCAAAATATCTCAGCTCAAATTAAATTAATTCGTTAAGACCCCAAATTCGACCTAGTTTGACCCGGGTTTGACTTTTTTGCTAAAGTAGTCATTTGAAAGGAAATTATCTAACTAAGCTAACCGTAACGACGGCTAATATTTTTGGGTCCCGGAAAGGTCCCGAATGACTCCCGGAGTCATCGGTTAACTTTTCCGGCGGAAAGTCAATTTTCCCCAAATTTCACCGGTTTGACCGGTATCGACCGGGGGCGGTTCTTACACCTGTGATGGCGGCTTACAAACAGGTTAGAGTGGATATCAGGGTCGTAATGACACAAAAAGATGCCGAGTCAACTTTTCATATGAAAGCAATATGAGCAATCTCTCAAGCCTTACACATCCACACACATCGTGAATGAAGAAGAGGAGAGAACAAGAATAAAATAGTCATTTTAAATTTTGAAACTGATTCCATTTAGGTTTTTAACGAAAACATATAGTTTATAGAGTATTGAATTTTTACAAGATTTGTACATGACACCAAAAATGACAGCGGATAAGTTTTTGATATGGAAGATCATTAGAGATTGAGAGCAGCTCCAACGGGTCGTGTCTACCCGTCGTGTCTGGCGTAGGCACGGCCCTAACACGACGCGTAGACACGGATGGTCGTGTCTACCCGTCGTCTCTGCGGTGTCGTGTCTACTGGTCGTTGCTGAATCTAGCAACGACGCCAAGTAGTGTCTACCAGCCATTTTGTTCCAAAAATACTTCCTACCATGGCTTTAGACACTGCACCATTGGAGGAGTACAGTGTCCAACCATTGTAGATGCTCTAAGGTGTGTTTTCTTAGTTTCCCTAATTTTCCTCAAAAGGTTTGTGTACAACATTATAAAGCACAAAGAAAGTCAAAAGTCAAAACATTAAAAAGTACAAGTACCTGACAGCTGGTCCTGTATTCTACAAGCTTACTCCAAACTTCATACTTCATTACTTCCACATTTCCACTCCCAGTCGGCTTTCTTTGTCGTCAACCTCAACTTAGAGCGATCCTACCGATTTCAACGGTGAGAATGTCAATTTTCTGCTGCGTTTCTGTCGCATATTTTCCCTAATTTGCATGAGGATCAAATCCTCGATTCAAAGCATATGCACTGTTGAGCACATTTGTTTCCTATTTCTCACATATTGATGATTTGATTCGAACTTGCTTTCTTCATTGAGATTCTGAGTGATTATGGTACGGTTGGTGGTTTCAATTGCTTCAGTCCATAATACGTAGTGAGTTCTGATTTTGGATGTCAACGGACTTTGATGTTGCTTGATTAGGAAGTTTGACTTGAGAATCGAAACGAAGTGGACGATGAAATTGACTCCGAGAGAGGTGGAGAAACTGATCCTGCACAACGCTGGACATTTGGCACAGAAGCGTCTGGCTCGTGGTCTGCGGCTTAATTACACAGAAGCTGTAGCACTCATAGCCTCACAGGTTGTTTGGCTGGAATTTTTGCAAATCTGAAGTTTATCTTGTATTTTTGCAGTTTAATTGCAAGTACAAGGTTGCATTAAACTTATATTGTGTTTACCCTAAGAAACTTGTGCTTACAAAGATGTAAGTACTAAATTATGCTTGATGTGGCTTGTCAATTTGGCTATCTTTGTAGACATTGGAGTTTGTTCGTGATGGTGACAAATCGGTGGCTGAATTGATGGACATTGGGAGACAATTGTTGGGAAGGTATATTTTGAACAGATTACTGTTTGCTCAATGTTTGTGAAGTCTTTGTTCTGGATTTTATGACCGGTCATTTTGTACCCTTTTAGCCACTATGAGTATCTACCATTTCTTTCCATATACTGAACAGTAATGACATGTCGGAATTAGTTGATTAATTTCTGACTGCTATTAGGTTATCTTGAGTTCATACTTGTTAAGTAGAATCATCATATAAACCATGGATGGGTTATACTGCCCTTTACCAGTTAGTTAATCTTATGATGACAACCCTTTCCCATTTTAGGAAGTAACAAGTTTTTTTTTTTTTTGATTTTAATAGGAGGCAAGTTCTTCCAGCAGTTCCACATCTTTTGGAGACTGTACAGGTATGAATGAAGCTGTCAATTCGTTTATAAGTTGTGTAATAGGGCTGAACTCCATTTTCATCAATGGGAAGACTAAGTCTTAAATGCATTGCAGCTAGTGGTTTACTAGCACGATTTCTGATTGTTCATCGGTAAGACTTTGACCATTAAATCATTTTCTCCTTAGCTCTACTTGTCCATGCCATTTTTACCCGTAGTACTATAGCCCCCCATCTGAGGAAACATACTGTTTCTTTTTGTTGCTATATTTGTTGTTTTGGAAATACCGATACACGATTCTGAACTCGTCCCCCAAATTCGTATTTCCTCACTGTTTTTCTCCCAATATCTTTCAGCCACTCATTATGTAAGATTTTATTTGCAGGTTGAAGGGACCTTTCCTGATGGAACAAAGTTAATCACGATTCATGATGCAATTGCTAGTGAAAATGGAAATTTGGAGCTAGCTTTACATGGTTCTTTTCTTCCAGGTTAGGCCTTCCCTCGTGATTCAAACATTGCAAATACCTTCTCTGGAGACTTGTGTGGGCTTTTGAGCTCTTCTGATTACTTCATATTAATAGAAAAGAGAGCTTTTGCTTATCAAAGGCATCCTGGAAACACATTAGCATTTTCTTTTCGTAAATGATATTGTG
This sequence comes from Erodium maritimum, assembly GCA_963921825.1. Lineage (NCBI taxonomy): Eukaryota > Viridiplantae > Streptophyta > Magnoliopsida > Geraniales > Geraniaceae > Erodium > Erodium maritimum. Next base: position 64,981,639 of record OY997590.1, on the reverse strand, counting down.
GTGAACCGAAGTTAAAAAATATTCAAAGGCTAAACTAGTTAATTTAATGTACTACAAAACCCGACTTCTATTTCTTAATAAGAATCCTCCTCTTCATTAAAACTTTCCTTTGTATTTCTTCTTTTTCATGTGGTTTCCTTTCCTGTTATTCTCTTTGTCAGTTTCTATTGGAAATGCCTGAAAAGCTATTGAATTTCTAACTTTATGAAAGAGATTTGACCATTGCTTACATGGTGTTTCACTGTTAAACCTTTTTGCTCTCGTCTGTCACATTATTCTTGATACTCATAAACTTTTGGCTGAGTACAAACCCCGTCAGACTTCAAGGACTGCCTGTAGAAGCTAGAATAAGTTTGTATATTTGTATTACACTTTTCAATGATGGGCATTGATGTAGACATTGAGTTCTGCAGCTCCTTCACTCGACAAATTTGTGGAGATAGAAGATAGTAAAATCCCTGGCGAAATAATCGTAGGAGGTCAAGGAATTAGGCTTAATGATAAAAGGAAGGCTGTAATCCTTAAAGTCACCAACACTGGAGACAGGCCGGTTCAGGTGTCTTCTTTTAACTTACAGTTCTTTATTTTGTCCCGTTGGTTATTCTGCCATTAATTTTACTTAGTTATGAATATAATTAATTCTTTCTCTCTTTCACATCCAAGATTTTGCATGTTTTCTGTAATTATATATTGAAGCTTCTGGAATTTTTAGACAAATTCTTGACGTCCTGGATGATTAGTTTTTATTTTATCAGCAAAAAGACAATAAATTAATATAAAGAGAGATATCCCGGAGAGGGAGCAACAAACTCCAAGCCATGAGATATCTTGTTTGATTAGTTATGGAGGACTTCATCGAAAGTATCATATTTTTTGAGGTGAACCCATGTTATCTCAGGTTGGCAGCCACTATCACTTTATTGAGGTGAACCCTTACTTGGTTTTTGATCGGAAGAAAGCATATGGAATGCGGCTTAATATTCTAGCCGGGACAGCTACACGATTTGAGGTTGAGCTTTTTAACCCTTAATAAAAAAAAATATATGGTTTAATAAAAAAAATATCTCTGACTTCTGTTGTATGCTCATACACCAACATTCTGAGTTTTCTTTCTCTACTCGGCCATTTCACTTGTGAATTAATTTACCCAAGCGTTTCAAGCTTTATTTTTATTAGTATTTGCTACTCTCCAGCCAGGGGAAACTAAAAGTGTGTCACTAGTAAGCATTGGAGGTAATTTGATGATCAGAGGTGGAAATGGCATTTGTGATGGTCCTGTTCATGATGCCCAATGGGCAGCAATTATGGAAGCCGGGAAGCTGGAAGGATTTGGGCATGTAGAAGAAGCAAATGCTAGGTTTGACACTCTTAACCACACAACTTCGTATTGCTAGTTTCAATTTTTTTATCATCATTAAGATCTTAATTGAATCTAGTTTCTCGAAGTGAGTAAGAAAAACTAAAGATGTCTTATCTCTGCACTGATTTTGCAGTGAAAGTCTAATTAGAGAAGAAGGTTCTAGTTTTAACACTACAGTTACTCGTGAAGCATATGCTAATATGTATGGTCCTACCACTGGTGACAAAATTCGACTTGGTGATACTGACTTGTTTGCTGAAATTGAACATGATTTTGCTGTTTATGGGGATGAATGCGTATTTGGAGGTGGAAAAGTTATAAGAGATGGAATGGGCCAGGCATGCGGGCATCCACCAGCTGACTGCTTAGAAACTGTCATAACAAATGCACTTATAATCGACTACAGTGGAATAATCAAGGCAGATATCGGAATCAAGGGAGGTATTATTGTTTCTCTTGGAAAAGCAGGCAACCCAGATATCATGAGCTCGCATTCTAATATGATAATTGGGGTTAGTACTGTCTCTTTGTGCATCAATGATAGAGAATTACCAACTATGTTATTGGACAACACTTATTTGTTCTCTCCTTATTTTTATAAGTAGGTCAACACCGAGGTCATTGCAGGGGAAGGAATGATCATAACTGCAGGGGCCATAGACTGTCATGTACACTTCATATGCCCTCAATTGGCTTATGAAGCAATATCAAGTGGTGAGATTTTTATAAATCCATATTGAACATATGACAGAATGAGATGCACAATCACACACAAATCCTGTACATATATACTGCTTCATGGAAACAAGACAGGTATTGGGATTCTAATCATTTTATATTTATTTATCAAGTCACTGAATTCTTATTGGTTCAGGGTGACATGAACATAATGTGATTTCTATGTATCATGCTTAAAATTTTACCAGTATTTACTCTCAATAGTCCTTTAGAGATAACTTTGGTGAGGAGAAAAGATGGTGAAAAGGCACTAACTGAAATAAGATTTTCTGCAACTTATAATTTGTTCTTTTTCCCAAAGGCATCACGACTGTTATGTACACTTCATATGCCCTCAATTGGCTTATGAAGCAATATCAAGTGGTGAGATTTTTATAAATCCATATTGAACATATGACAGAATGAGATGCACAATCACACACAAATCCTGTACATATATACTGCTTCATGGAAACAAGACAGATATTGGGATTCTAACCATTTTATATTTATTTATCAAGTCACTGAATTCTTATTGGTTCAGGGTGACATGAACAGAATGTGATTTCTATGTCTCATGCTTAAAATTTTACCACTATTTACTCTCAATAGTCCTTTAGAGATCACTTTAGTGAGGAGACAAGATGGTGAAAAGGCACTAATTGAAATAAAATTTTCTGCAACTTATAATTTGTTCTTTTTCCCAAAGGCATCACTACAATGGTGGGAGGTGGAACAGGGCCTGCTCATGGGACACGTGCAACCACATGTACACCAGCACCATTTCACATGAAATTAATGCTACAATCTACTGATGAGATACCACTGAATTTTGGTTTCACTGGAAAAGTATGCATTAATATTCAAGGAAATTAGAATTTTCTATCTTATGTTCGTGGTCAACTTGTCAATAGTCAATATTCAATTCCATTTTCTAAGTTTTGCTTTGGAAGATGACTAGAACTCTGAATTCAGGTAGTCATATTTGGTGTCTTCTTCTTTTTGGCATCTTTTGTTTATTTAGGGGAATAGTACCACTCGTGAAGAGCTACAAGAAATTATTAGGGCTGGAGCAATGGGCCTGAAGTTGCATGAGGACTGGGGAACCACTCCAGCTGCAATAGACAATTGCTTGAGCATTGGGGATGAATATGACATCCAGGTTACTTTTTTTTTTCTCTGCAACTCTCACCTATATCTAACAGAGCTTATGGACTTCTCAGTTCTAGCCACCTCTTTTGATTATGTTGATTTAAGCAGGTTAACATCCACACTGACACCTTAAATGAATCTGGATTTGTGGAACATACAATTGCTGCATTTAAAGGAAGAACTATTCATACTTATCACAGGTAATAATTTGTTTGATATCCTAATCTCCCACTCTTTTCCTTGCAACACAGAAACACTGGGCACAGACAGATCCTTCAGTATTTGTTTCCAATTCTTATTTGAGTTCAGCTGCACAAACTGACATTTATAAAATATCATCACTAAATATGTAAGCAAGGTATCAACTTTTTTCAAAATATATTTGAGCAAATGCATTTCTTTATTTCTCAAAATGGAAAGCTTTAGAAATTCGCATGATGGACAATTCTCTCTGTGGGAAGAGTTTCTGTTAACTAAGATAATGGACGTATTTACTTAGTAGGACAAAAGAAATATAGAAGATAATGGTTGCACTTGTATGATGCCATGAGTTTTGGTTGTAGTGACTTGAGTCATTTTGGATTCGAGTTGTCATCGTGTCATTGCATGTTATAGTACAATAAGTTTTTATGCAACTTAAACTTTTTTTATTTTGCGGCTATTGGACATTGATGTTCATGGTGAGTTTCTGGACAGTGAAGGTGCAGGTGGTGGTCATGCCCCAGATATAATAAAAGTGTGTGGTGTGAAAAATGTCCTGCCATCGTCAACAAACCCTACACGGCCTTTCACTATGAATACAATTGACGAGCATCTTGACATGCTTGTAAGGGGGGTGATGTTACTGTTGATACAACATCTTTTGATGTTCATTTCTGAATTTGATTTTGCATGCATACAGATGGTATGTCATCACCTTGACAAGAACATTCCAGAGGATGTGGCTTTTGCTGAATCTAGGATTAGGGCTGAAACAATTGCTGCAGAGGACATTTTGCATGATATGGGAGCAATTAGCATTATAGCTTCTGATTCACAGGCTATGGGTCGTATTGGAGAGGTCCTAGATTTCTACTCCATTCCCTTTTTCTATCAGGGACATGTTTCAAATATGCTTTTTTACTCCTGATGTATGAGCTGTCAGTTCTGCTTGTTGTCTTGATCTTGAAAGGGATACAAAACATAACAGTTTGGACCTGTTAGCTTGAAATGATTAAGGCAATACATTGCTATATGTAAGATGGAATTGATTCAAGAGGTAGCATTATCTCAGTTCGGTAAGAGATCATCTCCAAAGTCTGTTCGCACTAATTTAATGCCTGCCATGACGAAAAGCATAGAAAAGGCGAATTCTGGCATAAAAAACATTGAAATGCTATGCACCATCTTTGATAACTTATAATTTTCTACCCTTCCTGGAATTCCTTTTAGCCTTCTCAATTATTCTTATGATCCTATAATATGAACTATTTGCATACCAGGTAATCAGCAGAACTTGGCAGACTGCCCACAAGATGAAGATGCAGAGAGGGTCACTTGGTGGTAGTGAATCAGACAATGACAACCTTCGGATCAAACGGTACATTGCAAAGTACACAATCAACCCAGCGATAGCTAATGGGTTTTCTCAATATGTGGGTTCGGTGGAGGTATGCTAGCTCTAAGTTTGATAAGATGACTCTGTTTCTGTGCAAACTGCATAAGAAATAACTACATTACTTATTGATAGGACTAGAATAAAACCTATTATTTTTCAACCTATGCTTAATGCATAATGTAAATTTCAACAGGTTGGAAAATTAGCTGATCTTGTTCTATGGAAGCCATCTTTCTTTGGAGCAAAACCAGAAATGGTGATAAAAGGTGGTACGATTGCATGGGCTAATATGGGTGATCCAAATGCGAGCATCCCCACTCCTGAACCGGTAAACTTAGAGATGATACATCTGCTTGTGAAAAGGATTGTTTATGTGGCATATTTGCACTTTAGTTATTGGTTATTTTGTTTTTTGAGATTAATTATTATCAATTCAACTAGAAAAGATTGAAATTGAAAATGTTGGAATTTTATCATCCATGGGTTGCAGCCATATTTATCCCCTTGAAGTGATAATGTCACCTTTGCAATTTCAGATTAGATTTAGGCAAAACCCAATCATTCTGGAATAAATCAAGGCAACAATTCTATCACATATGGCCAGTGATATTGTGTTAAGTTCATCCCATAATATTTGAAACTTGAAAGTAGTCTCACCAAAATATCTGGTGATTTTTCATGAGATTAATGTATAAGTTAAAGCACGACTTCAAGTCGCTTCTTTTATGCTTGAAAAATGGAAGTTTTTGCAGGTGATGATGAGACCTATGTTTGGAGCATTTGGCAAGGCTGCAAGTGCTCACTCCATCGCTTTTGTCAGCAAGGTATGAATCTTTCTGTGTTTGTGTGGTGATGATGGCCCGCTACTGAATGTCTTTCACTCTTCTGCAAACAGGCAGCTGCAGATAATGGGGTGAAGGCCATGTATGGACTGCAGAAGAGGGTCGAAGCTGTGGGTAATGTTAGAGAACTCACCAAATATGACATGAAGCTAAATGATTTCTTACCAGATATCACTGTGGACCCAGAAACATATACAGTAACAGCAAATGGTGAGGTTCTTACCTGTGAGGCGGCAACCACGGTCCCCCTTTCAAGAAATTATTTCATCTTTTAGATAACACCCAAACCTAACTTTATTGAAATTGCACCTTCACAATGTGTTCTGCTATATAGGTTAAAGTACAATACTTACAATTACCATACATGATCTACTTTAAGGTCCACCATGCACTTTTGGCTAATAAAGTTATAATTTCTCAGCATCATGTTGAGGCTCTTATACGAATCAGTCTCTGGTATCATACAATAAGTGTCAACTTGTGTTGTCCCGTTTGGTTTATGAAAATAAGTTTTATTATCTTGCACTGATTCCATATGGATGACGTTTCAAGCTTTGGATATAACCTTTCCATCGTTTCGGTGTGAAAGCATATTCAATTATTTACGTTATAATCAGGAGACATGAACTGTAACACAAAGAAAAGGTAGCAAAAAAATGAAGTTTTCGACAAATAATGGAAAGAACATATGTGACAGTGATATATTAGTCTTGAAATATCAGCAATATGCTGATACATACAAGGGCGTTCAGTATACATATTAGTTTGATTACAAATGGAAAAGGTGCCGGGTTTCATAACTTGGACCCAGTATTTAACAATGCTAGCTCAATGAGCTCCTTTCTCAATACCTTACCAGTAGCATTCTTGGGTATTGAGTTAAGAAACATAACTCTTCTGATCTTCTTGTATGGCGGAACCTGAAACAGACATTCCTTAAGATGAGAAAGAAGAAAGAAGGAAAGTAATCATAGCATCTCTTCACTAGTAGGCAGTAGCTAGTAAGTTATGAGGTTGTGAAAATAGAAGAGACAATAGGTAGGGGAAGCACCTGCTGAGCTATAAAATCCTTGACTTGCAACTCATCAATGGCACTTGCTGTCTGGCTCACAACAAAAGCCATAGGTAACTGCCCTGCTTCCTCATCAGGATACCTGACAATGTAGTTAAGTTCAATTCATTAAGGCATGATGGTATTTGTTACATCTAGTATCGTCATAACATCAGAAATTGTCGTATAAACCCAAGTTGTCTAGTATGAAAAAAGCTATAGAGCATTGGAGACGGGGAGTACCCAGCTACAGCTGCTTCCACAATCTGAGGATGGGAGTGAAGAAGATGCTCCAGTTCTGCTGGGGCAACCTAGTACATGCAAGCAAAGAAACAGGTATGTCCTTGAGTGTTCACGTCAAAGACAAGTGACCAAAAACAGAGTTCCAAAACAAGTAACCTGGTAGCCTTTGTACTTGATCATTTCCTTGATCCGCTCCGCAAAGAACAAGAACCCTTGGTGGTCAATGTAGCAGAGGTCTCCTGTCCTCAGCCATCCCTCCGAATCCAGAACCAGAGAAGTTGCTTCTTCTTCGCCGACATAGCCTACATAACAAAAGCACAACCCAATATCTGGTTAGTTAGTTAGTTAGGTCCTCAAAGGGCCGGTGAAGAACACTGCTAGTACTAACCCTTCATGATCAACGGTCCTCTGACCCAAAGCTCCCCGGGATTGCCAGGAGGCAAACACAAGCCTGTTCGAGGGTCAACAATCTTGGCCTCGCAATTTGGCATCAGCCTCCCAGTAGCACCAATGACCTCGGTTTCTTTCGGACCCACGGTTCCAAAAATTCGACCTGTCGTTTCTGTCAGCCCATATGCCTTCATGAAGTATATGTTGACACTCGTTAATGTGCAGGCTTTCAAATATATACAGATTTTGACAGCCCAACCTATCCCCAAAACAATGCTGTTCTTATTCATGATCATATGGATCATGGTTTGTTTTTAAAAATTACAATGAAATATTTTTATAATTAAAATATTACTTTTGTGCATCTTCATCTTCCCAATCAGCCAATCAGGGAGGGATCTTGAATGCACAACTTTGATTGTATCAGAAGCAGATATATATTTGTCAAAAAAAAAAAATCATCCCAATTAGTATTAGAATTGATAGCAGAAGAGGACTCCAACTAACCTGCGCCAGCTGCACATTGGGCAACCGTTTCTTCAACCTCTCTATAGCGTCCCTGCTGAGCGCGGCTCCGCCGCAAGCGACTACCTCGAGAGAGCTCAAATCGCGGCCGTCGATTGCGCCCCCGTCCTTGAGCATCGCCGTTACCGTCGATGGGGCCACCGCCACGTGGCTGACTCTATGCTGCTCAATAGCCCTCACCATGGCCGGCAAATCAAACCTCTCTCTGGACATCACCACCAGTGTATCTCCCGTAGCCATCGCCCTCACGCAGATTCCGAAACCGTAGACGTGAAACATCGGAACCGCACACAGCGACACCGGACGGCTCTTCCTCGCCGGTCCAATCGAGATGACTGCGGCCACAGACGCAATCAAGCTTCTATGGGCCAACGCCACTCCTTTAACCTTTCCGGTCGTCCCGGACGAGTACAAAATCGCAGCCGTGTCGGAGTGGGAGCCTTTAGTCTTACTGCGTGACTCACTCGACTGACTCGCCATCATGGACTCGAACTCGGCCGAGTCGAGAATCACGGTGCCGCGGCGCAGCGGGGGGATTTTACTGGCGACGGTAGGAGAAGCGGCGAAGGCGATGGCCGGATCGGAGAGGTGGACGAGGCGGGAGATGTCGGAGCGCGTGGCCAGCGGGTTGGAAGGAGAGACGGCGACGCCGAGGGAGAAGAGAGCATAGTAGAGGATTGGAATGTGGAGAGAGTTATGGGAGAGAATCAAGGCCGAGTCGCCTGGGGCGAGTTGGAATCGGTTCCGGAGAGAAGCGGATAGTGCATGGACGCGGCGGAGGAAGTCGGGGAAGAGAATGCGAATGCCGGTGGAGGCATCGATGAGGGCGGCGGCGTTAGGCGGTGGAGGAGAGGCTTGGAGAAGAGAGAGCACATAGTCGGAAATGGAGGGGTGGGGAGGCAGGGGGACGGCCGGCCTGGGGCTGCGATACGTCATCGTTTTGGCGCAGAAGAAGATATTTGGATCCATTCTGGTTTGATTCAGGCGAAGAGAAGAATTTTAGCTCATGTAAAGACTAAAGAGCGAGGTAGTGTAGTCCTAGTCACTTACCAACTGCTGAGCTCGAGTTTGATTGGGATTGTGGTGGTCCACGGTCCAACCAATCCTAACCTTAAAACAAATGTATTGGACGTCTTTGCTGTGTGACAGGACTTTTGTTTTCCACTCATAACATAAGATATTTCTTACTTTAGTCTAGGTAAAGAATCTCACTGTTTTTTTTATCAGCAAATCAAATTTAGATTAAGGTCACTCATAAGATAAATGAGGAGTACTTGATTATGATAGTCTAGCTACAAATATGAAAGACGAGAGCTAACATGATAGCTCAGTCTCTTGACCGTCCTAACGAGGGGAACCACCTGATAAGACATGAAAAAGAACCAACAACAGACGCGAGCGCTGGCTGTCAGCTCAGCCTCAAGACTACCCCAACAGGAGGAGAAAACAAAGGAAAATGTCTAATTACCCAAATTTTACAACCATTAAGAACAAAAAAGTGAAATAAAAAGGTCTAAAACTCTGATTTTCTTACCATGAAGCCCCGAAAAATAAAAAGGTCAAGACCTTGATTTTCTTAACATTAAGCACAAACAATTCCATTGTTGGTAAAGAATCTCATTGTGGTAGTCACCGTCGTCGTAACGGAGGCTGTGCCAAACAGACAAACGGGATAGTGGATTTAAAGGCGATGGTGGAGGATGTGGAACAGGCAGACGGGACCATGGGAGTAAGGGCGGTGCTGTTGATAAAGAGAGAGGCAGAGATGATGGGGTTTCTGGCGCGATTAGAGCTGGGTATAGGGGTATAGGGAAAAGGGAAGGAGGGGTGGCCCAGGAACATCACGGAGGCGGGCGTCGTTAGCGACGGAATTGGCTAATGTCGGCTACGGTAGAGAGAGACATAATTTTCTCTAGCCTCCTAAATTTGAGTTTTATAACCCTCGCTATAAATAAAGGGATATGTCTGATAAAAAATATATTAAAGGGATAGTTTCAAAAATGCTCTCTAGCTTGAGAAACCCCCCAAAAAACCATAGTCGTCGTCGCTTCCGACGGTGGCCCTTCCTCTCCGATCCTTTACTTTTTCGATTGCAGCTATTCATTATGCATGGCATGGTCGCTTTTGTCAGGGTTTCCTTGATCTGTCCACTGATTTCGAATCAACATGCTCGAGTTTTTCTCCTTTTTTCAGGGTTCAAAATCGGTGTTGCTATGATTTAGTTATCCGGTGAGCTGTGGAGGCCTGATGTGTTGTTGAACGACCATATAGTGGCTCACATATATTGTGGTTTGAGAAGCAGCATTAGCGAGACAGAGTCTGGAAGCAATGGGCATGGATAATGAAGATCGCGGGACGCAGATGAGGAGGAAAGTCTCGCTTCCCGATCCTAATCCTCCTTTTCCTAGGGACCTTCTCGACTACCTGACATCGTCCTCACCTCTCTCAAGGGTCTCCACCGAGGTATCAACATGTTCTTTAGGCAATGCAGGTTCATCCGAGTCGAGTCAGGAAAAGTGAAAGTATAAATTGATGTGCAATCATATGAAAATAGAGATACACCCCCTACATTGTTACCTGGATTAGTCGGGCATTCTAGATACAAAGTATGCATTTCGGGCATATCTGTTCTTGTTGAGGTCGGAGGGTGACTTGACCGTTACGTGGTGTTGGCCACCGGTGTGTCGGGGCTCTTGTGGCTCCAATGAGTCTTGGGTCTCGCGAGTTTGTTATTGCATTTGCTGGGTTTGTCTATTTGTGTGGTGGGGTTGGTTCGTTACCTAACCGTTGGAGGACCTCTTTCTGTTCTGTGCTTATCTGTGTTTTTTGGGCATTTTAGACATGTTTTGTTTTAATCGGTAGTTTTATGTTTTGTTGTAGTATTTCTTTACTGCCCTTGTTGGCATTTGTTTACTTATTGGTAGCCAAATCTAGTGTTGAAGCCGTGTTTGTTGTTTACCCATTCAGGGTTTGTTTCGATGCAGTGCTGCTAGCATGTGCTTTTGTTTGTATGAGGGTTTATGTCCTTGTCATTCGGCTTCACTTTGAAGCCGTTGGATTATTAAAAAAATAATATGCTGATCCAAAAGAAAGCGGTGTAATCTAACCATTTCATATGAAAAACAAATACATCACAGACAATGATACAAAAAAAAAACAGTTTAAGGTCGCAACATGATGTGTTTTTAAGTTACAGCTGCAACATGATTTTTTTTTTTGAGAATAACAACTGCAATAGTATTATAAAAGAAGAGAGTTCGGTAGGTACACAAATGTACCCCACCTACAAAAGTAAAACCAACTAACAAACAGAAATGAAAAGCAAAACAGTAAATTCGGCTCTGGTAATTGGGGGCGGACGAAGGGGATATCTGCGGTAGCGTCCAAAGACACCGATACAGCATGCTTCTTCCAAAGGGGACGAGGCGAGCCAACCAAGTTAAGAGGAATACTGGTGGACCTACATCTCCCCGGGTGTGTCAAAGTGCGTCGTCCTCCCTGAACTGATAATAGTAGGGCTCCTGAACGCGGGTTTGCTGACTCCGGACTGGCAGGGGAGACAAATATCAACTGATGATGGTGCCGTCGCCATCCATCCGCCGGGGAGGGGCCAAAGTTGACCCACCCCTCCCCGGGCCACCTTAGTCTCATTCCTGTAGGCGGGGGTGCTTGACGCCCCCCACCGCTGCCTGTGATTCCCCATCTGACGATGTCGATCCGTTCGAATCGTCCTGAGCATCCTCCCTTGCTAGGTGCTTCTTCCCAGACAACGACGGGCTCACCTCCTTCGCCACCCATTCAGACGGGATGTTCTCCGTACCCGCCTCATAGGCCTCCTCCTGCTCCCTTCGGGAGTCGTGTCGCGGGGACGGTGTACGGGGGCCACCCCGACTCTTGTTCATTGCCTCCACATAGCTCCAATTCGTTCCCGTGATCGCCTTCCCGTGTTTGGCCTTTTCTAGGGCCGACCTCGGATCCCCCGGGGCACGAAACGAATGACCCATGATCCCACCCGCGATCGGGCACGACGGGAACAGATGCCCCGCGCAGCTACATCCATAACAGTGAGCGTTCGTACCTGCGATTCCGACAGTCGGAACCAAACTTGGCTTTGCAGAGGTAGTCAAATATCAGCTCGAATCCGGACCCGCATAAAATCCCCCCAGCAGCGCCCAGAGCCGTCCACATCCACTGCCTGGCAAGTACCTAGGGCACTTCCAATCCGAAAGCCCACCGCTCGATTCCAAGCCCCCACATGTAGGTTGGAGACTCTAGCCCAGACTGGGAACTGGTGAAAGCTCAGCTCGCTCACCTGCATGTGAGCCCGCAGATCCGTAAACAGCACCAGGGACTCCCAAAACGCCCATGGTTCCCCCGCTAGGACCCGCACTCTCTCCCGCGCCGTGCGAAAGAAGAACCCCACCAGCCCCCCTTCAAGAGGCCTAGCATCCACCTTCATCCCCCACAAGTCTTCCATTCTGTCCACCAATGATTTCCAGAAAAATCGCTTTGATGTCAGAACTTTAGTTGCAAGCGCAAATTGGAATTGCTCTCCAGCCTTACCGATATCCCCAGATGGGACCACCACTTCCTTGATGCAGAGCGAGGACAGGTGCTGACCAAGCTCAGGCATCTCCCCTACTGGGCCGTGAATTTCCCCAGGGGAGGCCCCACGACCTCCCAGGCCCACCTGGTCCTTCAGCCTTCGATCTTGGGCCCCCGATTCCAGTCCCCCCTCACCATCGACAGGCCTCCCCGATCCGTACCGGGCTGCCCACCTGCCCACATCACCCGGCCCAGATGGCCCATCTCTACCGCCCCGACCCGCCCGAGGGGTCCATTTTCCCATACCTCGATCCGCGCGACGTGCATCGCCCATGAACGCCCCCCGCTGCCCGGCCTAAACCGCCGCTCCAGGCCCGGTTCTATCTCGTTAGGGGTTTGCCCTACCTCAGCCACCGCCTTCCCCTTCAGCCGCCGTCTCTCTTGCGCTGCCGGAGATTCCGGCAACGTGTCCTCCGAGTCCGATGGAATCCGGACCGGCCCCCGAGCCTCTCTCCCGTCCGCATGCAAAACACCCACCGGCCGGAAGTACGCACCCCTACGGGCCCGAGCACTCAGACCTCTCGCCGGAGCGCGATCCAGCCCTGATCCCGTCCTAGCTCGCTCGCTTCCACCCCGAGCACTCCCTGCCGATCGCCGGATCGAGGAAAACACGAGGGTCGGCTCCTCTTCCTCCCCCGGCAGCGACAGGTCCGTCTCCGGCCGAGACTCAGTCTCCCCATCCTCCTCCCCGCCGTCGGACGACAGCGGGATCACCGGCACCATCACACCCAGGCGACCCTCGCGCGCAGGAAGCACCACGACAGTCCCCCGGCCCGCTGCCTCGCCTGCACCCGTACCGGCACCGCTCACCGCAGCCGCCCCGGCTACCCCCATCGCTGCACCACTCCCGGCAACGTTCGCCACAGCCCCACCCGCTGCGATCACACCCCCGGTCACCATGTCCTCCACTGGATCCAGCCACAGAGACGGATCAACCGAAACACTAGAGAGATTTGCCGCCGATTGCACCATTGTCTCACAAAAAACCAAGCCTAGGGTTTGTCTGAACAAAATGAGAGGCGGCTACTAGATACTGAGATTACATGATTTTTGTTTGTAACATGAAATTACCCTAAGCAATAACTCTGAGAAGTGGATTGTTGTAGAAATGGAAAATGGACAAAGTTCCTGATAACTCGACAGTTCATATACTTGAGCACCACTTATAATAACACACTTGCTCTCAAACAGAAATATTATTATGTTCAGAACAACTGCATCCAAACCAGTAGATTTCCAAATTCTCTCGATTCAAATCAATAAGCCGATCAAAATTATTTGCACCCAAAAGAACAGGTTCAGAAACATTGCAGAAGAACAGCAATAGCTATGAAACAAATGGTATACATATATAGCTCAGGCGAAGAAATATGAATGAGGAAGAAGAAATAGAAGGAAGACAGAGCTAACAAGAATGCGGCGAATGGAGCAAACACAAAGCTCCAATGCCTCTCTCACTACTAATATCAGCCTACTGACAAAGAAAGCTTTACAATTATACACCAGCAAAAATAGAGTGGAAACCTTCACATTATAGCGCAATTGCACTTGGATTCCAGCTTTGGGGGCGGCTTTGTAGTCTCAGCCTCGTCAGCAAGTCCTACATTGTGTGTCAAAGACTCGTTCATATTCTCATCGTTCTCAGCCTTGCCAGAGAGAGGAGGTTTTGTGTCTGTTTCTTTTCGCCTCTGTCTAGCTTTGTTGGATTTCAAAGCCCGTTTGACCACAGTTCTTCCCTGTGGCCCATTTCGGTCGGAATTGGACTTCCCCAATATAGTAACAGCTGGCAGAGAAGCTTCCAGTGGAACCGAGTTTTCCTTTTCCATTGCTATGGATGCGGCCTGGTAGGCCAGATTGTGAACTATTGAGCTGCAGAAGAGTATGGTATCAGTTGCTTCTCCGAGAGTAAGGCTTCTTCCCTTACTCCCCTGCCTACCCTCTACTCTTACGGTTGATTCCTCTGTAATAATGGACAAAGTATAAATTGGTTAGTCAGAATATAATGCAACAAGATTTCAGCATTTTGAACATTGAAAATACAGAAAGGACTTAAAAATGAGATGACGCAAAAAAAGCTGGAAATGAAGAGAATAGCCAGTTTCATTTATATATCCATCCTGTAGAAGTTTAGATCAGAGTGGGTTCATAGACTCGCACAGAAAACATTAGGGTAAATGGGTTCATAGACTCGCACAAAAAACATCAGGGTAAAGAGAATGTTAAGACACATTCTAAGTGGTATTTTGGATATTGAAACATCACTGAGAATGAGTCATTGCGATACCACAATGAGGGTAAAGTAGAGAAACACAATTCATACCTAAGATGCCATGTGCAGGATCTGGGGTCTTAGGCTCGGGAGCAGAAGCTACTGATTCCTCATTTGAAGTGGTAGCAACTGAAGTGTCTCGAACATCATCAATGTCATTTGATTTTGGGGAGACATCGCCAATCAGCAAACCAGCAGTGCCGTGATTACAATGTTCAATTCCTATCTCTGATTTTACATTTGCAGAGTCTTCTGAAACATCTGCCCCATCGACACTAGTCTTCGGCATGGTATAACCCTCTTCAAATGAGGGATCTGAAGTGATAACAGACACTTCTAGATGTGAAATACCCCTTGATTTGTCAGGGAGGTCACTGCAGTTTTCATATGAACCCGTCTCCTCATTATTTAGATACAATGATACTTGTTTCTCTTCCAACCGGATGCCAAGTGCACCACTTGATACTTCTGAGGTAGAAGCATCAGCTGATTTATTACTCCCATAACGATCATGGTTATTACCTTCAACAAGAACTGTGGTCCTGGCGACTGATGTACCAGAAATTTCTATTTCTGTGTTTTCTGAAGCTACCAGCAGCTCTTGAGAAGCCATGGATGCCTCTAAAGAATCATCTTCATGGGTACTTGTAGCAAGACTTAATGATTGGTGAGCACTACTTGAAACTCCAGAGATAGATGTTCCAGTGCTTAGAGATCTTGTGTATTTGTTCTTTCTATAACCCTCCATGCCAGATTTTTTGCCACTTAATTGCCTGCACATGTGAGATTCTGTTCTTCTGTTTGAGCTCAAGTCAACAGAGGAAGATGTAGAGCAACTGCCATGGCCAAAAGAACTTCTCATACTGTTCGTGCTGTCTCTTGCATAAGACGGGTCATCATACGATATAGTAGCAGCCGTGAAACTTCTCCCTTGAAGAACAGCCCCCTTGCTGCTACTTGACCTCTTTAGCAGTACAGAAATGCCGGTACCTTCTGAAACGCTAATATTTACATTTGAGTAACCATTGAAGTTCTGGAACTGCTGATCACCAGTGTCACTATCAGGTAGGCTGCAACTAACATTTAGTTGTCCCGTCTCTTGCTGAGTAATATGCCTATGCTCACCTTCATCCACCAGCAAGCTTGCAAGTGAGTCATCATGAGAGTGATTTTGGATCTGCTCAATATAAGAATCCAGGCCTTTTCCTTCATGCTGAGAAATCATTGGTTCATCCATGTCAGAAACTTCTAGTGGCTCAGTAGCAGACACCAGAGCATCTAATTCATCAAAAGGTTTATATTGTTCTGAAATCTTCACTGGATACGCTTGGGAGTTTTCAACAACTAGTTCTGTAGTCTCCGGTATGGCAACAGTAAAAACCTTATCTTTCCTACCACAGTCTGGGCAAAGTTTAATGTCATTTTCCCTTGATCCAATAGCATAATACCTGCAACCACAGTTTGAACAAATCTCTGTATTTCCACTATTATCAACTTCTGAAACATCATCCTTGATATGCAAAGAAGCAGGACTTGCATTTCTTTCAATATCAACACTGTGATGGGCCACTTCCTCTAGATTGACAAGGGTGTGATCAATAATAGGACCTCTATCAAAGTCAACAAGCTGAATAAGTGATTTATCACGGATAACATGTCCAACACTGTCAATCACTGCACCAGCCTTATCAAGGGAAAAGACTTCTTGAGCATCTGGATAGGGTGCTTTCTCATACCCACTTACCATGCCATCATGGTTATGTTCACTTCCTTCTGTATCAAGTGCAAGACTTGTTCCTTGATCGGAACTTGCATTACTGCTGGTTGTGACTGAGGAATTTCTGGATATCAAAGAACGGTGCGCAGAGCTTCCTTTTCCCACATAGAAAGTTGTACTTGGGACACTAGATAGGAGTGGCCTAAACATATTGGGAAGACTTTTCCGTTGATCCTACAAAATGATATTTCATTTGCTCAACTACAATGTATCATAAACTGATGAAATATATGCTTGGAGACTTCTAATTATCACATATGCAAATATCCAAAAACAAAAATCCATTATAAAAAGCACTTTTATGCTACATGAATACAGATTGGACCCGACTGTTTTTTAAATGATAAGATTATATTATATTATCAGCCTGATTAAACCATTTATGGATAATAAGTAATATAATTTATTATATAAGACTTACAATATTGAATACCAAATTAGAATATTATCTGAATGTGAATTAAATTTTGGCTTGCTTGGTAAACACGCTAAACTATATGCATATCCTAACATTTTCATTCTTCCGAAGCACATCCAAAAAACCAATCAGATTGGGGAGTATGTACCTATACTAGTGCAGCATAAAACTTCATATACTAATGACAAGCCAAACTAAAACATATGCACATACAGCATAACTTGCGACATCCAGTTCAATCTATACCATTCATGATAAGATGTGCTGTACACAAACACAATAATCAATATGATGTATCGACTGACCATATAGTGTGTGGAAACTTACCCCCTAAAAATTTCATATTACAACATCAAAAGAGAACACTAAAAAAAATAGATGGGTTAATTGTCAAAAAGTCCACTGAAGTTTTGTCCACAAACGAAAGCATGCATAAATTTTTGTCCACGCTGTGTGGGTGCACTGAAGTTTTGTCCACGCTTTGTGGGTGCACTAAAGTTTTGTCCACCGACTTTTTTAGAAAAACGTAACAGGGGTATTCAGAATGAATGGTCTGGGCAGTTCTTCGCGGACTCAATAGATTTGTGGGCAATATGTAATGCATTCTAAAGTTGTGTGGGCAATTCATAATGCATTCTATAGTTGTGTGGGCAATTCATAATGCATTATATAGTTGTGTGGGCAATTCATAATGCATTCTATAATTGTGTGGGCAATACCTTTTTCTAAAAAAAGTCGGTAGACAAAACTTTGGTGTACCCACAAAGCGTGGACAAAAGTTTATGCATGCTTCCGTTTGTGGACAAAACTTAGTGCACTTTTTGACAATTAACCCAAAATAGATTAAGAGAAGCGAAGCATATTAATCCATGTCGCTTTTATCAGTAAATGTAGTTATGCTTGCGCGTGCAAGCATTATCAGTAAAGATATAGTTCATATGACATGAAGCAAATAAGATACCATTTGCTGAAGTGCAGACTCATAGGATCTTTTTGGAGCTGAACTTGGAGACAGTATTTTGGCTGGCTTCTTGGAAAAGGCCAGAACTCTGTTACTGGGATAAGAACCAACTCTCTTTGAAGCTGTGTGGCCTGAGCTACCCGGGGGAAGGGATTGTAGAGAATCTACATCATCATCACCAGATGATCCCAAAGAAGCTTTACTGTGAGAGCTAAAACGGTCTCGATCATGACTATGAGACGAACTTCTAGAAGCAGTTGGGGACATAGACTGCCTCCCAAATTTCGATGTTGAATCCCTACCACTTCTAGATGCTGGTGATGAACCTCTCACATATGATGCTGGTTTATCAGCCAGAGAAGTACGAAGATTTGGAGGTGCATCAGAAGAGAAACCAGGGATGTTTGTTTGCCATGCCCTTATTTTTGGTGAAGAAGAGTTTCCTCTATTTGTCTTCATAGGGGAAACTCCCCTTACCCCTGATGAACGAACAGTACCACAGGAGTCAGTGCTCATCCTCCGTGGAGTCGGGGTAGATGACCTTCGAACAGGTGTTGGAGATTTACTTGGGGTAGGAGATGGCCTCCGTGAAGGAGTAACTTGCCGTTGGCTAGGAGTTGGACTGGACTTAGATGGCCTGCCCCTAGACTGCAATGCACTGGTCCCAGACCGAGGAGAAGGACTTAAGCGATTTGGACTTGCACTGCCTCGGCTACTTCTCTGATTCTTCTCCATCTGTGATTAAATGGACATGTGACGTAAAACAAAAGAAAAATTCATATACATAAATTAATTTAATAGAAATATTCTACTAGACGTGATCATGTTTTATAGGAATGATTAAATGACCTACCGTGGAAGATCTTGATATGGAAATGGGTTGACTACGAGGTCTGCCCCTGTGGACTGTGCTGAATACTGGTGGTTCATCATCCAATGAAGGAAAAAGTGGGGTGTCCGGGGGAGTTAATAACCTAGTAATACAATCACACCAGCCATTTCATCAGAACTAAGAACTTAAGGATGGAAAAAAGACCAGGAACAACTAAAAAACATCAACATAGAAAGTGAAAATGATAGAATCGAAATATAAATTATGGTTTTGAAGAAATTGGCAGCTAGATCACACCAAAATTCAAGTTTTATGGCAAGAGTTTTGAGCTACTTGGATGTGGCCAAAAGTAATTTTCTCGTAGTCTACAAATTATCATAAAAAAAACAGAGCTTTACTGCATTCAAATATGAAAAAACATGACCTACCAATCATAATCATTCTTTTCCCCATCTACATTCAGCAGGTCGCTACTCTCCTTACGAATGGGAATAGAGATTCCAAGCTTATAATCAGAGAAATGCCTCAACTTTGTAGCTGTAGGAACATGCACTATTGTTAGAAGGCAGAAAACATCATGAGGCAATTATGGTCATACATATATCCAACACAAAACAAGTTACAAAGTGAAGGTCAATAGAGAGAGGAGGATTACAAAATGCATCTTCAAAATCATCCGTTGACTGAAGCAAGAAATTGTCCCTTTCTTTAGTCTGCATTTCGTTGAACAATGCAAGTTCTTCATCTTTCTCCCTGAAAATCAATCCGCCTTCAAGACTGCGCCCTCTTTTATGATTTTCAACCCTGAGTTCCCTTCCAGGAGAGCATCTCAAAGCCGGAGAAGGAGGCATCTCCGCAGTCCAATTATGTCCCTGCAGGTATTAATCCCCTAGACTCCACGTGCAACACAAAATCAAACAACCCATGTGTGCTTCCAACTATGAGGCCTAGAACTAACAATAAGCCAACTTTTTATGCAGTCACTTGTACCAAACTTATGCTGAAATTCCTGTTTCCACCAATCTTATCAAATTACTGATTTCCACCTCCAGCAACTCAGAACTTCGGACACACCTCAACCTTGAGAAGAACAAATTCACCCCTAAATACAAATTGCTGTCAACCAATATGAAATTGAACTTACGAACAAAATAACAGAGAAAAAAATGTTCACGTTGAGCAACACAAACCGAACATTCTATCTAAAGAACAACCAAATTGATAACCCAGCCTCTAAACCCTAAGTTTCCTGATAGTGAGATAAAAACTATCAAACCGGACCTTAATTCAACTCCCAAAAATCAATACGCCTCCACAGAAGTCCAATATACAAAGCATAATTCACCTTTACAGAGAGTTCGCTGTAGCTGACTCACCAAAATTCCAGTCAAAATGTCTTTGAAACGGAGTGTGGGAGCTCTTTGAATGCGATTTACAATCTCAGAGCTCGAAGGAAAACTCCCTCAAATAAGAACCATCAATGAGCAGAATCGTCGGTATCGTACACTCGATCTGAAGCATTTATAGCTGTGTCTGCAGGCGACACAGATCGTAGCCACAGAGATCGGTAGTAGTTCCGCTACAAAACCTTCAATTTTCTTGCATTTTCTCGGCTCCGAGAAAATCAATTTCACGACTACATCCAAACTCTGTTGTTATCTTGTTCGAATTTGCTTCTTTGCTTCGCAGCGAGCTTTCATTTTTCTCCCTTTTTCCAGTTCTCTCTCAGAACTGTGATATTTTCTTTTTCCTTTTTTCTCTCTCTCTCCATGTGTGTGCGACTGCCGAAATTACCGTTGTGCCCCTCGTACTCAGCTAAAAATTAGTTCCAGTTCTGAACTTCTAATCCGTTTCTTGTCTTTTGTTTTCGGATTTTTAAAGAACGTGACTTTATTTTCGGTATTACTGTATTAGAATCAAAGATGTAAAAATCACCCCTGATGGTAGTTGGCGTAGTTGATCCAACAATCGTTTCCCGTCTCGACTTGAGCAGGCTTGTGGTGTCGGAAAAATCGTTAAAGGAGTATGTTGGGGAATGGAGGAGGTTGGGGGACGTTAAGTATTCGTCCATTTAGGGTCAGGTATGGCTCCCCTGCGACACCTCGTGGTGCCCAAAAGTTCTCATAGAAATCATCAAGGCTGCTTGGCAAGCCATACTTCTGCCCCATCGGGGCCAGTTTCCCTAGACGGGATACGGCCGTTTCCTCCATAGAGGCAATATCCGTAAGCTCGTATTCCAGTAGAGGGGTGATTATATCTCATTCACTGAAGTCCGTCGTGGTGTTCCACATTCCCCGGAGCAACCTCCGAACCTTGAAGCTTCCTCGTTGATCCCAGATTTCATGTGGTGAATATATACGAGAACGTACAACCATTGTGTTACAGATGCGAAACAACGTGATCTGTGGCCTTGGTACCTCCTGGTCGTTCCCTACTGGCCCTCCAACACCGATTTCCTCCTCTATCACTAGTTCATCTTAATGGACCAGTCTCTATGGGTGCATTTTCAAGAGAGCGCAGGTTACAATTGTTCATTGGGTGACCAGTCAGGTTGGATTCGTGTGTTTGAGGTTGAGTGGCCCCTTGGATCTCATACAACGTTGAGGTCATGGCTGATGTTGCTCTCCTCCTTGGTGGTCAGGCTACGGTGGGGCAATATGTGAGATCGTCCCGATGGATGATTCCACGTTGACAAGCCCATATCAGAGGGAAACCATTGGAGGGCCAGGACGGTTTCCTCCCTCTCGTGGTATCTCTAGAATGGACTCACCGTCATAGAAGCAGTCATGGGCGGAAAATCCTTACCGGAGGGTAGGCCAGGCCAGCGAGGAGAGGATGACGATGTGAGGTCAGTGTGGTGGCAGCTCCAGCGTCTAACATCTAAATCTAGGGTCCCCATTGCGTCGGTTGTGGTGTGGAGGGGCGGCGCATGGCGAGGCGAGGGGCAAGAGGGGTGCGCGATGGTGGTGGGGCGAGGCCATGGTGATTAGATCATCGTGGGGATAGAGACAGAAATGGGGGAGAGAGATGGAGTATGAGAAACCCTAAAGGCCAAATGTAAGAGTGTAAAAAATAATTATTGGACATACTATATACGTTTAAATAATCACGATATATAATTTAACACAAAATTATATTTCATTATCATGCCTTTTGATGTTTTGATTATTTAAATTAACTCATATACGGTAAATCATATCAACTTGGCTTGATAATTTTTTAAATTTTTTTTATCATGATTGAAATTTTAATGATGATCATGAAAATAAAATGAGATGAAATCTCCTACATTAGGGTTGAAAAGCTCTATTTCTCGTCTTCTTATGATGTCGTTACCACTACCTATCCTCTTTCACCCTCGGTTGTCGCACCTGCAACCCACCCACCCATTATATGTGGTCCTAAGATATTATCCATCATGTTAGCTTGGTCGTCCATGTCGGTGAGCAATCCTATATTCCTTTATCGCTTTATAAAAAGGTGATCTCCTTCCCCTACATACCCTCATCCAACAACTCATTATTAGTACTTCCCCGAGCGTGTTTCTAACGTTCTCTCAACCCATAGCCGACCTCCTTACTCTTCATGATGACTTTGGGGCTTTCTACATTGAGGAGGATCATGACCTTATTGTGGAAGTCCCACATGAGCCAACCGATAAGCCCTATCATATTTTTCAATGCTTTGGACAATTCGAGCGCCCTTTCACCAATCGGTCGTCTAACCGAAAAATTATGTTGGGTATCATGACCAAGACTTAGGGAACTAGAGGCCTCATCATCAAGGGTCTCGACAATGGGATCGATGGTTCCTATTGTGCATCCTATGAGGCCAAGGATAGGGTCCAACAGGACGAGCTCTGGTGCTTCAAGTGGGATCCCCTCATCCTCACAGATATACCTTTGTTATCTAGCTTGATCGAATCCAATTCTGAGTGCATGCCTCAAGCATCCCGACGGATGTTATGACGTAGGCGATGTGAACCACTATCGAAAATACCCTAGGGGTTCCTCAATGTAGTTTGTGACCAGTGGGGTCTTGGATGGGGATATGAACTCTGTGTGCGAATTTGGATGAATCTGGCCAAGTTGCTCTATCGGTCTATCGTCCTCAAATTCTCGGGGTATCCACAACTGTTTTGGGTGAGTGTACAATATGAGATACCCCCTCTTCTGCTTTGAGTGTAGTTTCATTATCCATTCTAAAGATGAATTCCCCCCAGCCTTCACCCATAGGATATCACTAGCGTTAGGGCGTTTCGACCTGACGTTCCACTAAGCCCGATGTACCCTTAGGATTCGCACATCGAGAGACAACCACCTTCTAACTAACGTCGAAAATTTGACTAAGACCTCAAAATCTTCTCGAGGATGGAAGCACACATGCTCTAACCAGTCGGGCATGAGGACAAATAAGCGTTTGGTCGGGATAGGCCCACCGGCCATAACGTCGGACATCCTGACTAACCACTTCCAGGCATACCTGGCCCAATGCCAAAGTCTTTTGGAGTTCCGCATAAGTATCCAATTGAGTTCTAGTTCTCGTTTGGGTCTTCGACATGTGCTTCAGAGCTCGGGCAGCCCAAGAAAAGGATTTATCGAGCTTGGTTGGGGAAGAGAAATGAACCCAAGGCTCCTACTAAGAAGAAATAGCCCATGAGGTAACCCACCATGCTGCTGCTGAAGAGGTACAAGAGGATCAGACGGTCTGGAAAACAGACTCACCAGGATTCATGAGAGACCATTAGGGATATGGAACGCTTGAGAGGAGGTGCATGTTAGGTCCCAAGGAATCAATCTAGAGGGGGGTGAATAGATTGATTACAAAATATAGCAACTTAAAAACAAATTCGGAAATTTAAATAACAAGCAAAGATAGCAATATAGAGAAAGCCAACACAAGATATACGTGGTTCACAACTCTCCTTAGAGTTGCTACGTCCACACTAAAGAACTCACTTAGAGTTCGGCCTTTTACTAACTTATAGTAAATGTTACAAAGTCTCACAAGAACTAATCTTGCAAGTTACAACACCAAATGAGAAGCAAGAACAAATCTTGCAACCACTACAACACTTTGCAAGAATAAATCTTGCAACCAACTACAACACCATTTTCTAGCCTACAAGGCCAATTATAATAGAAGATATTGAGGTCAACTCACCAAGAGTCAACAATACAATGTGTTTAATCTTATATAGCATAAACACAATGCCTCAATTACAATCAAGATATAAATATGAAGTACAAAGAAGCTATATATGATTTCAAGATATGTAAGGCCTGGCTCAAGATGATTTTGAGAGAAGAGGATTTCAAAATAGTTTACAAAGAGAGCATAACATGTTCAAGAAGAGATATAACAATAAGAATATATGTTTTTCAAAGATCAAAAGATATGAAACTATTAGTTCATGACTTTGAAAACAATTTCTTGAACAAAGAAGAATATAGCTCTCAAGATGACTTTTCTCTCAAAGATGAAGAAGAACTTTGTGCTGATTTTTGGTAGAGAAAGAGTAGAAGTGTGTTGTCATGAAATGAAGAAACAAATGAGGGCTTTTATAGACAAAAACTTGGCACTTGATAATTCAAAAAAAAAGAGTTGTTGGAAGAAATACTTGAGTGCAAAGTCAAGTGGCATATCTTGATAAGAAATGTCCTCAACACATTTCAAGATTGAAATGATGACTTCTCTCTCTTTCAAAATAAATTTGAATGCATAAAAAAGGATTAAATAATCAAGAGAAATCAGATTTTTGAATGAGGAAAGAGAGATTGAGTGATGAGCTAGCCAAACCATATCTTAATGATCATACTTACAAGAATCCTATTGGTAGGACTTGAACCCTTTCAAAATAGACATTTTGAATCTTCCATAGCCTTCCTTGATCATCATTGAAGGTATTAAAATGTCCTTGGAGATTTAAATTTCGTGCACAACTTCATTGGACACAAGTAGATGATGAGCATGCTTGCTGCCAGAAATTTCAGCTTTGACCTTTGCTTGTTCAAATGATCATAACGTTTTTCACAAGAATCCAAATCATGTAAGGTCAGTTGGGTTAGAAAACAGACTCATATATATTTCCAATGGTATAGCATAGGCCTATTATTACCTGGTAGATAATTCCAGTTTATTCAAGAAAGACAGCCAAGAAAATCTGTTTTACATGTTCTGGCAGATTTGATGTCTACTCACTTTTCTGTCCATTAGTCTCTTATGGAATATGAAAGTGGAGAACCAGTTTGTTCATTATAAAGTAGACTCACAGAGCTTTCTAAAACATCAAAGAAATCGTAATTTGATAAAGAAATGAATTTGATATGATTTTTCAAAGTTACCTCAAAAGCAACCAAAGTTGATGTCTTGAGAAATCCGAAAATCACATGTATAAAAAAATAAGAACTTTTGTAAAATGAGTTTGATTTGAAACAATAAACATAAGAGAGTTATTTGATCTTGAATAAATATATGCATACTTGTCATCATCAAAACACATAGATTATTATGTTGACACAAGGTCACAACAGTGCATCCGGTCACCTCCATGGGTGACTCTGGTCAGTCGCACTCCTCCACCACCCAAAAAGTTCTTTGCATGCCTAGCGTACTCCTCTTTAAACCTATCATATCCTTTTCATAGGACCAACTCGCAGACATGCGCCTTAGAGCAACACATGTTGATCCATGGATGGTTACCCCTGAGCCTCTATTTTCTACATATCAACATAGGCCAGAGTCCTAATCAAAACCAAGATTTCAAAATTAGTGTTTTTTGTGGTCAGCGAGATAATAATGCCCACATTCAAGTCATGCTCTTCTATTTTCCACTTGTATGTCGTGGTCTGATTTACAATAAAATGCTCTTGAATTTCTCAAAAAAGAAATTACGACGAGAATATATTTTATATATAAGAAAATTATTTAAAAATTATAAGAAAATATATATTTATAAAATATGAACACAAATAATCTTCTTGATTTATTTATTTTTGTTTTTTTAGAATTTCTATTATTTTCAAGGTTTTTTTTCTTCTTTATAAGAGGGGAACTTTTGTCATTGATACTCATATTTAGAATACATGATAGTCCAAAATCCTAGCTTTTGTAGTCGTCGGCGGCATCGTGGTCCTTTCCATGAAGGACAGGGTTGCCACCGGCGAATTTCTCTTGGTTGTGATAGTTAATCCGCTTGAACCTCTTCTCTCTGGTGTTGTGTGCAAGCTTCCGGCATCTCGCTTTCCCTCTCTGTCGTGTATTTTAGTGAATTTGATGGCATGAATCTCAATCTTTCATATCGAGGTCGTGGGCCAGTTGGCGGTGGTCCAGAGGTTTCGTCGTTCGTCCCTTTTTTGGATCGTTGTCTGATGCTGGTCAATGGGGGACATCCCTCTTTAGGAATTGAGGGGGAGGCTCGATGGTTCTATGGATTGTATTTCTCTCACCTTTCGGTGCTCTTTCTGCTCTTCCGTCGAGTTAGGCAATCATTTTCCCTCACTTCCTTCCATGAATCTCGATCTTTTTGGCTCTTGGGACTATTGCTAGTGGTTTGAGGGTTTCTGCGTTGTGTATCCCCTATTCGGGTCACCGACTAATGTTGGTTAGCGGCGAGCTTCTTTGTTTATGGAGTTGAGAGATGGATCGTTGGGTTTGTTTGGGTTCCATATTGTCGACCTCGTTGAGTTTCCAATAGTCTCATTCAGTCGTGTTCGATTATGTTTTGATTCTCCTCTTTTGGGGTCCTCGTGTGATGTTGGCCAGCGAGGGGTTGTCGGTTCTAGTGGTTGAGACCAGAGCATGGAGGATTGTACTAAGTGGTCGTGGATGGCTCTTTGAGGTAGCAAGAGATCTCTTTGCAAAGG
The DNA here is from genome assembly GCA_963921825.1 of Erodium maritimum. Classification (NCBI taxonomy): domain Eukaryota; kingdom Viridiplantae; phylum Streptophyta; class Magnoliopsida; order Geraniales; family Geraniaceae; genus Erodium; species Erodium maritimum. The sequence goes on along the minus strand of OY997590.1, from coordinate 64,955,035 downwards.
CGTTTGATGTGGCAGCGCATGGTGCCAAGGAAGATGTTTGGGTTCTGGGTGCTCACCCTTGTTGTGTTGGAGGGCTTTGTGCTTGGGCTAAGAAATTTGTTAGGCACATTATTTTTTTCATTGCCTTTTGTTCTTGTTGTTCTGTTGCTCTTTAGAGCTTGGTCCGGATTGCTTTTGTTAGAGTTAGTTTATGTCTCGTGGATGATCCCTTGTTATATTATGAAGTGCATCTCCATACTTTGATTTTCTGTCTCAGAGGATCAAAATCTTAATAAAATTCTCTTATAAAAAAAGAATACATGATAGTGAGTTGATAATACTCTTTAATACATTGCAGTGAAATGTAATTTTTCCTAAATATGTCTCGGCCATAAACTAGTATACATGCAATGTTTTTAAAAGGTAAATACATAACGGAATCAAATAGAATCTAAAATTGCCCACATGGGTTAGTCTGGTGGTGAATACCTCTTCACATCTCACTTCTACTTGAGGTCATAGGTTCGAATCTTAGTGGGTACACTTACTTGGGAGTAAGTGTGAGTGATGGGTGGTGGGTTAGATTATTCTAAAATAAAATATCCCTGTATTTCTATCTGATAAAAAAATAGAATCTAAAACTAATACGGAGGATATAATTTGTGGGGACAAGCCACATCTCATTATAGGTTGAGAAAGTCTCTACTCTTCCTATCTATATGGAGCAAGCCACAAAATTAGTTGAATGACGGATGAACAAACAATAACGAAGTTGGTCTTTCTGCGCAAGGTAGTCCACTAGTCATGCACTAGTAAACTAAATAGAGATGGAAGCCAAACGAAAACTTGGATCGCAAAAATTACGAGTTCTGAGTCAGACTCCAATAGAAGATTAGGCTACCCTCTTTCACGAACCCAATCGAACCCAACACACATTTTATAACCAACACAACCGTCTCTATTGGAATAAGAAATCCTTCCAAAACCTAACTCTAGCCTGAAGGATAAGGATGTGTAAAGTACATGCGAATTCGGACCCTCCTGATCATTGGTAGTGATTTTCTCTCTCTTACTTTCCCCTCATAGCACCTCTAGGAATAGTGGATGCTCCAACCTCTTTTTCACTTAATGGGAAACATCTATAAGCGAAAAGTGCAAATAAAAGATAAACTAGGGTAGTGCCAACTTTAGTTTGGAGTAGGATAGTCGCTGCTTCTTTGTGGGATCGACCGGTACTTATACCGTGAAAACTATACTGCTTGTTCAATTGTTGTTATAGTGATGAAATATTGAGGCAGGTAAAATATAAAGATAATCCATGGAGGAGACCCGTATGTCGGTGGCCATTCAGGACCAACTCATCGACGATGGGGTATTCAAGTTGAACAATCCGTCTCATTACACCTCGATCGTGTATAAAAATACGGTTCGATCCAGTGTGGGTAAGGATCTTAATGGAACCTGATCTCAAAGACCCCCATGACCTCAGCAAGATAGCGATGTTGTTGGGGATTAATCGTTTGATTACTCTTAATAATTGGTACGTCATCTGGCCACTCAACAAGATGACGCAGTTGCAGGGGATTGACCTTCTGTTTAGTTCTCGGTGGATAGTCATTTTCCCATGATTTTATTGTTGATAATTACTCGGACAACGACCTCAGTAGATGGTGTCGTTGTAGGGGAAGAAATGATTGTTCCCGTCTAAAGACCCTTTTTGTTTATTCTTTCCCCCTTATTTTAGTTTGTTGTTCATTTTTAAGCTCTCGTATATATGTAACATTCATTAACTGATTATTTGTATAGAATGACATTCATTGATTCTTTATTCCATTTTTTTTGCGTTGGTCATATATTTTAATTATAATTGAAAAAGGCATTTCTAGTACACCGCATGAGAAGACCTTGCGGTAGGATTATGTACACGCACAGGGAAGAGTAAGAGCAACACTATCATAGTTTCAGTTAAGTGACCAAGTGATCAGTCCTGAGTTGTGCTTGAACGGTCACAATTCGCCCAATTAAAGGGTGTTAAACAAAGCGGTAATGGGAGGCACCCCAGATTTCTTTTCTTCTTTTCCATTTTTTGCAAGTTGTTTATTAGATTTTTAGGTTGTTGTTATATTTGTTAGCGTTTGTGCCATTTTTCTAACATGGTTTCTACTTATGGATGGTTTTGACTATATTGGTGTATGTAAGAGTGTTAGAAACATCATTTTTGCAAGCTAGTTGTTTGATTTGCTTACATATACTCCACCTGTGAAAAAACCACCCCAAGAGGAAATCTCATCTAACTCCCATACAAATAGATTGATGCTTGAGAAAATTTTAGCGAAAAAGGCGATGCACTCATTCCTTTGCTTTAATTTTAAACTGATTATGCTCATTTGGTGATTTTGATGATTGACAAGATTTTTCATGCATATAGTTATTTTCAAATGATTAAGATTATTTACATCTATCCTATGGAAATTCTCTAGTGATGTGTTGTTAGTGCATAGGTTTATTCTATGCACCTTATCATCATTTTCATCATTTCTGTTGTGTGCCCTACTTAGTATCTCCTGAATGTGGAAGGGGGAAATTTAGAGAAAAATGTTTGAGCATGTAAAGATTTATCTAGCTCAAAAAGAATGTAATATATTAGTTGAGTCTTTCATTTAGAATAAAATCACGTGTTCGTTACGAGTCTTGAATTTTAGGGATAATTACGTTTGACTACTTCAACTTATTTACGAATTTCAGATAACTACCCTAACCTGCGAAAATTACACATGACTACTTTAACGTTAACAACTTATAACACAATTAGATTTTTCATATAATTTTGTTGACTTTTCTAACGAAATGACCAAAATACCCCAAAGAAATACAAAAAATTACATCAATCCCCATTTGACCAATATTGACTTATATACATTCCTATATATATCTTTAAATTTAAATCAATGTTTTTAAATATTTATTACTTACTTTTAAAAAATGATTTTTAAAAATAATCATTTATCAATTTTTAAAATCTATATGAATTTGATCATTCGTTGGAGCCAACAATAATTTTTTGACGACATCACTATGTGGCATCCAACCATTGGTTGGAATGAAATCGACGCTGATGAAGTTGCTAGCGAGAAGAGGTGCTAATTTCAATGTTTTGGTATGGACGCCAACTGTAGATGCCTAATTCAACGTCAGCGTCGATAAGCATCAATATCAACTCCCTTCTTCTATAATAACGTTAACATTGATAATGAATAATAAGCTGGACGTTCGTTATCTACGAATTCTACCCCATGTTCAGATTTCACTCATATTCTGACTCCAAAATACCATCATATTTGAATACAATTGTCATATGTAAAATTAATGGTAGAGAAATTATTTTTTTGAGCGGAAGGTGTAATTTTATAAATGATATATCAAAACATCGATGTGCGCCAGGGAACATGCTTCCTGGCCACTAAGTCATACAATAAAAGCAATGGCTCACTGATCCTTTTTTCATTAGAACCGTCACAGACGGTATTTGAATGTCATATAGGTAATGATAGAATACGAGGGATGAGAAGGTGGTAATAGAATTCCTGCTCCGAAAACTGGCCAATGACTTCAATAGTAGTGGTGAGAGGCAATACATGAATCGGGGTTCCCTCCCTGGAAAAAACCATGATTCTCTTTTCCCTAGGCATTGATCCTACAAAGAAAAACTCAAATAAAGTAAATAGGACCCTCTCGATCAACCATCTCCATAATCGTGAAGGGGGTCGAGGCGGTTGCGGTGGTGGAGGCCAAGGAGAAGAACGCACTGCGACTTCTCGGATGGCGGCGGCATCAGAGATGCCGACGACATCAGAGACGGCGACAACTTCAACGACGGCGGCGGCAGTATCAGGAACGGCGGTCTTAGAGACGGAAACCCCTGGAGTTGCAGAGGAGGGACCGAAACAGGTCAGGAGATGCTTCGTTGGTGGCGGGAGAAGGTCAACGTCGCGTTGCTAGAGGCGTCTCGAAAGGAACACTAGCAGAAAAAACCTTTACAAGATCCGTAGGGAAGATGCAAGGGAGAGGATGTGTACAGAAGAGAAGCATAACCATGGCCATAGCCATGGTTTTTAAGTGTTGCGACAGAGAGCTTCTCCTAAGGTTTTGAGAGAAAATTTTGTTTGTCTAGCTTTTGTTAAATAACAAGGTATTACGGGTCCTTGAACAACATTATATCAAAACAATAATTATAACATTACATTGACTTTGGATGTAATAAGGACACTAGTTGTTCAATAGTCTATTGCTCATGGTACAATTATCTATTTGGATTACTCTTATATGTCTTTTTAAATAATTTTGTTACATATTATATGCATACGACAACAAAATACTATACGACCTTTACCAATTTATGTATTACACAAATGTAACTGTGTTCTCGGAAAGCAACATATTAATTATCAGGAAAAAATTCAGTTTAACACCCTGCCAAACATATAATTTCATTTTGATACCCTGACATAAACTTTTAACACTTTCATACCTAAACCAAATATTTAATAACACTTTTACACCCAGCCAAAATAGGTAAAATGTCCATAATACACCTAATTAGTACTCAAATTTTCAAACTCGTGCCATTAAATTCAGAAATTAAAAATAAGTGAAATGACAATAATACCCTCCATTGTTAGGGTGTTAAAATGAAAATTTCCTTTATAATTTTCAAATTTTACAAAATCACTTTTTATTTTTATTAATTTAGTTTTTATTTATGAAAAATAATTTTTATTTTTATAAATTTAGAAATTAATTAAAAAATAATAAAAATAAATTAAGTTTATTTTTGAATTTTCTCAACTTAATCTAAACCCTCTTAACGTACTCTAATCTATCTTTAATATAGTCTAATCTAAACCCAACTAACCTAAAAAGGATTTACATCTGTACATCACTTCTTTTATACTTGTTCTATTTCTTTATTACACATTTCTCAAGTTCAGACCTTCATATTTTTGCAGCTCCTCCATATAAAGAAACACTGAGGGAGGTGAGATGGGTACATGATGTCGAGAGGTGGAGGAGCGCGGTGGCGGAGACCAGGCCGGTGGAGTAGCGGGAGTTATCTTATTCCTCAACCCCCTCACCGGAGGCAGGGCCCACCACAGCCACGGCTCGCTTGGCCGACTCTCGTCCACCTACCAGAGCTGAAGTTGTCCTTCCAGCATATGCTCAGCCACTACAGGTTTTGGTCAGTAAGTCCGAAGAAGAATACGAAGAAGGGGTCTTGCAGATCTGAGATATGGTTTTTAGATCCAACACCATGACGCCTCCTAGACTTGCATGGCCGAAGCTCGACCGGGAGAAAGGACCATAGAGTTCGCCGCGACTTGAGGACGAACGGGTTAATTCAGGGTTCAATTTTTTGAGTGAGCTCTGATTTGAGGGTTCGGTTTTTTTTTTAAGTTTAATTTTGGGTGCAGTTCCATCCTCATCAATCTGGAGAAAATGAGCTTTTCTCTTAGTTAATTGCAGAGATGCATCTTGTTTAGGATTTTGTTTTGGGAAAATTATATTTTAACACCCTGCCAAACATTTAATTTCATTTTGATACCCTGTCATAAATTTTTAACACTTTCATACCCTAACCAAACTTTTAATTTCACTTTCATACCCAGCTGTCAGATTCTGTTAACTTTCCATCCAACATAGGTAAAATGTCCAAAATACCCCTAACTATTTCTCAAATTTTCAAACTCATGCCATTGAAGCAAAACTTAAAAATAAGTGAAATGACAATAATACCCTTCATTGATAGGGTATCGATTTTTTTTCAAGTTTAATTTTGGGTGCAGTTCCATCCTCATCAATATTGAGAAAATGAGCTTTTCTCTGAGTTAATTGCAGAGATGCATCTTGTTTAGGATTTTGTTTTGGGAAGATTTCACTTTAACACCCTGCCAAATATTTAATTTCATTTTGATACCCTGTCATAAATTTTTAACACTTACATACCCTAACCAAACTTTTAATTTCTACTTTCATACCCAGTTGTCAGATTTTGTTAACTTTCCATCCAAAATAAGTAAAATCTCCAAAATACCCCTAACTATTTCTCAAATTTTCAAACTCGTGCAATTGAATCAGAATTGAAAATAATTGAAATGACAATAATACCCTTCATAGTTAGGGTGTTAAAATGAAAATTTCACTCTTTTAAAAATAAAATCAGTTTTTTTTTATAAATTTAGTTTTTGTTTTTCAAAAATTAAGTTTACTTTATATAAATTCAGTTTTTATTTATGAAAATTATTTTTATTTTCAAAAATTCTGTTTTTATTTTCAAAAATTCAGATTTTAATTTAAAAAATAAATAAAAATTAGATTTTATTTTTAAAAATACATAAAATCGTTTTGTTCAATTTAATTAATATTGTATTATATTTATTTTTTCATTTTTATTTATTCATTTCCACTCTCTCATGTGCTTCTTCGTCTCTCTCTCTCTTTCTCTCTCTCTTGTAGCACTTCTTCTTCTTCTCCGTTCAAAATTGAAAAAAGAGTTCTGGGGTAGGCTTCAAAATTGACGGGTTCTTAGAACAACTCGTGCTCGTCGAATGGAATGGCTTGCAGAGGCTGCGGATTGGCAGCTTCCATGGGCGAAAATCAAATCCTAACCTCACCAACAGCAACGACCAAGGTTTCTACCCCTAATCGCCACTTCCCGATGCCGACGAGGGTTGGTCTAGTACCTCGTCGCGACTCTATTTGTGAAGAACGCTCCGGTTTTAAACGGGTTAAGTTTTAAGTTTTTGATCGATCGGAACGCCGATGGTAAATTTTGGGTTTAATCTCTTTCGTTCAAAAAAAATTGGTTTTTGAATCTGTTAAAAAAAAAGGAAGTTGGACTGGGCTGGGCCAGACCCGACTAGCGACCCGACCCAAGTGTGCGACCCGGCCCAAGCCCTGAAGTATTAACCTCAGTTTTAGGGTTTGAACACTTTGACTCGTCTCACCCTAAACTCACGCCTCCATTCCTCTCTCTGAAACCGACCCCTCCATCGCACTCCCTTCCCCGACCACGAGCGCCGTCCATCCCGCCGTCTGTCACGCCGTCGACCTCATCTCCGGCCCTCCTCCTTCCTTTCCCTCCGACCAGTTCCGCCATCGCCAACGCCCTCTCCCTCTCAGCTCAAAGCCGAGCCCCTCGAACCCAACCGTCCTTTTCCCCGTCTCCTCCCGCGTCCGAATCCCGACCACCACCTCCGACCTCGCGTAGTCGAGCCTCCGTCCTAGCCCCGCCACCGAGAAGGCCGACGGGCGACCCTCGCCGTCGTTTTAGATCTGGAGCGAAAGAGAGCCATCTTCGCCGGCCTCGCCCAGATCTGAGGCGAGACGAGCTCGCCGAGCCCCACCGTCACCCGCCGCCGTTTTTCCTTCCTCCTACGGTGAGAGTCTCGCCCTTAGGGTTTGGTCGCCGGCGATTTCGTCGCCGGTGGTCGGCCGGTGTCAAAACCGAACTCCTCTCCCTTCTTTCTTTTCTCGGTTCTTGTGGGTTGTTTCCGAGCATGTTCATCTCTGGGCAAATCTGAACTTGAACCCTTGAGCTTGGAAAAGATCAGAAAAGGGATTTGAAAAGGAAAAAGTCTTGAAAACGAAAATCAGTTTTAATTAATAAAAGAAAAAGAGGGGATTTAAATTAAAAATGGGTTTTGAGTAAGATTTATCAAAGACTGGTATTTTAAGGTGTTGTTAATATGTTTCAAAACAAATTTAGATCTGATTAAATGTGGAAAAAGGGTTTAAGTTGAGTTTTAAAATCAAAATCAAATTTGAAATAAAAGTTCGATCTTTGTATTTCGGACGTAAAATTGTTATTGATCTGGACTGATCTGGTTAAATTAAAAGGGTTTTAAAACGAAAATCTGTCGTTAAAATGAAACTTGAGTTAAGTTAAATCGAAAAGGGAAAACGAAATCAGGTCGGATTTAGAAGGGTTTTGGACCAAAATCTTGAGTTTGGAAAAGAACAGAAGGAAATCGTTTTGTTTTAAAATGAAATCGAAATTAAATAAAGCAAAGGAGTTTCAAAGACGGTTTTGAGTTAAGAATGGTTTTAACTGGGTTTTGGATCAGATCTGAGTTCGGTGCGCGGGTGCTCGAACCCGATCCGTCGTAATCCCACTTTTATCCCGCTCGAGTGTAAAAGACAACTGTCGGATTTAAATTGGACTAATCGTAACCTTTAATTTAACGGCGGAACCGTTATTAATTTGTGGCTTCGTGTTAAATTTAGAGTCCGACTTCGATCGAAGTGAAGCCCGGAGGTAGCGAGCCAGAACGTCAGCAGCTAGGAAACGTAGCGGGTGTTCTTCGGTTGAGGTAGGGAAAAGTAGCCGGATCTCGGCCCTGACTAGGGAAAGTTAACAGTAGAATTGCATGTGACACCGGGGCGCCGTGGGTTGAGTAGGTTATCGAATATTATAAATGCATGATACGGGAACGTAGCGAATATTGGAAATGCATGTGACACTTAGTAGTGTCGTAGGAGCAGAGAACTTAGCGTTAGTAGGATTACTGGAGGCATATGACCATGCCCGGAGGTTGATTGTGAAACTGTTGATAGTAGGATTACTGGAGGCGTATGACCATGCCCGGAGGTTGTTGTGAAGCTAGTGAGCTTAGGACTGTTGGAGGCATCGATTATGCCGGAGGTTGTTGTGCGTTATTTGTTGTTGAGTTTGGTGGCCTTGAGAGCCCGTGTTATTTTATTGTTGAGTTGGGTGGCCTTGAGAGCCCGTGTTGTTTATTGTCGAGTTTGGGTGGCCTTGAGAGCCCGTGTTATTTGTTGCCGAGTCTTGGGTGGCCATGAGAGCCCGTGTTGTCGTTTCGGTGTCTTGTTGGCCTTGAGTGCCTGTGGAGTTGTCACCGGTGTCGTTACTGTCTGTTTGAACTTGTTTGTGATTGTGATTGGTTACTTGATATTGGTGGAGGTTGTGTGGTGTAGCTAGCCTCCCGACTGGGATCGGGAGAAGCGGAGGGGTTGTGGGCTAGCTCCCCGACTGGGATCGGGGGAAGGACGCGCGGGTGTGGCTAACCACCCGACTGGGATCGGGTGAAGCGGAGAGGTTGTGGGTTAGCCTCCCGACTGGGATCGGGAGAAGTTGCGCGACAGGTCGACCGCCTGACCTGACTGGGATCGGTAAAGGGCGAGAGACAGAGATTGGGTTACTGAGCAGCCGGTTTGCGATCCTTTGTGATCTTGTTTGGTATTGTGTGGTTGTCAGTCGTGTCTTGGAGGAGGTCGTCAATCGTAGTGTGGGGTCTACATAACGTGTCCGAGTGTTGAGTCAACTGAGGAAAGTCTTGGTCGTGGGTGTGTCTTTTGAGTCGTTGTTGGTGTCACCGGCTTTGTCTGCTAAGTATGTCGTAGTCAGTCTGTTATCTGTGGTGGTGAGCGAACGCTCACCCCTAGCTGCTTTTCCTACAGGTACCGTTCGCAGGCTGGACTAGGTGAGCTTCTGAAGCTTGAAGAGCTTGAAGCGGGTTTCTAGGTGTTTGAGTCTAGTGACGTGTACCTCGTTTTGCCCAATTGATTTGGACTTATTGTGAGATGTAAATTTTATTTTTTTGAACTAAACTGGCTTTAAAGTGATTTAATGAAAACAGGTTTCAAGTATTGTAACTTTTTAAATGTTCGCGTCCCGAGTTCGGTTCGCTGAAATTGGGGCGTGACAGCTTGGTATCAGAGCACGAGGTTTCACACCTCGGACTGCACGTCAATTAGGTGGGAGAGTCGAGTCAGTAAAGTCCCGTCGTGCGTTGGGTACGCAAGTCGGAACTCGTGTGTAGACCCGTTAGGACTTGAGTCCTGTTTTTGTTATGTGCTTGTGCAGTACGGGGTTACTGGCACAGTGTTTGTGTGTTGCTGCGTGAAATGTTTTTAAACTGTCGCGACTCGACTCAGGGGCGCCCCTGTAGTCGAGCGTGACAGTGGTGATGTCAAGTGGGTACAATGTAGTTCGGGGACGCCTGGACCGGGTTGTAACTACCTGATGTCAAGAAATGAGGTTTCCAATGAAGTGGAGAAAGTTTTTTTTAAAAAATTCGATTGGCCCTGAGGGCGTGTTTGATTTTGGTTGGCCCGGTGGGCGTGGTTCGGTGTTGGTTGGCCCGGTGGGCGAGTGTTGTTGTGTTGTTGTTTGACCGTGTCGGCTTGTGTTTTGGTTGAGGTTGGATGAATTGATTTGTCTGTGATTTGTGGCCCGTGTGTTTGCTGAATTGGTGGTCAAGCGTGTGTGTCGTTTAAGGATAATTTTAGGGTTAAAACGGGTTAATATTCGAGTTGGAACCGAGTTTGGAAAACAAGTCTGCGCGAGCGTCACGGATCCTGTCACGGAACCGTGACGGACCAGAGTGATTTCGCGAATTTTAGGTTTTTGTCACGGCACCGTGATCCCAACCGTGACGGGGTCTGTCACGGGTCCGTGACCCCTGTCCTTCTCACCGTCTTGATTGTACAATTTGAGTGTTGGCTTTGCGTGGCGGTGTTCACGGTTGTGTTGGGTGTAGAGGTCGTAAGTTCGGTTCTAAGGGATGAGGTCTTGGGTTCGAGACTCATCAATAACCTGCGGTAGTGTTACAGCGCCTCGGTGTGAGAGTCACGCAACAGAGAGGGGTTAGGGTTGGTGCGCCGTGGCGCCATACGAACTAGGTTTCCCCTAGGTGAACGGGTGTTCGAGGTTTTTCTCGCGTGAACGGGTGGTTTGAGGTTCCCTTCACGTGAGTGGGTTGTTTGAGGTTCCCTACATGATCGAGTAACCAGGGTATCAAGGGTGTGAGCAATAATGGGTTGCTGAGTTGAAAGTAGGATCCCCGTTGAGATTTCTCTACGTGATCGGGTAATTGGGGTATTGAGGTTGTAAGCAACAGTAGTTGCTGAATTGAGAACATAATCCCCGTTTCGAGGTCTCCCTTACATGAGAGAGTATTTGAGGTGTTAATGACTTGAGCAGTGTGACGTGTTGGTAGTAGGTTTTAGGGTGGTGTTTTGCCCTGGCTAGATTGGTAAGTCTTTGGTGCTTTACTAGTATACCATAATCAAACGGGTGTCCGTGGAGGTGAGCATAACGCTCATCCCCTTTACTACTTTTCCCGCAAGGGACGAGTAGCGAACACTGGTTTGGTTGCGGAAAGTTATAAGTAAATGCATAGAGGACCGGGTGAGGGTTTGTGCTAGACTTCACCAGAGTAACTAATGGAGTGGTTTTTTCGGTCTCTGCTTTGAGCGTCATTTCTGTTGGATACCGGGGCGTCACACTCGTTTGTGTCGTCGAGTTGTGCTAAGAGGTTGAGTCTGAGTTTAGAGCCGTTGGGTCCACCCCTGCGTCTGGACACGCCCCGTTAGTGGTGGTGTGGTGTTGACTAGAGTCTGTCGTGCCTGCGAAATCAGAGAAGCGAACCGATACAGGAGGTTCAAGAGAGGGCTCAAGAGCCCTGATGCTGAATCGAGTCCTCACCCCGAGGATTCGGGTATGTTCGGAGTTGGTAAGCACGATAACGGTAGAGGAGCGAGGTCTTAGAGAGACCGCGAGGTCCCGTGAGGTTCAGCAACGACTGAGCTTGTGCGTGTATCCATGGGAAGCATACTTACGAAATGACAACCTTTGACGTAAACTTGGGAATGGATTGGCTGGCGAAGTACCGAGCCAATATCGACTGCTATAGGCGACGAGTGACAGTGTCAGTAGGCAACACAAAGGTGTCGTGTGTGCTAGGAAGTAATAGCAGGGCTCTCCTATCGGCATAGTCCGCAGTGGAGGAAGTATCGGCCGTGCAGAGCCGAGAGTTACCGCGAAGGGTACGGGGGTTCCCCGAGGTCTCTCCTGAGGAGTTGAGCGGGTTGCCACCAGTTCGTGAGGTGGAGTTCAGGATTGACCTGGTGCCGGTAACGACAGCGTTATCGATGGCGCCTTACAGGTTCGCGCCAGCAGAGTTGACCGAGCTGAAACGTCAGCTCGAGGAATTTCAGGAGAATGGGTTTATTCGTCCGAGCACATCGCCGTGGGAAGCGCCAGCACTCTTCGTGAAGAAGAAGAGTGGAGAGCTTCGGATGTGCATGGACTACCGGAAACTGAACCGGGTTACGGTGAATGACGGATACCCGATGCCGAAAATTGACGACTTGTTCGACCAGTTGAGAGGGTCGACGTACTTCTCGAAGATCGACCTACGATCCAGATACTACCAGTTGCGAGTCCGAGAGGGGGGTGTCGCGAGGACTGTACTCCGGACATGCTAGGAGCATTACGAGTTATGGGTGATGACTTTGGACTGCCGAACGCACTTGCATCGTTCATGGATCTGATGAACAATATATTGCGGCCGTTCTTAAATCAGTTGTGGTGGTGTCTGTAGACGACAAAGATCCGGGAGAGAGTTGTTGGCGGTGCTGACGCCGAGGGCTGGGATCGTTGTGCTAATTGGGAGTTACGGTATCGCGGAGGGTTGTTAGTACCACGTAACGGTGGAGGCGACGAGCTGCGAGAGTCGCAGCTTTCGCGTTTGACAGTGCGCGTGGGTAGCACTAAGAGGAACGCGACATCAGGTGGCATGTCTAGTGGAACGGGATGCGGAGAGCGGTCGCGGAGTTAGTATCGCGATGCCTCACTCGTCGGTAGGTGAGAGCCGAACAACAGCGTCCCGCGGGATTACTACAACCACTGCGGGTTGCACAGTGGAAATGGGGGCACTACAACAACAACTTTCAGGCCAGCATTACGATGGCACCGTTCGGAGCGTTGTATGGTAGGTCGTGCCGGTCGCCCGTGTGCGGGGCGGAAGTGAGGATTGAAGGTTCACTAGGTCTAGAACTTGACCGAGAGACAGCTGAGTCGGTCGTGCCGAAACGTGAGCGGTTGAAGACCGCGCAGAGTCAGCAGGAGCTATGTTGATAGACGGCGCCGACCTCTCGAGTCAGCAGTCGGTGACCATGTATCCTTGGAAGTGAGTCCGAAAGATGGACTGATGCGTTTCAACAGCGACCGAGGCGGGTTAGCCCCACAATGTATCAGACCTTTCGAGGTCTTGAGTACGTCATTGAGTGGGTAGAGGTCGAGGTAACGGGTGATGTCCCGTATAAGGAGAAACCAATGTGGGAAATGGATCCACGAGAGCAGGTCCTTCGCGGAAGGGTTATCCGCTTAGAACTGTTGTTGTGGCAACGCCACGAGGACGAGTCGACTTGGGAACGCGAGTACGAGGTTCGCGCGAAGTACACCGATCCGTTCGACTCCGGAAGTGCGTTGTTTTAAATTTCGCGGACGAAAATCTTTTAAGGGGGGTAGATTGTGAAGACCGCTCCGGTTTTAAACGGGTTAAGTTTTAAGTTTTTGATCGATCGGAACGTCGATGGTAAATTTTGGGTTTAATCTCTTTCGTTCAAAAAAAAATTGGTTTTTGAATCTGTTAAAAAAAAAGGAAGCTGGACTGGGCTGGGCCAGACCCGACTAGCGACCCGACCCAAGTGTGCGACCCGGCCCAAGCCCTGAAGTATTAACCTCAGTTTTAGGGTTTGAACCCTTTGACTCGTCTCACCCTAAACTCACGCCTCCATTCCTCTCTCTGAACCCGACCCCTCCATCACACTCCCTTCCCCGACCACGAGCGCCGTCCATCCCGCCGTCTGTCACGCCGTCGACCTCATCTCCGGCCCTCCTCCTTCCTTTCCCTCCGACCAGTTCCGCCATCGCCAACGCCCTCTCCCTCTCAGCTCAAAGCCGAGCCCCTCGAACCCAACCGTCCTTTTCCCCGTCTCCTCCCGCGTCCGAATCCCGACCACCACCTCCGACCTCGCGTAGTCGAGCCTCCGTCCTAGCCCCGCCACCGAGAAGGCCGACGGGCGACCCTCGCCGTCGTTTTAGATCTGGAGCGAAAGAGAGCCATCTTCGCCGGCCTCGCCCAGATCTGAGGCGAGACGAGCTCGCCGAGCCCCACCGTCACCCGCCGCCGTTTTTCCTTCCTCCTACGGTGAGAGTCTCGCCCTTAGGGTTTGGTCGCCGGCGATTTCGTCGCCGGTGGTCGGCCGGTGTCAAAACCGAACTCCTCTCCCTTCTTTCTTTTCTCGGTTCTTGTGGGTTGTTTCCGATCATGTTCATCTCTGGGCAAATCTGAACTTGAACCCTTGAGCTTGGAAAAGATCAGAAAAGGGATTTGAAAAGGAAAAAGTCTTGAAAACGAAAATCAGTTTTAATTAATAAAAGAAAAAGAGGGGATTTAAATTAAAAATGGGTTTTGAGTAAGATTTATCAAAGACTGGTATTTTAAGGTGTTGTTAATATGTTTCAAAACAAATTTAGATCTGATTAAATGTGGAAAAAGGGTTTAAGTTGAGTTTTAAAATCAAAATCAAATTTGAAATAAAAGTTCGATCTTTGTATTTCGGACGTAAAATTGTTATTGATCTGGACTGATCTGGTTAAATTAAAAGGGTTTTAAAACGAAAATCTGTCGTTAAAATGAAACTTGAGTTAAGTTAAATCGAAAAGGGAAAACGAAATCAGGTCGGATTTAGAAGGGTTTTGGACCAAAATCTTGAGTTTGGAAAAGAACAGAAGGAAATCGTTTTGTTTTAAAATGAAATCGAAATTAAATAAAGTAAAGGAGTTTCAAAGACGGTTTTGAGTTAAGAATGGTTTTAACTGGGTTTTGGATCAGATCTGAGTTCGGTGCGCGGGTGCTCGAACCCGATCCGTCGTAATCCCACTTTTATCCCGCTCGAGTGTAAAAGACAACTGTCGGATTTAAATTGGACTAATCGTAACCTTTAATTTAACGGCGGAACCGTTATTAATTTGTGGCTTCGTGTTAAATTTAGAGTCCGACTTCGATCGAAGTGAAGCCCGGAGGTAGCGAGCCAGAACGTCAGCAGCTAGGAAACGTAGCGGGTGTTCTTCGGTTGAGGTAGGGAAAAGTAGCCGGATCTCGGCCCTGACTAGGGAAAGTTAACAGTAGAATTGCATGTGACACCGGGGCGCCGTGGGTTGAGTAGGTTATCGAATATTATAAATGCATGATACGGGAACGTAGCGAATATTGGAAATGCATGTGACACTTAGTAGTGTCGTAGGAGCAGAGAACTTAGCGTTAGTAGGATTACTGGAGGCATATGACCATGCCCGGAGGTTGATTGTGAAACTGTTGATAGTAGGATTACTGGAGGCGTATGACCATGCCCGGAGGTTGTTGTGAAGCTAGTGAGCTTAGGACTGTTGGAGGCATCGATTATGCCGGAGGTTGTTGTGCGTTATTTGTTGTTGAGTTTGGTGGCCTTGAGAGCCCGTGTTATTTTATTGTTGAGTTGGGTGGCCTTGAGAGCCCGTGTTGTTTATTGTCGAGTTTGGGTGGCCTTGAGAGCCCGTGTTATTTGTTGCCGAGTCTTGGGTGGCCATGAGAGCCCGTGTTGTCGTTTCGGTGTCTTGTTGGTCTTGAGTGCCTGTGGAGTTGTCACCGGTGTCGTTACTGTCTGTTTGAACTTGTTTGTGATTGTGATTGGTTACTTGATATTGGTGGAGGTTGTGTGGTGTAGCTAGCCTCCCGACTGGGATCGGGAGAAGCGGAGGGGTTGTGGGCTAGCTCCCCGACTGGGATCGGGGGAAGGACGCGCGGGTGTGGCTAACCACCCGACTGGGATCGGGTGAAGCGGAGAGGTTGTGGGTTAGCCTCCCGACTGGGATCGGGAGAAGTTGCGCGACAGGTCGACCGCCTGACCTGACTGGGATCGGTAAAGGGCGAGAGACAGAGATTGGGTTACTGAGCAGCCGGTTTGCGATCCTTTGTGATCTTGTTTGGTATTGTGTGGTTGTCAGTCGTGTCTTGGAGGAGGTCGTCAATCGTAGTGTGGGGTCTACATAACGTGTCCGAGTGTTGAGTCAACTGAGGAAAGTCTTGGTCGTGGGTGTGTCTTTTGAGTCGTTGTTGGTGTCACCGGCTTTGTCTGCTAAGTATGTCGTAGTCAGTCTGTTATCTGTGGTGGTGAGCGAACGCTCACCCCTAGCTGCTTTTCCTACAGGTACCGTTCGCAGGCTGGACTAGGTGAGCTTCTGAAGCTTGAAGAGCTTGAAGCGGGTTTCTAGGTGTTTGAGTCTAGTGACGTGTACCTCGTTTTGCCCAATTGATTTGGACTTATTGTGAGATGTAAATTTTATTTTGTTGAACTAAACTGGCTTTAAAGTGATTTAATGAAAACAGGTTTCAAGTATTGTAACTTTTTAAATGTTCGCGTCCCGAGTTCGGTTCGCTGAAATTGGGGCGTGACAGCTTGGTATCAGAGCACGAGGTTTCACACCTCGGACTGCACGTCAATTAGGTGGGAGAGTCGAGTCAGTAAAGTCCCGTCGTGCGTTGGGTACGCAAGTCGGAACTCGTGTGTAGACCCGTTAGGACTTGAGTCCTGTTTTTGTTATGTGCTTGTGCAGTACGGGGTTACTGGCACAGTGTTTGTGTGTTGCTGCGTGAAATGTTTTTAAACTATCGCGACTCGACTCAGGGGCGCCCTTGTAGTCGAGCGTGACGGTGTTGATGTCAAGTGGGTACAATGTAGTTCGGGGACGCCTGGACCGGGTTGTAACTACCTGATGTCAAGAAATGAGGTTTCCAATGAAGTGGAGAAAGTTTTTTTTTAAAAAAATTTGATTGGCCAAGCGTGTGTGTCGTTTAAGGCTAATTTTAGGGTTAAAACGGGTTAAGATTCGAGTTGGAACCGAGTTTGGAAAACAAGTCTGCGCGAGCGTCACGGATCCTGTCACGGAACCGTGACGGACCAGAGTGATTTCGCGAATTTTAGGTTTTTGTCACGGCACCGTGATCCCAACCGTGACGGGGTCTGTCACGGGTCCGTGACCCCTGTCCTTCTCACCGTCTTGATTGTACAATTTGAGTGTTGGCTTTGCGTGGCGGTGTTCACGGTTGTGTTGGGTGTAGAGGTCGTAAGTTCGGTGCTAAGGGATGAGGTCTTGGGTTCGAGACTCATCAATAACCTGCGGTAGTGTTACAGCGCCTCGGTGTGAGAGTCACGCCACAGAGAGGGGTTAGGGTTGGTGCGCCGTGGCGCCATACGAACTAGGTTTCCCCTAGGTGAACGGGTGTTCGAGGTTTTTCTCGCGTGAACGGGTGGTTTGAGGTTCCCTTCACGTGAGTGGGTTGTTTGAGGTTCCCTACATGATCGAGTAACTAGGGTATCAAGGGTGTGAGCAATAATGGGTTGTTGAGTTGAAAGTAGGATCCCCGTTAACTGAATCTGACGGCTGGGTATGAAAGTGTTATTAAATGTTTGGTTTATGTATGAAAGTGTTAAAAATTTATGTCTAGGTATCAAAATGAAATTAAATGTTTGACATAGCGTTAAACTGAAATTTTCCCTAATTATTATATAGTTGGGTAATTAATATAAGTTATATATTAATTGGTGATAAATGAATATCAAATTAACCCAAACTTATACGCGACAAAAAAGAGCATATTTGTTATTCATTTTTCACGTTAGCCTTTATCTTTTTGTGGGCTTTGTGCACGTGAGGTCCAAGATGGTTTTTACTTTTCAACCGTCCAGATGTGTGCTAGCTGAAGTGACCGATGATAGCTCGATGCAGTTACTACTTTACTGTCATCCCTTCGGCGCCATGTGGATGCTATCTATACCGTTCATTATCCAATCAAATACAACGTTTGGAGAACAAATTCAATCATGCCTGAAGTTTCTTTTCACTAGTCGAGATGTGGGGCCCGCCAAGCACATTTGTGATGGCCTGGTGACCGGTGAGCCCACAAATCGAAGGCACATGCTTTTGATGGGCCGAAGACTATATGATATGGATCACATCGATAACCCATCCAGAGCAACCGCAGCCGAAAGGAGAAAGGAAACTGCTCGATAGGAGAAAGGCTGGCGTTACACCACGATTACGGCTGCATGAGCGTACACTGGGCTGGCGGCCCAGGACCAGTATAGCCCTATGGGCCAGTAGCGCCCGAGCCTGCCATGTATATTTTACTATTTCTTTTTATTCACAAACAGTTTTATTTAAGAGAAAAAATCAATTTAGTACCCCTAAATAGACATGACTTACGTATGAAATGTTTAGTAAAAAGTGAGACAAAAATATACTTTAATTATCAAATTTTTGTACTTTAATTCACGTCGTTAATTTTTCATACAAAACCATAAGAAAACAAATATACCCCTCACTTTTTATTAAAATTTTAAAATCCTGCCATTGAATTTTTAATATTTATTTTAGTTTTTATTTATTTTATAAAAATCAGATTTATTATTAGAAAAATATTTTTATTTTTAAAATTTAAACTTTTATTTAAAAATATCCATTTTTTTTAAAAAAACAAAATTTTATTCAAAAAATAAGTTTTACTTTAAATATCAGTTTTTATAAAATGAGATATTTCTCTCTTTACTGGCCTTTAGGGTTCCTCTCGATCTTCTATTTGTGCTGTTTTTTTTGCTGTCTTCCTCCTCCTACGTTTGTCATGGCCTCCATGGATCGTGTCCTCATCCCACCATTAGTACCGCCTCTTTGCCCTACCACGAAGTTCGTCATACCTGTGCGGGGGAGAAGATCTCAAGTAGTCTCCATTTCCAGCTCCACCGTCGCTCTCACTATCGCCTTCGCCTTCACTACCGCCTCTGCCCTCACTATCGCCTCCGTCTCCACTACTGCCTCCACTGCATCCGTCTCCACTACCGCTTCTCCCTGGCCTTCTTTGTCTCCTCCTCCCTCACTACTGTCGTCACCTTCACGGTCGCCTCCTCCTCCACCTTTACTACCTCCTCCTCCGCCTTCACTATAGCATACGCCCTCACTGCCGCCTCCACCCTCACTACCGCCTCTGCTTGGGACGTCTCCGCCACTGACCGCCATCACGAGACCTATGAAGGAGGCCCTAGGACTTAGGTCCCCATCGGGTAGAACGACTACACTGGATGTTAGGTGAAACAACGACCTCTTCAGACTTCCCCACTTGGTCCCTTTGTCACGCCCCAAATCCGGTTTTGACCGGACTCGAGACGTGAACCGGCGAAAAGACGGAAAAACAGTTTTAAAGACAGAATTAAATCCATATAATAATCATAAACCAGTAAAAAGACATAAGACGGGTCCTACGCCCAAGTTCAAAACCAACATAAGTTAAATCCGACAACAGGGGTACGTCTCTACTAGGTTAACGACACCCAGACTCTCGCTAAGCTCCCAAGCCTCGAGACGTCCTCTAATCCAACTCACGATCAAACCCTGTAGGAACAATAGTGAAGGGGATGAGCGTTTCGCTCAGTAGGAAAAAGAAGTAAAGGGGATGAGCAATTCGCTCACCACTACGGATACCTGTCCAAGTATGGCATACTAGTAAAGCAATAACAACTAACGAAAATCGAACAGGAAAACACAACTATCGACACTTGATCCAAGTCAAGAACACACATACATCGGAAATATCTACAGTGACACCAGTTGCAAACACAACAGTTGAAAACGAAGGAACCAGTCACACCTCATACCTGACACCAAACCGTCACGAGGACGGTTCTCAACAACCAAACCTGCACCACCTATTTCACACAGGAACTCATCAAACACAACTCATACCCGATGCCATACAGTCATACGATCCATTACCAAATACCCATAACATTATCACCCAAGTCACACAAGAATCACATAACAGGCATAAGTAACCACATCGAACCAAATCTAGTCAACACACACAGTAAGTGCCCAATAATACGCCGGATCACACAGCACGACTTAAACATATCATACCGGAACACACAACATCGACCTAGATATCATCCTGGAACATTCAGCATCGGGGTACAAATCTTACCGGAACACACAACATCGGTTAGCACATTTTACCGACATCTAGTCGGAAGGTAGGCGTACCTCGAACATACAACAAGTGAGACATTACCATGACAACACTCAAAAAGAGGTAACACACAGTCATGACCGATCATCAAAATGTCAATAATATTGCACTTATTACCACTACTTACTCATAACACGATTCACATAGCATGCCATCTTAATCATCAACTCCCATAACGCACGAAGCTCACCCACATACAGCGCCTCAAACGTGTCACAAGGCAATAGTTCAACAATAACATTCACACAGGTAAAGCACAACCATCACACAATCATACGGGCACGACATGGCCCACATGCAATTCTACAGCACGACAAGTCCCAAACCTACGGGCACGACATGGCCCGCAAGTGATTCCACATTTTAAACGACTACACTAGTTATTCACATCCTACATGTGATTCTACAATTATTCCGGTTACTCATATCATATATGCAATTCTAGTAATTTTCCTTAATTGAACAAGTAACAGCTACTTTTCCCTACCTCAAACGCGATACAACTCGAACAACCACGACCCGTCAACGACTTCCTTCTACACGATCAAGCCCACGGTCTAGGATAACAAGTAATAACAACACTTAATACAAGTCCAACGTGGATTAAAATGACAACACCCAATTTAACACCCGACAAGACGCCTAATTAATTAAAACGATTACGGGACAATGATTTGGAAAAAATATTAAATTAACCGGGCGATACGTACAACGGCACCCGGCCAAGTGAGCCCCACTTGGCCGTGGGTGTGCCGGACCGGACCCACCAAGGGCCGGTCTCGGCTCAACTCCCGAGGTACACGGGTCCCGAGGCACACGGACCCCGAGACACATGCCACCCACCTCCGTGGCCGGTCCTCCGGCGAGCCTCCGGTCGCCGGAAAATTTCCAACTTCCTCCCAAAACGTCCCAAACGAGTTCTAGGTTCTCAATCCATCAAGTTCTAACCAAAAACATCACCAATTTGCTCCAATTTCACATTTCCCCCAATTCCAAAAGTTAGGGTTTCACCAATTTCCCCCCCAACACCAAATTTCTTCCATTACTACTCCAATCCAACAAGGAAACAACTATTCCATCAAGACCCAACCTTAATAACCCCAAAACTCCAAGACCCAAGGTTGGGTTTCATCAAATTAACAAAGCCTAATCAATTTCCACTACAATCCTCCACTTTCCACCATAATCCATCAATTCAACAAGGAAAAACTCCAATCCCACAACACCCAAGCTTAGTTCATGAATTCTCAACAAAACCCATACCCTAAAGTTCATCAAAAGAGGAGGTAATTGAATGCTTACCTTAGGAAATGAGTAAAGGATGGAAACTATGGAGGAAATGAGGAATTTTGGTGGTGGAATAAAAAAAAGGCCATTTCCTCCTCCTCCTCCTCTTCTTCTTCTTCTTCTTCTTCTTCTTCTTCTTCTTCTTCTTCTTCTTCTTCTTCTTCTTCTTCTTCTTCTTCTTCTTCTTCTTCTTCTTCTTCTTCTTCTTCTTCTTCTTCTTCTTCTTCTTCTCTTCTTCTCCTTCTTCAACAATGGAGGCTCACACCTCTCTCTCTCTCTCTTGTGATTTTCGGCCAAGGCTAGGAAATGAGCTGATTTTTGCTCACATGTGGCCTTTAACCTAAAGAGGAAAGGTCCAAATGCCCCTTTAAGCCAAATCCCATTTTTTGTAAAAAGGTAGGGACAAAAGTGACTTTCTCACCTCCCTTTTCTCTCTTCCATGGACTTAGGGACATGTGTCCATGTGAGGTCCATCTCCACTAACAAATATCCTAGCTCAATTTAATTAATCCGATAAAACCTTATTTTGACCCCGTTTGACCCGAAATTGACTTTTTCGCAAAAACACTTATTTGAAAGGAAATGACCCAACTAAACTAACCGTAATGAAGGCTAAGATTTTTGGGTCCCGGCTAGGTCCCGAATGACTCCCGGAGTCGTCGGTTGACCTTTTTCGGCAAAAAGTCAACTCTTCCCGATTTCCGCCGGTTCGACCGGTGTTGACCGGGGGCGGTTCTTACACCCTTTATCAAGACCCTGGACCACACACGAAATCCTTTCCAATGGTGGGATCATACACCGTCCGGATCATACCCTGCAAAGAGGGGCGTATAACGGGGACCTCCACATGAAGGCCAAGGTACAAGTTGTTCTGGAGCAGGAAGAAGCGAGGTCAGCGAAGCAGCCTCGCCAAAGAAAATGAATGCCCCTCTATACAACAGATTGTGTGTGGGGACGCAGACTCCGCCCTACTATGTTCGGTGCAAGCCCAACATTCTAATCCCCCATTTCTTGGTGTTCTCCTTGACTACCCGTGCAACCCACAAATTCCACTAATCTATCTCCATGGGTGTCAAGTTGAGTTAGGAAATGTATTGAAGTCTCTTAGTTTCGTCCCAGCAACAAGAGCCTGCTTTTTTTAACCCCTACTATAACATGATACTTTATTATAGGGTTGAGCGTTCCACACCTACGAGTTAAAACATAGTCCACCCTTTTGATTTTATGTCTTTTTTTACTCTTGTTAGTGCTTATGAATCACCAGGTTGCGTCGACTCGGTGCATGATTTTGTACCGTGCCTCTTGGATCAAGGGTACAGGTAGGTGTAGGAGGTTTTCACATATTGCGTGCCATTACCACTACATAACGCATATCGTATACCTATCATTCCCTCCCTCCCTCCTATCCCGACCTTTATGTTGCATCAAGGGGAAATTCCTTCACCACCACCAAAGGCCATCCTTGCCCCGGCAGTTTTGATCCCACCCAACTTGAAGGTCTCCTTAATGGAGAGCCTCCAAGAGAGTTTATCCACCTGCTCGATTGAAGAGGAGGACGATATGGAGATTCTGGTTCCCATGCATGTCACGCCCCAAATCCGGTTTGACCGGATCCGAGACGCGAACTTAAAAACAGTAAATAACAAAAGGACAAAGTAAAATAGGTAAAACTTAAATATAATAATAAATCAAAACGAAAGAGTCAACATCTCATTAAAACTGATACATAAGGTTTAGTTCAAAAATAGTTGCACGTCTCTAGACCTACTAGACAAGACCCTCACCAGCTCCCAAGCTCAACTGTATCCTGCTAGTACCAATCCCGCTCAACACCTGAAAAACAACAAGGTAAGGGGTAAGCTTTCGCTCAGTAGAGAAAGTAGTTAAGGTAATGAACATCGGCTCACCACCACGAGTAACCGTCCAATTAGGGCATACTAGTATAACACAACTAACTGTCAAACCGGGGTTCATAGCCAAACTTACAACACACTAAAACGACTGCTTCCACACAATAAAACATTAACCAAACAGCATACGTATCACACACAACAGCAACCAGCACACGTCCCATACCGTAGTCCTCGAATTACCATCATAACATACCAGAAGGTCATCGTATCATCTCAAATTGCCCCTCGATCCAGAGGAGACACATGCGTCGAGGCTACCAGAAACGTTCCCTAGGAACGCATCTCATCGGAAGTCCCAAAAATGTCCCCAAAGGAGCATAGATCATCAGGGTAGAAACACGACCCGTAGCCCCAAACACGACTCGTAGGCCCAATCACGACCCGTAGGCCCAATACGACCCGTAGGCCCAACACGACCCGTAGGCCCAATCACGACCCGTAGGCCCAACATCTCCGGCTACCACAACCCGTTCCATTTATGTCGTACCGGAACACGAAGCCTCAGTCCCGACATCATCCCGTCACGTAGAATTGGGGTAACATCCCAGACCGGAAATCCCTCAGTCAGACGTCTTCCTGTCACGTAGAATCAGGGCCTCACGCATACTGGACCGGCACATACCTCGATCGTACACCTTCCCGTCACGGAGAATCGAGGTATCAATCACGCCATCCTTGGCCTCGATACACTACACCGGAACTATCCCTCGGTGTAAGTACCACTCCGGTTACGCCTTTTCTTGGAACACACATCAAGAGTATAACACGCATCACGAAAACATAGTTCGACCCCGGTATACCAACCAAGCCAAACTCACCATAACACACAAACCAGTCTATCACTCACCCGGTCATATCACAATCAAGGGTTCACATTACATCACACACGACACACTTGCCCATACACATTCATAACATGCAACACCGAATCAACCTTATTATGACTCTCAATCAGCGGTTATAACACACATCAGCACACAGTCCTAAGGATCGACATGGCCATTCTACCAGCACGACAATTTCCCAGAATATTGAAAGCGGCTAACACTAGTGAATCACATCCTACATGTTACTAAGACTCGTCCGGTTATTATATAATATTAAACGATCGTTCCAGTTTTATTATTACCTAGCATGCATACTAGTAACTTTTCGTAATTAAAGCGGTATTCGCTACTTTCCCTACCTCAAGAAGAACCAACAACTACGTCTCCTAGCTGCTGACGTCCGGGCATACCTCCGGTTTTCTCGGCGAAGTCAACGTCTGATTTTAACAGGTAAACGTCACAGTCAGTCCCAGTACAGTCCAATTTTAAAACAACGAGTTGCCTTTTTAAACTAAACGAGCCAAAAGAGGGATTATACGATGAATCGGGTTCGAGCACCCGAGCCCCGAGCACAGAACACGGTGCATGGTTCCCGAGGTGTCCAATTTGGCGTTCCCGCTTTTAGTCCTGTACTAAAAAACTGGACTTTCAATCCCGTCCTAGGTCCGATTTAACAATCCGGTGGTTCAACGTCCTAGCGTTCCAGATTCGTTCAACAGTCCCAAAATCCGTTTTAAATTAAATATGTTTTTGAACCCTTTTTAATTTAAATCTGATTTGGTTTTATTTTATTTTCTTTTAATTTCTTTAAATCGTGTTTCAAAATTGTCCAGATTCAAAAGTGCTCGGGAAACAAGAAAAGAAGGAGAAAGTGGTTCGGTTTTGAACTCCGACCGACCACCGACAGAGACGCCGCCGGCCGAGGCCTTACGGTGTCGCGATTCTCACCGTAGGGAAGAAGAACGGTGGCTGGGCGGTGGTCGCAATCGTGGGAGCGGCGGAGCACGACGAGTCTCCTCGCCTCAAATCTGGACCGTCCGGCGAGGATCTCGACAAAACAGCGGCGACCTGAAACGAAGGCGGCGGTTTGGTGTCGGTCTCCTCCTTGGACGGCGAGCCAGATGGCGGATGGCGGCTTGGTGAAGCCCTGGATGTTGTCCCTTGGAACTTTCTGGCGATGCTTCCTCTCGACCCTTCCACGGCGAGCCCGAATCAGAGGAAGGCGTGCGTGAGGGGAAGAGGAAGACACGAAGAAGAAGAAGGAGGGTGTGAGTTCGGGCGTTGAGATGAGGGAGAGGGGCGACCGAGGGAGAGAGGAAGAGACGCGAGAGGAGATAGAGAGGGAGCGACGGCTTGGAGAAGGGGGAGGGAGAGCAAATGGCGTCTGAACCCTAATTTTTGGGTTAAATAGCTCAGGCCGATTTCACTTGGGCCTTTGAAGAACTGTGGGCCTCACGGCTCAAAGAGAAGGGAGGCCGGGTCGGGCTGGCTAGAGGCTGGGCCGGGTCTGCAGGTCGGGCCTGGTCCGCCCGTTTCCTTTTTTTTCTTTGCAAACGATCCCAAATTTCGATCCTCTTTCCAACCACGATGTTACCATCGAACGATTTAAATCTTAAACCCTTTTTAGCCGGAGCGGTCTTTACAATGCATCTATGGACTCGCGGATGCTAGCTCGTCAGCAGTTTGGGATGGTCGGGAAGCTTATGGTTCCGCGTCTCTCCCAGAAGGAAACCCTACTATGGATCATCACCAATGCATGGGGATGATCGGTAGATGGAATGGTCATCAAAGATATTGAGGTAGGGGTTTTCGGTTTCTATTTTGCAATGTAGGAGGCTCGTTATTGGATCCGGGCTAATGAACCATGGTGTTTTAAAGGACACCCCTCCTACTTGGGGACATCGATTCGTTGTCCAGAGACCTTCCCACGCTAAACCGACTGTAGTTGTGGGTCCATGCCCATGGTATCCCACCACTGGTGTAGACGAGGAAGACAAGGGAAACAATTGGAGCCGCATTGGGTTCCTTTGTGGATACGCCCTGTGATGGAGGGGGCAATGTTGGGGAGGAGCGGTCAAAGTGTGTTTATGGAACTCTATGGATCGTCCCCTCCGCCGAAGCCTTTTGCTACAGTTTAAGGAATTTCGTGACCCGATCCATTACTCTCTCACTTACACCAAACTGACAACTTTTTATGGAAATTATGGTCGGATTGTTCATACGCCGCAAGCATGTGATCGAGAGACGCCAGGTGTTCCCCTTTGTGACAAGTCGTTGTTGGAATTTCATCAGGATCAAACAACCAAGAGGTATGTGACTGATTGGGCGAAATTACCATAGTATCCCCTAGGCTTCAAACCGTTGATCTCGACTATCCCACCTAACACCCCACCGCCTCGTGGAAGGGGGTCAATTGTAACCTCGTATATCTCACATAATCCTCATGAAGTGGTGGACCAACGGTGTGTTGGGTCTCGAGGTAGGGTTGGAGATGAACCAACTCGCAGCGGAAAATCAATAAAAACCAAGAGACGATTAAAACCATGAAACAACTAACAAAGAATGGATTCACAAGAGAAAAATTCAGCACTATCTCTTACCAAAACAAGAACACCGTTTAAGGAATGATTGACTTGAGTCTCCAAGACGCCTACGTATCCACATGGGAATCAAAGCCACGTAGTTCTTCTCTTTGAGGACTCAAGAACACAAAAATGGAGGAGGAAACTAGCCAAACCCGAAATGGCCATGGAAGAGGGAGAGAAAATGTGTTTCCTATTCTTGTCTTCTGTTTGTTATGTTGAAAAAAGATGACTTAAACATAACAAAACCCATACTTGTCCAACTAAAGGCATGGGACAAGTATGGTGTCAAGTAAGGTGTAAATAGGACAAAGTATGGCAAGACAAGATTGGGTTAGGTGGTGAATCACCAACACCTTAATCCTTGTCTTGCTTACTTAGTACTAATTAATCAAGACTTGATTAATTAGTTCCATGGGCCTTGGTTGCATGGGCCTTTCATGGGCCTCTTGGAACATGGCCCGTGGCCATTTCCAACGAGGTCCCGTGATTCGCTCATCGCCTCCATGCATTCCATACCGGAAATGTCCAACATTATCCGACGCGATCAATCCCAAGACTCCAAGCCTTGTCTCGATCCGTAAAGTCCTATTCACTTACGGGCACATGACCCAAAACCCAGTTTTGGTCCTGTCCCGAGACAACTCCCTTTTGGCCATTCTCCATAAATGTGTCAATGAGTTTCATCCTCCGGTGTGACCCTTAGGTTTATGCATGTCAATAGATCAACGTAAAATCCCATTTTACTTGATCCTATTTAAGTGGCAACTAACGAGACTTTAGTATTGCCTGACACTACATAACGAATCGACCCTGTCGATTCTAACCTTTCCGTCGTCCCTGTCATTATCCTTTTATCTCCGATATCATGATTGAGATAAGGCATAGAGTCGTCATCCTTATTATTCTCAATCACCGTTCCTTGATATGTGAGATGACTGAAGATATGATACCTAGTATCATGTGCATGGCCATGCTATTCTTCCAGTCACTCTCGATCAAGCGGCCGAGAACCGATATCTTTCCCATACCTTAGTATGAGGGATAAATCCCTTAGCCGTCTTTCGTGTCACTCATGTAGCCCGTCCCCAAGCCAATCCTGGGCGTTATGGAAGCCCTGTTACGGACAACGTTAGGCTCAGGTCAAATTCAGTTGTTGACTACATAGCGATCACAAAGACTCCTTGGTCTAAGGATACATGACAAGCTACAACACTGAATATGTTCATGACTTAATCTATGGCACATATTCAGGGCGGGTCGTCCAATATCATGTCCCACATGATATCTATGATCAGACTCCGGAATCCCATTCCAATGACTAACAGAACGTAAGCCATAAAGAGCCATCTTTCATACTAGTCGCTTCTAGTGAAGCTTTGTTGACTAGGGACCCATCGAGTATGATCTATCTCAATCTATGGTTCTATTCGCATGGTGGGCATAGATCAGAGCACACATCGATATATTACTCCAACACATAAGTAATATAAAGCCGCTTTAATTTTATTGCTAACGATGATATATACATTTAGACATTTAGGATTGAACTACGGGCACTAAGACTAACACGGTGAATGTCCAGGGTATCCATTGACCCTTCTAGGACGCAGCCTGTCCCATTTGGGATGGTATACATAGGGAAGTTGGTTCAGAAGAGGGACACTGCATGAGAATCTCGAGAGGATCAGGCGAGGGCTGAGAAACAGCCCCGCCAGGAGGAATGAAATGAATTCATGGTTTCAGGGACTAGCCTCGGGAGGGGCACCTAGTTCGAGCCTGGCCTTCTTATGAAACTAACGGATTCAGGTTCGGTCGCATTCTACAGAATATGCAACGTCTAGCCAACATCTTAAACAATATTCGTTAGTTATATCTTAGTTTACTTTCAGTTTGTCTATATAGCTTTTCCCACACTGCCTTTAAAGGTTTAATTGTTCTAATTTTTTTTTGTAAGAAGACCTTGTAGAACTCTGTAATATGACTTCCTTTACCACTAATTGATTAATCGACACCTTTTAAGAAAACATAAATGGTGAAGGTGATTGTATTAAATCTTTAGGTAACCATCAATATATAATTTCCGTCGATAAATAGGTTGGTCTTCATGGTTGGGCTAACCTACCTGACTTTGTTTTACCATCATAACAATGAACACATATATATTACCATTTTACCCATCACCATTAAAGCAAGCCGTTACTAACTAGGTTGAAGTTCAAAAATCGAAGTGGCTGCATGGTAATAAAACCCCAAAGCAGGCCTGATTTCTGAAAGACCCAGCGTACACACTAATTGACATCGTATTCATCGCCCACAACAACAGTCTCCGGAGGTTCCGAAGCTTAAGCACACAAACAAAACGGCTAACCAACACTTCACTGGAAATCCTCTTTCTTCTATAAAATCAAAGCGTTCTTCAGCCCCGATTTCATTTTCGGCCTCGCCTTCTTCTCCTTCCCAGTAGAGCATATTCGGAGCTGCCATGGCCGGATCTAATGTCGTTGCGCTCAAATCTGTCGTCGTTTCCGAGAAATTCGGGAGTTCCGGAGGCCGGATAATGGATCGTTTTCAGAAATGCTCCTCGGTTTCTGCCGGAGCTCGATCCCTTCAGCCCTTGCCTAGGCTTGCCCTCCATTGCAGATCCAGGAACTCTTTTGCTTCCGCTGGTATGGTTTGTTGTTGCTTGGTATGCGTATGTGTTTCATTTGTGCTGTTTTTGCTGTTGTTGGTGATTGGTGAGGAATTCTATTTCTGGGACGAGTTGGGTAGCAGATGAATTACAATGGGATTTGGGCACTGTTGGGGAAAATATTGGGGATTCGTGTTGAGAGCTGAGTGGTGTGTTTTTATGATGCAATACTTTGGAAATTGTTGGCATAGATTGTTTAGAGAAATGCTTAATTGATGAGTTAGGTGTGGTACAATGTTGTTTTTCATCTGATTGAGAAGTGCAAGTTAACTGTCTGCTGGGCATTATAAGATTAGGAGACAGAGTTGTACAGATATTCGATTTGAGAAAGGGCCAAAGTTGTACATAAATTCTTGTTAGCCTAATGGATTTGCTTACTTTTGAGATGTTACTTATCCATTGCAATCATCCAATGGTGGAATGGTGATGGATATCTTAGAATTAAGTTATTAAAGCTCATTAGGATATATGAACCTATTTTAGCTTCTTCTTTTGGTGCTGGACTTGCCTTGCAATGACCCTGATGGCATAACAATGAATTTAGTTTGGCACCATGACCAGTCCCTTGTTGTTCCTCTAGATGACAATCCTAGTATCTGAATTAGGTTACTTACACACCGCTAAATATATGATCCCCTTGATTGTACTGTGACGTGCAGGTGTGAGAGCTCAGGTTGCTACTTTGGAAAAAGGAAGCGTGGAGACAGCTCAAAATGTGGAAGCTCCTGTTGTTGTTGTGACCGGTGCCTCTAGAGGTATTGGTAAAGCAGTTGCATTGGCCTTGGGTAAAGCGGGCTGCAAGGTTTGTGGGTCTTCTGTTTTTGTCTTGTCACTTATAAATAAGTCGTCTACGATACATCAGAAAAGATATCCGAAGTGAAGAACCAATAAGGTTACATCCCTTGAGTATCAAAAGTGAACCTGTGATCTTTAGTTACATCTAGACAGTCACTAGATGCAAAATTTGTGTTCTTATTGTATGTGAGCATGTAATGAATCTAGGTGCATATTTATGTTGCTCATGGCCTAATAAGTTGTATTGCAACATGTTTACCATTTGGGTCCTGCCTTGAATGATTTATGATTCATTGTTTCAGGTCCTGGTTAATTATGCTAGATCATCAAAGGAGGCAGAGGAAGTTTCAAAAGAGGTGAACATTGCTTATACAGTATTGTATAAATAAATTTATATCAATTGTTTTGCATTCTCTATTTGATTTTTTTGTATTCGGTGGTTGTATAATGCGGTGCAGATAGTCACTAATGATTGGTCATGCTGTAATTGTAAATTTGTTGCAGATAGAGGCATGTGGGGGTGAGGCTATTATTTTCGGAGGAGATGTTTCAAAGGAAGAGGATGTGGAAGCCATGATGAAAGCTGTGAGCTAATGTTCCTTATTCTGGTTGAATTAGACTAATGTATTGGTATTTATTGATATTTTTCACGTCTCTCTCATGTGCAGGCAGTTGATAAATGGGGAACCATTGATGTCTTGGTTAACAATGCAGGTTATTCAAACTTCATTTCGTATTTAGTTAGCTCTTAAATGCCACTCTTAGTTTCTAACTTACTTTTCATGGGGTTAGGTATTACACGAGACGGTTTGCTGATGAGGATGAAAAAAAGTCAATGGCAGGATGTTATTGATCTGAATCTGACTGGTGTATTCCTTTGTATCCAGGTTTGTACATTTGAGACCTGACTTTATCTGTAAGTGGTTACTTTAAGTATCTTATTTGAACTGGAACTGAGATGGTGTATTACTTGCAGGCGGCTGCCAAAATTATGATGAAGAAGAAAAAGGTAACATAGCATCCCATTAAGTATACTCCCCAAAAATCAAATGTATAATATATGGCATACTAAACCCTTGGTCTTATTACCTGCATTGACCATAAATTTAAAAGATGTTATTGTTCTCTTGTCTTTCTTATGGATCCTTACTTACTGACATTGCAGTAAACCCCATAATCTATGTGTGAAAGCTTTTGTTGGTTGTATTCTTGAAAAAGCTTGAAAATTTTGAATTATATCGAAGTTTATGAACATGGGTTTTAAGCTAATTTATGAATGACATTCATTTCATGTGCATCAATGCTGTTTGATTAACAATTGCAAAAAGTTCTGGACACTGTCAACTCCCTTGCTGCCAACAATTAGTATATCAACTAAAAAGTTAAATTATCATTTGTATGGAAATCTTTATCATTGAAATTCTATTTTGCAGGGAAGGATTATCAATATAGCATCTGTTGTTGGTCTGGTTGGCAACGCTGGACAAGCAAACTACAGTGCTGCTAAAGCAGGGGTTATTGGCCTAACAAAGACGGTTGCTAAGGAGTATGCAAGCAGAAAGATTAACGTAAGCTTTCACATTTTTTTTTATGCCTTAAGATATTGTGGCATTAAGATCAACTGTAACAAGGTAAACTACAGGTTAATGCTATAGCGCCAGGATTCATTGCATCTGATATGACTGCCAAGCTCGGGGAAGATATTGAAAAGAAAATCTTGGAGACAATTCCCTTAGGTAAGAACACATTAAGGAACAAAAGATCTAAACATTCATTACCATATTGTACTCACACCACCATATGACTGTTAAGACGCAAGTGATATGAATAATTCTATCATGTACGCAGGAAGGTATGGTCAACCTGAAGAAGTTGCTGGACTGGTGGAATTCTTGGCCCTTAATCCCGCATCTAGTTACATCACCGGACAGGTTAGAATTGCCTCTTCACTTTTTATATGTCATTAAGATTGTGCCAAAGAAACGCATTAACATGAACTTGGCCATCTGATGATAATGAGGCATGCTCTTTATCTAGCTGAGAGGAAAGTCTGAGAATAGAATATCTGTCTTTCCTGCATTTTGTAATTCTGTTCAACGCCTTACCTTGCCTTAATGGGTTCTCAGTTACATATGGGTCTGTATCATGCAGGTGTTGACCATTGATGGAGGGATGGTTATGTAAGATCAGCAATCTAACAGAGCCAGTGAACTTCTAGTGGCACTGGCAGAACTCAATACCGGGAAGTTTCTGTCTTAAGATCGAGTCACATAATAAAGATCACTAGTGTTCAACAATAGGTGTGTAACGCTGTAGTTTCTTGCAGAACTCAGATTTAGACATTGATGTCTTCATTTGAATATTATCTAAAATGTAGGAAATGTTTTGTTATCAAAGCAAGTCATTTCTATTTATTTAATGCACCATCCTTCCCACAATCAGAGTACTGTAGTGCACGCAGTCTCAGGAATTGGACGGTAAATTAAATCCGATCAGATCCACCAATTTGACAAGAAACAGTACCCTGTGGAACTGAAATTCCTTTTACAAGTAAAGGAATTTACTGTTTTCCATAATTATACTTTTTTTTATTCGAACCTAAACCTCGATTGTCTCTTCAAGAACCTACCATGGAAGTCCAAATTCTGGAGACCCACATGCTGGCTTCATTTCTGGTCATGTTCTTCTCCATATATCTCACGGGCTACTTCATACTTTTCTGGCACTGGCGGCCTGAGCTCCCCGGCTGGAGGTGCCAAGCTCCCCATCGTACTCATGAATCATGATTCTGAGCTGCCGAGCCTGCATAGCTTTGCTTCTCCAAAACACAGTGTTTGAATTCAGTGTTGCTTATTCCCTGACGGATCTCCAGCACTACCTTCTCTTCTTCCCTCGCAGTGCAATGTTCTCTTCATGATCGTTATTGCATTTCTTTTAAAGATTAAGATTTATACAATCTAACTCTCTTTGAATCCTAACAACAAGTTGTGACGAACTAATGATCCACAAAACAGAAGCTTTTACAGACACACGACACTATGATCAGATCAAGCAGTTAGGGAGCTGACATGATTGAAGCTCTGAATGGGGCGTGAGTAGGTGCTGATGGACTCCTCCACGGCCAGGCCTTGCGCGCCAAAACAGAAGTACTGGTTCATCACCTTCTTGTTGAACGAAACCTGCTTGTAGCTCATTTCCCGCGGCTTACCATTGACTTGACCGGTAGCAGGTGAAGCCATGGCCGATCTCGAGAGCGGGCTCAACGGAGACTGAGACGCAACCGCTAAGCGCTGCGTCGCGTTGATCACACCGTGCATCAGCCCAAACGCGTAGTTCCTCTTGGTTGATGGGCTTGGGGGCAGATTGGTTCCGGCCCTCTTGTTGCTCCATGATTTTGAGTATCTCTGCCGGAGTGACACCGGACGGTTATCTGAATCCCCCTGCACACTGAACATCTCCGACGAATCATCACCACCACCACCGCCAATTCTCATTCTCTCTTTGCCCCTCGACCACCGGAGGAGGTTCTTTAGCTGCTTTGCAGCGTAGTTGACAGAGCCGGACTTGTTGTTAATCGAAGGACTAATCTCGCCGGAGAAAGAACACGACTCAATGCTCCCTAAGTCGTCACAATCTGATGCACCGTCAATGTCCATGTACAAGTAAATCTCCGCATCGGGGATCCGGAAAGAAGTCCCGGGACTGCTCCCAATGCAATGCGTTTTCAAGTGCGAAACAAGCGTGAAGTCCTGACGGTCGGAGATCATCCCTCCGGCCGAAACGATCCGCTTGATCAAGATCTGGGAAGACGCCGATCTGGGGCGTTGCTTGAGCAGATCAAGAGGGGTCATATGATCTGCGTCCCGGATGTTCAAATCCATGGATGGCACTGTCATGAGAAGCTCGACCACATTGGATTGGATGTTGTCGGATACGGCCACGTGAAGAGCGCTTCTTCCTTGGTTGTTCCTTGCATTGACGATGGCTTCCATGTCCAGTAGCTTCCCGCACACCAGCTTCTCCATCAGCTGGATCTGCCGATCCAGTCGCCGGAAACCCGGGGTCCGGAAACCGGCCACTGCCATGTGGAAAAAGGTGTCTCCGTGCTTGTTTGTTGAAGAGGCTAATGAGGGACATTCATGGATTAGAAGCTCTACTACACCCAAGTATCCCCTGTAAGCAGCTACATGGAGTGCTGTGTTTCCATGATTGTCACTAGAGGAGATCATATCACGATAAGATTGAACCAGATGCTTCACTACCTGAAACAAAACAGCAATACAACTCGATGAATAAAGAAACAAGGAAAAACGTTATTTTTCAATGAGTTAGAAAGGTCATTTGCCCATCTTAACTGTTAATTTGGGAAGTAGATCGAATAGGAAACTGATAATATTGATGTTGTAGTGCTTGATGATACTAGCTTACAATACACTTATATTTATACATTGAACTTGTGTTACGAAGTCAAGGAAGACGAGGGATTTATGGGTTATATTGTGAGCTACTATCAAGGGAGGTGCAAAGTTGTAGGTGTTGTAGAGCAAAGTCTACAACGGCAGCTTCATGTTTTCTAACATTAACCGTGGCCTAAATCCGAGAATGTTGAGACCTCACCTCAACTTGGCCTCGACTAGAGGCCGTATGCAGAATAGTGGAGCCCTGAGCATCTCTATAGACCAAAACATCATTGGAATCCCCGAGAAGCTCCCTCAGGACGTCCACATTCCCACCTCTGGCCGCCGCGTGAATGGCCCTGTTCATCATCTCCGACTTGAAAACAGAGCCATCTTCACCTCCTTTGCTCTGAAAACACAGGGAAGAATCGAGCACAAGCCTGAAGACCTCGGGGTTCTTGCTCCTGGCGGCGGCGTAAAACATATCGGTGACCCCGTACTCTCCTTCCCCAAACACGAGCAGAGGGTCTCTCTCCAGCAATTCTTTCACGAAGCCCGCATCACCGGCCGAGGCGGCGGTGTAGAGGAACCACCCGCCGTAGCCGGCTCGGATGAGAGAGTTGTGGCCTTTCTCTGATTCGCATTCGAGGAGAAGCCTCCGCGCGACCTCGGAGCGGCACTTGGCGGCGTCTTGGAATTGCTCCTCGTCGTCCCAGACGGTCTCGAGGCGGCGGATCCGCCTCAGGGAGGTGAGCTTGATGAGCAGATTGGTGTCGAGATGGAGCAGCTCGCTAACCAGATCGTACAAGCCATTCGCAGCCGCCCAATCGATTGGTGACGCGTACCACCACTGATCTCCGGTGCTCTCCCATCGGAGAGGGAAGTAGGATTGTGGCATTATCGGCAACGGAAAAGGAAAAAAAAAACAATCTTTCTGGACTTCCGGCAACTACCCAGATCGGAATTCTGGACTCCGGTCACAACCCAGATTGGAATTGGTAAAAAGAAAGACAAAGACTACCAAAACATTTATGTGGTAAGGAATGTTGGAGCCAAGCTTTGAGAAAAGAGAGTTACAGAGCAGAGAGTCAATTATGGGGAAGGATTTGGCATTTTGGGGGTGATGTGAGAAACTAGAAGAAACCCAGTAACAATTTTCACCAAAACAGCTGATAACAGAGACAAGAGAATTAAGAAGGATTAAGAAGAGGTGGCAGAGGGCCATTTAAGAGCATAAAAATGAAGGGTCAGAATGAGGCACAAACTTACTTAATCAATCTACCAGTGGCAGTGGGTCATACTCAGTCACAAACCCGACTACTCAATCAGGTAGCCAGTGCGTCATAATTAGTCACAAATCCGACTAACCAAGTTGAAGTCTTCTACAATTAACCATATATTGATTGATTACACTACAGAACCAAACAGATGAAGACTTAACTTTTACATACAATGAATTAAGTTGAAGATATCTAAAATCAATACATATTGATCCGATTATTCAATAAAAATATCAACTTTAACTAGTGTGATCTTCATTTTAGTTCATAATTCTTAAATTCGGGTTTTATTTAATGCAGAGTTTGTGAGGTGATAAAAGGTTTTTTTTCTCTTTCACACCGACAGTGAAAAAATGACAAAAACAAAAATGACAAGTTGGAATTTGGGGAGATGGAGAAAAAAAAGGGTTTGGCAATGAACAGCTCAGATTCTTTCTTCTATGTAAAAGAGAATAGAAGGGACAAGAAATGGGGATGCCAAACACAATTACATGTTTGGATTACATGTAGTATATGGATGATGACTTACACAATTACACCAAGTTTCTTTATTTGCAAAAACTCTCCCACTTTTTCCCACCTTTTCACTTTTGTCCATTGATTGTGGAAATATCATATAAATGTTGTCAAACTCTGACTTACGATATTTGAAAAAAATCAATAAGACAGGTTTAATTGACTCAAAAATTATCTCCGGCTGAAGACTACAACAATGTTACAATAAATAACAATATGCAAAACGATTGGTTTACAATTTTGGCCTCCCTGTCTAAATTTTAAAACTCTTTAACAAATTTGAAGTAGGTTGGTAAGGGAGTCCTATGGTTGACCTAACAATTTGAGGATAGTAATTGGGACAAAATGGCATGTGGTTGAGGGAACAATCATGGCTGAGTCCATCTGCCCCTACCCCATCTCTCTTGCACTAAGATCATCCCAAGCACATGGCCTTGCTACATTTTTTTTGTATCCTTAATTATATAAATCTCAAGTTAGAGCCATTTTTCAATGCATGCACAATCACCCAAAACTACATACAAAATGATGATCAATCATATCATGCACATTTTTGTGATTTTATCTCAATTACTTGTTTTAGTTAATTGAAAAACCCATAAAACTTTTTTTCCAAAAATCATAATTTTTTTTGCGAGGAAATGATCCTATTATTAATAGAATTTAAAATAGACTGATGAACACATTTATGTACTCATCGTACAACTCGTAAACCAAGTAGCTATCATAATGCAATAACATGAAATTAAACGTTGCTCTGGACATAGGGGCGGTCGAAGGGGAAATCTGCGGTAGCATCCGAAGACACCGATACAACATGCTCCAACCAAAAGGCACTGGTCGAGCCAACCAAGTGAAAGAGGAATACTGGTGGACTGGCATCTCCCCCGGTAAGTCAGCGTGTATAGTTCTCTCTTGAGTGATACTTACAGGGCTCCTGAACGCGGGATTACTAACCCCAGACTGGTATGAGAGAATCTTGTCGGCTGGTGATGGAACCAACGTCATCTAACAGTCAGAAAGGTGGTACAGCCGATCAACCCTGCCTTGTTACGCCGTCTTAAATATTATATCTCACTTAAAAATTCCTACATTTGACTATATGACCAAATAAATGTTAAATCACTTTTAATGCAATGATGATTTCTGGATTGAAAGGGGAAAGTGTGTAATTTTATAAACCTCCGGAGAATCATGAGAATGGACCGCTTTTTTGGGATGAAAACTATGTTGGGACTCATACCCAGTAATGTATTAAATAATATTTCTTGGAAATGTATATTATGTTAAACAACAACCATCTTTGTTTATGACACAGGAATCAACAAAAGATATCGTGGTGACGGATTAAGAAAAGCATTCATATCCGTATCGCGCCACACACTTGATTAGGAATACTCCATGGATTGTCCTTAGACGATAATGGAAAATTAAAATCTGATTCACTTAAGACAAAGATATCTAAAATCTGATTCACTTAAAAGCCTACAGTAAAACCAGTGGAGCCCAGTTAATTGACATTTAAAATATGTTAAATTATTTTAATGGTGTGATATGGTCATGCAGTAGATAAAAGTCAATTAATGTCTCGACTAATGATCAGATTCTTTTTTTTTTTGAAGAAACATCTTTAATTTCATTACTCATAATCACTAACTAGTAGTCCCGGAAGAGATTCTGGCCGTCTATCAAGAATCCATACAAAATTAAACCAATCACGGGCTCGTCTAGCTAAGCAATTTGTCACATGATTCGTGTCTCTGCGAATGTGAGACACCCTGAACCCCGGTAATCCTCTAAAGAGCCCCTTACAAGCGAAAATAATGGTACTAAGAGGATTTAAACTCTTAAATGGGTGTGATAATGCTAGGACCACTCCCACATGGTCCAATTCAATTACTCCACTTGCTCATCCATTATGGATAATCCAGTGCAACACCCTTAAGTAGTGTTAATTATGTTATTTGCCTAAATTCTTTTTTTTATCTGATTTTATACTCGATATTTTCTATTTTTTTGTGAAATTAATACAAACATATGAACATAATTAAAAACTTTGAAGTAACCATCGTCATACCCAAAATTGAGGTAGATATGACCGATAATATTGAAAAATTGTTGGTCATATCCATTGTTACAACACACAAACCAACGTTTTCATACGTCCAATATAAGCCGACAATGGGAAAGGAAACAACATACAAACATCAACGAAACTGTCACCACCAACGAAACGTATACGTATGGGGGAAGAAATTGGCGAGGAAAGCTTCATAATGTGTGGCTTTGGCATCGTGTTGTTCCAATTGAAGTGGTTACTGTCACGCCCCAAATCCGGTTTTGACCGGACTCGAGACGTGAACTAAAAGTAATAATAATAAAGGTGAATTTAAAATAAAGAGCTCTTCAAAAACCCGTCAAATCAGTAATTCCAACCATAAGAATCGAAGCTCATACCACAATAAAATAGTTTAGTACAAAGAGAAAGTACATCTCTAGACCATACTAGACTAAGACTCTCACTAGCTCCCAAGCTCCGAGAATCCTGCTAGATCAAATCCCGCTCAAAAGCTATAGAATAGTAAAGTAAAGGGGTGAGCTTTCACTTAGTAGGAAAAAGTAGTTAGTGTGATGAGTTAACCGCTCACCACCACGGGTAACCGTCCGATTAGGGCATACTAGCAAGGCATAACAACTAACGACAACCACGGAAATCACCTAGTCACAAAACATACTTACATGACCAATATCACACTCAAATCACATCACTTATCCAATCATCAAGCACACAACACACAGTAAAACAACCACACGTCCCGTACAGCAGTCCCCGAACACCGCCGGCTGTCCACAACCTGACTCAACCATATCATACCGGACCACACAACATCGGCCTAGATATCTTCCCGGAAACACGGCATCGGGGTACAAATCATGATACATCATACTGGACCACACAACATCGGCCTAGATGTCTTCCCGGACCACACAGCACCGGGGTACGGATCACACCATCCTACACCGGCATACCCCCTCGGTGTAGGTATCGTACCGGAACTAGTAACACTGGGGGACCGCGTACGTGGGACAACACCCTCGGCCTAGATACCCTACACCGGCATACCCCCTCGATGTAGGTATCGTACCAGAATACCTCGTCTCGGAACATATCGTATTGGATCACACCCACGAATATCTCTAGCATATCAC
The DNA here is from genome assembly GCA_963921825.1 of Erodium maritimum. Classification (NCBI taxonomy): domain Eukaryota; kingdom Viridiplantae; phylum Streptophyta; class Magnoliopsida; order Geraniales; family Geraniaceae; genus Erodium; species Erodium maritimum. Next base: position 64,915,635 of record OY997590.1, on the reverse strand, counting down.
ACAGTCATAGTTCAATTAACAGCTTACCAAGCCAACCAATCTTACCGAACACATCATATCGTTCTATCATTCACCCGATCATATCACAAGGCAAAGTTCACGCCATACCACACATATCATACCGAGCATACCATATCATGATCCCCAATCTAACAACGGATAAACCACATATCAAGCATCAAAAGTCATCAATTATAACACCACAACCAACACGCAATCCTAAGGGCACGACATAACCCACATGCAATTCTACAGCACGACATTTCCCAAACCTACGGGCACGACATGGCCCGCAAGCTATCTCTCATTTCACTCGTTCCTCACATCCTACATGCAATTCTATAGTTATATCATTTAATCAAAACCTATATGCATACTAGTAACTTTCCGCAATTAAACCGGTATCCGCTATTTTCCCTACCTCAATCGCTATCCAAACGCTTAGTCAACGCGAGTCGGCTAGTAGCCTCCTCCGCCGTGCTCGGGTCCAACGTCTAAGATCACAAAGCATTCCGAGAATTAAAGCTAATTCAAGTGTGGTTTAAAGAGAGAAATACCTAATTGCTCAACTTGTCAAAATTGGCCCGGAAGGCCCATTTTGCCCGGAATCGGGAAAACGTCCCTCTGGACTCCGAAAATTTCCCTTTTCGTTTCTATCAATCCTAATTAAATTTAATTGTTCCAACGCACTTGACGGAATCGAATTCCGGGGTCCGAGCTTTCTAATTTCGCAATTAAAGTTTCTAATCGCTTTCCCCGAAATTTCATGAATCACTTCCATAATTCGTTCCGGGTGTGAAATTATCATCCCGGAGTTCACCCAAGATTTTCCAAGCATTAAACAACCACACCCCGGCCATGTGGGCCCCACGGCCACACATGGCCGTGGGTGGCCAGACCGGACCAGGCCGGTCACGGGTCCAAGTGTGGCCGACCATGGCCGGTCATTCCCCTCTCCGGTGGTCGGATTCCGGCGATCGGTCGGAGCTCCAGCAAACCTCCGGTCGGCGTAAAAATACCTCATTTCTCCCAACAAGCTCCTAACTAGTTCTAGATTCTCCATAACTCCAATGTTAAGCTCTAAAACTTCAAAATCCACCTCAAACACTCCAAAATTTCAAGACCCATGGTGGGTTTCATCAAAACCAATGAAACTTCAACAACAATCTCCACTTTCTCCATAACTTATCTAATTAAACATTAAGAACCTTAAATCTCTAAGACCCAAGTCCATTTCATGCCTTATCTAGAAAACCCATGAACCCAAACTTCATAAAAAATGAATTTGGTTTGAAGATTTACCTTAGGAATGGAGAAAGGAAGAGGAAAATGATATTTTGGAGAAGATTAGTGTTGGAAAACACTCAAAGGAGCTTCTTCTTCTTCTTCTTCTTCTTCTTCTTCTTCTTCTTCTTCTTCTTCTTCTTCTTCTTCTTCTTCTTCTTCTTCTTCTTCTTCTTCTTCAATGAAGCTTCATTCTCTCTCTTCCTAGGTAGTGTATTTCGGCCAACAAGGAGCAAAAATGTAGAAAAGTTGTCCCCATGTGTCCTTATCCTCAAGGTGGAAATGTGCATTTCGTTCTTTAGTCCCTCTCTCTCTTTTGTCCACAAGTGGGGACCAATTGGTCTTTTCTCACATTTTTCTTCCCCTCCAAGCTATCATGGACATGTGTCCATGCGAGGTCCACTTCTACCCAAAATATCTCAGCCCAAACTAAATTAATTCGCTATTACTCCTAATTTGACCTAGTTTGATCCGGGTTTGACTTTTTCGCAAAAGTAGTCATTTGAAAGGAAACGACCCAACTAAGCTAACCGTAACGACGGCTAAGCTTTTTGCGTCCCAAAAAGTTCCCGGATGACTCCCAGAGTCATCGGTTGACTTTTCCAGTAGAAAGTCAACTTTCGCCAGATTTCACTGGTTCGACTAGGATCGACCGGGGGTGGTTCTTACAGTGACAGTGCACTAATGTCGATCATGTTTAGCTTATCCATGCGTCTGAAAAGATCATTGCATCGGCCCTCATTCCTACTTGCATCCAAAGTTTCGTGCTTCATCTGTATTTTGTCAAACTCCATTTTACTAGCCCAACTACAACTGGTCCATAGTCAAGTGCAACCATCATGACCTTATCTTTCCTCTTGATGGCCTTTTTGGACCATTGTACATTGTTAAGTGGAGGTGGATGTTAAGGTGACAACGAGGAATGAGGTTCGGAAGACCAATTTTACATCGAACCCGAACCAGATCCATTATAAGGTGAGAAACCTACATACAGTGAAAATGCATGGTAGCGTTCCCGGGTGTGTTGGTGACCAACTATGAAATACAGATAATGACCCTTGTAGGGGACATGGTCTCGAACGTGATCCTCCCTCCCTTGATGACGTGGTCCTAGACGTTGTGTATCTTCCTTCTTTATCCCTTCCCGTCCTCTTCGGTCTCTGGTCATCATTGTGCTCCTCATTCCACTTAGTTTGGTTGGGAACCACTTTCCACCAATGTTTTCCACCGAAGGTAGAAGGCTTCTCATTTCGTGTGTATATAATCTAGGTCTTGTCGTATAGTTGTCGTCTGACTACCCACTAGCATAAAATTTTTCGACCTGCTTGAAATAACCATTGAACCGCTTTACCCTTGTGTTCTGTTTCGATTAACGGTCCTTCAACTTTTTATCATCGCGAAATGGCACCACCGAACCGTGGTTGTACTCACTTGTAATTTGTTGCCATAAACCATGGTCATTCTTGTTGTTTTCTTGGAATAAGTCGGGAGAGTTGTGCAACCAACATGAAACCAAGTGTAATTTTTTTTTGTTAGTCCAACACATCCTCCAATCGCCACCTCCACCTTTACGGGTGTGTCTTCCTCGGCCACCTACAACACCATGTGTGTGACCCCCACGATTAAGTGTACAATGGATTTGAATAGGCTCAACCTGGTAAAATATTTTTTAGCACATCATGGATCAATTTGATGGTCATGACGTGTAATTTAGTTCAATGTAATTTTAAGTTTTATTTTCAGTGCATGAATACATGTTTTCAATTTAATGTACTTCATTTCATTTTCCTTAAGACTATGATGTTTGACTATAAGAATATATTTTATCTAAATGAATATATTATCTTATTATTTTCTCCAGAACAAATATATTCTCCACAACGGCTCTCTTCTTCCTTATATATGAACGGCTCCGAGTCTTCAAACCATTTTTCTTCTTCTTCTTGCTCAAGACCCCCCTATCATGTCTTTCCACAACTCTCATTTTAGCGAAGGAGAGCCATCATACAGCTCATTTTTTGTCCTTAATAATAGCTAATATATATGGTCTTCCTTTACTACATCTTTCAAATAATCTCCTCTTCTTCTTACGGAAGGGTAAAAAATAAATAGAATAATCGTACTTAGTTAAAGATTCTTAACCTCCAAGTTCATTCTCATACCATTGTATTTATTAGAAGAGCGGTAGTTGAACAAATAGTCTCTCCTTGTATATTATTCCCCTTGTATATTATTCCCCTCGTACTCCTTCCCTAGGTTTTGCGTGGCCCAAAGAAAGAGTAAGATGAAGACATTCTTAAATATGTAAGTGAAGATGACTGAAATGTTTAGCTCCGATAATTTCGTTAATTTTAACAAGACCATAGTTTTCAATATATGTGATAGTCTTTATATTTATGTTTTATATGTTTAAACCATGTGTAATATGTAATGTTTAGTTACCATTTATATGTGTGACATGACCGGAACACACGCGAAAACCGTCTGTCAAGGTTGAAAAAGCCTCTCTATTTTCCTCTTTCATTTCTGCCCACAACCGCCACAACCGTGCACTCTCATCACCGTACCCAGCTCGTCCATGAACCCCCAAGCCTACGACATTGAACACCATCGTTTTGGCCTCTACTCAGCCTCTCCAGCCCTTTTTACCAGACATGAACTTCCATCCGGCCCATTTTCCTCCAGATTCGTTGCAATCTGAAGTCCCCTCGCTGCCTGCAATTCCGCGTGACCACCACACAACGTCAGGAAGTACATCGGAGGACATGCACGCTCCGGATCGACCTCGTCCCTCCGCGGTAGCCCAAGATCCGGCCTGGTCGAATCTTCGTCTGCCCCATGTAGAATTCGGGCGGGCCACATCGCGCCCTCGAGCACCGTGGAGGCCATCCCTATTGTCGTGGATGGTCGGTACCACTTCTCTTTCGTGGGGAAGGTTGTGGGAACGGGGCACCTCAACCAGGATGCTTTTTGTGGCCTTATGCTTCAGCATTGGAAGGTCGGTGGCCTACATATAGAGTACCTTACAAAGAACGTGGTGGCTTTCCACTTCCCATCCTGGGCGACCATGGAGGACATCCGTCACCAGGGCCCCTAGAGTTTCAAGAGTTACCCGGTGATGTTGGTTCCGTTCTTGGCATGCATGCAACCCGACGACATCCAATTCGGGTGTATGGAGATTGGGGTGCAAGCGATGAATGTACCAGGGGATGCCCGAAATGCCCTAGTTCGTGCCCTTCTTGCATCAATCCTGGGAACTCAAGTAACCACTGCTCCTATTCCTATAGTGCGACGTTCTGATGATTTTTCTTTTTGGATGAGGGTCGGCCTGGATGTGGGTCAATCGTTGAGGAGACGTATTCGTCTTCGATTCCCATGTCATGCTTAATCCTCGCTGGTGGGATTACAGTACAACGATTACCGGGCTTCTACACTCATTGTGGCAGACTGACTCACCGTATGACCGATCCTACGACTTACCTGCCTGAATTAGCCGGGAGAAAATTCGGCATGATGATTCTATTTGGATGCCGAAACAGTTGGATGTGGATCGCCTCAATACTGTATGGAGGGCCTCGAAGGTGATACGGGACACATCGGTGGACAATATTCTGACTTCCCTCACCCTTGATCCGATTAGGGATTATGTGGGAGGTTCTAGGGCAGGTACCAGTAAGGGTATTCTGGTACCTCCCTCGGGATTTAAGGAGATGCGAGGACATGAGGATTCTCGTTCGGAGTCTGGAAACTTGGCTAAAAATGTCCTAGAGTGGGTAGTTCCTAAAAAGCTAAGGGCATCCCCAGAAGAGTTAGCAGGACAGTCGGGTATTACAAAGCCTGGCAACCTAGCTAACGTCGAGGATGGTGGGGACAGTATCTTTCTTGATCTATTTGTAGGTGAGTTGGCCCCGAAGCAAGGGAAGTAGAAGGACCTGCAGGACCAATATGGAGGAGTGGGTCCCATATGATCGAAGACAATGAAGACCAAGGGTAAAGGAAAGGGTGGGCAACAATATACCAGACGTGCTGGTATAAAGAAGGCTCTGGAGCTTACAGGTCTGATCCCACAGGGTCACGGGCTGAGGGATGGGGAGGAGGATCAGGACCCACAAGCGGAGGTGTCACAACCTCCACCAGAGCAATGAGGAGACCCGGCGGGGGTGGGATGGTCCCAACATGGCCTATACCTACAGAATCGAGAGAGCCAGTACTGAAAAGTCACGGGAAAGCCGCAATTAGAGCACTCTACTTTTACCTGTTTTACTATTATATCTGTTTTATTTTGGGTTGTACTTTTCATTTCGGTGGTTGGACTTTTTGTTTCCTGTTTTGTTCCTTTAAGATGCTGGTAAGGGGATGTCTTGAGGTAGTGTCTATGATCCAAAGTAGACTGTTTCTACGGGTCAATGATGTCACGCCCCAAATTCGGTTTTGACCGGACTCGAGACGTGAACTAAAATAAAATAAAACAATGATAATAAAAGGAAAAAAAATAAATCCACAATCTCAATACCACGAATCAATGCTCAACATCTAGGTAAATAAAGACATTGTTTAGTACATAACGGAAAAGTACGTCTCTACTAAAAGATAAATCCCCGGACTCTCGATGAGCTCCCTAGCTCTGAGACGTCCTCTAAACCGACTCACGATCAAAACATGTAAAAACAGTACAACAGAGGGGGTGAGCTTTCACTCAGTAGGAAAAAGTAGTAAAGGGAAAGGACTTCCGCTCCGTCACCACAATTACTAAAATAATAACACTTGCTAATAAATGACAACACAAGCAGAAGTCAACAAGAACACAACTTATTCGACAATAGAACCAACTAAAGAGACATACAAACATCGAACGTTATAATGCTACCACCACAACAGACGTCACTCAAACATAACAAAACCCGAACATAAAATAAGTGAACCATGATACTTCGATCGCCACACGCAACTTGACATATCGTACCGGAACACGACATCGATCTAGATATCTTCCCGGACACACAACATCGGGGTGAAACAATACATCGTACCAAAATACACCCTCAGTCTAGATGTCTTCCCGGACACACATCATCGGGGGTGAAACAATACATCATACCGGAACAACCATCGGTCTAGATGTCTTCCCGGACACACAACATCGGGGTGAAACAACACATCGTACCGGAATACCCATCGATCTAGTTGTCTTCCCGGACACACAGCATCGGGGTAAAACAACATACATCATACCGGAATAAACCGCCGGTCTAGATGTCTTCCCGGAAATGCAACATCGGGGTAAAGCAAACAATACATCATACCGGAATACACCATCAGTCTAGATGTCTTCCCGGAAACGCAGCATCGGGGTAACTCTCATAATAAACATACCGGACCGGCACACACCTCGGTCGGGTATCTTCCCGTAGCACGGGTACAAGCCACACCACACAATACCATACCAAACATGTTACACCGAACTTATCATACCATCAAAGCTTACCAACATAACTTACCAAGCACACCCCACATCGGTCTATCATTCACCCGATCATATCCCAAGACAATAATTCATATCACAATCATCACATTCATTCACCCAATCACATAACGAGACAACCATCCATATCACATTCATCGCATTCATCACATCCTAATAGCATAACGTGATTCTTAAGTTAACCAAGGAATATACTATACGTCAACCAAACACAATAAACACACACAATCCTAAGGCCCGACATGGCCACATGTGATTCTACAGCACGACAATTCCCATAATTGAAATAGGAGTACACAGTTAATCACATCCTATATGCAAGCTAAGACTTTACCGGTTATTAACGTCCTATATGCATACTAGTAACATTCCTTAATTAAAACGGTAATTACTACTCTTCCATACCTCAAATGCTATCCAAACGCTTAGTCAACGAGAGCCGCCTAGAAGTCTCCTCCGCCGTGCTCGGGAACCAAGTCTAAGATCACAAGTAATACTAGAATTAACGCTACTTCAAAAGCGGTTTAACGAGTAAATATCCCAATTTAACACCAATAGACTCGGTTAAAGGTAACATTCCTAATTACTCCAAAACGACTAAAATGGGCCCAAAAGCCCAATTCTGATCTGTCACGGTTCGGGTCACGGAGCCTTGACGGACTCCGTGATGGTTCGGGTCACGGAACCGTGAGGTTCCCCGTCACGGGTGACGTCACGGAACCGTGACGTGTGCCGTCACGGCCTCCGTCATGGAGCCGTGACGTCTTCCGTCACTGTGCCCGTCATGGATCCGTGACGGGTGTGACTGTCCCGACCTTCTTCTTCCTCCAGCTTCTTTCCCCGAAATTAAACCCTCAAAACTCCATTTTTATCAACCAAAAACCTCCAAATCAGTCCCATAAACCTCAATACTTCAATACCCAAATGGGTTTCATCAAAACAACACAAACCCATTGAGATTTCATCATCCAAACCTATTTTTAATCACCAAACATCTACTTAAACCTCAACAACTCAACATCCAAGGAAACCCATCTAGTTCATGCATTTTTCTACCCAAACCCACAACACAACTTCAATAAAAACGAGATTGGATTGAAGATTTACCTTAGAAACGGAGAATAGAAGAAGAAAATGGTGTTTTTGGAGAGGATTTGAGAAGAAACTAGGTCAAGACCACTCTTTTTCCTCCTTTCTTCTTCTTCAAGCTTCCATGGCTTCCCTCTCTCCTTATCTCCTCTCTAATTTTCAGCCAACAACAAAAGTGGCTGAAATATTTGCCAAACGTTGCTTTAAACCTAGTTGAGAACTTCTCCTTTTGCCCTTCTTATTCCCCTCCTTCTCAAGTGGCCAAAATGAGGGTAAATAGGTCTTTCTAGACCCATTTCTTCTCCTCCATGGCACCATAGACAAGTGTCCATGTGGGGCCCACTTCCATCCTTAGTAAAATTCCAGGACATTAAATTAATTCCTTAAGACCTTTGATTTGACCGAATTTGACCCCGGGTTGAGTTTTTCACAAAAACAACTGTTTGAAAGGAAACGATCCAACTAAGCTAACCGTAACGACGACTAAGCTTTTTGGGTTCCCGAAAGGTCCCGAATGACTCCCGGAGTCATCGGTTAACTTTTCCGGCGGAAAGTTAACTTCACCAAAAATCACTGGTTCGACCGGGATCGACCGGGGGCGGTTCTTACAAATGAGAGCTGGGTTGACTACGGTCAGGCCGGACAATATTCTGGAGCCCAGAGCTTTTACACCCTACTTTGTATGGTTTATGTTTTGCAATAATGCACTTCTCCAACTTACTCGTTTCAAAAAAAGTTAACATTTACATGATATATTTATTTGTTATATTGTTTAATATAATTTAATTATAACCAAAAAAATATTTTTTTTTCTCAACATTTCTTTAATATATGGACATCCAAAACTTTACATCTCTATTACACATGCTCTTGAGACGCCGAGTTTGATTGAGATCTGAATTTTAAATGCCTACAGTAATAACATGGTTGATCAAGACATGTTGAGAAAAATTATTATTTTAACTAGGTGTTTTCTGAGTGAAAGGTGCATAATTTCATTAATCAATTTGTGTAATGACAATAAAGTGCATCAGAGACTCTCTGACCACGAAGAATAGGGCAAGAACATTTAAGAATGTTCGCTATTCTTTTCACAGTAGAACTGTCCTTGACGGTTTTGAATTGGCGCCCTTTTGGCAAGGACAGAATATGGGTGGGGGGAACAGGGTACCGGAGATCAGATACCTCGACGGTAATGGTGATGGTGGAGGCAAAGCATCGTCTAGGGACCCCTCCCCAGGCTAGTCCCCGATGCTTAGGCAGGGCCTCATCCCCCCCGGCGGGGCTTCTTCCCTGCCTGTGACTTGTCGTCCCAACCAGATGCTGATACTTCCTTCTACCGTCCTCTAGCATCTGCCCTTCCCCAGCCCGGGTCTCTTGAATTACCACAGCTCCACCGCCGCCCATCCCACCACTCTCTAGTGATGGGGGATCAGTAGTGGACTCAGTAGAGAGCTGGTTCCCACAAGCCCTCTACTGGATCTTCGTGTGTACAAAAGCCCGGGTGTGGGGGCTGGACCACCCAGGGAGGCCTGGCTTTGCTGACTGGTTTGTGGCCCAATAGGGAACCCGGGGACCCTGGTTAGGTACTGGGTTCATTGTTACGCCAGGTCCCCTCCCTCGAAGCGTTCCATCAATAGGTATCGGGTCCAGTGTCAGCGGGACCGGGGCAACATCCTCCAGATCCCTGTCTAGGGTAGCTTCTTATCCACCATATCCCCTTGGGAGTGCGGCCGCACCATCGAGATTAGAGAGCCACATCCCCAAAGGATAGGATCGGGAGAAACCCCATCAGGGGGAACCCACACTCTTGTCCTCTTCCACGTCCAACGCCAACGAACAAACATGGAAGAGGTCTCCACCCTGGTCCTCCGCTCCCCATATCGGCCGCGAATCGGATATTGACGGTGAGTCCTGCCCTCCGTGATCGTGGTGTATGTCGTGCCCACTGTCACCTCCATAGTTCTACCCACCCCGAGGTTTCCGGCGAGGGCCGGATCCTAGCACTTGCGACACCCATCCCATGCAGAAGGCAAGGAGACTGACGCCGCAACGACACTGGCTGGGGCGGAACCCTACACCGGGCGGCAGACACCCTAGACACTAGAGCGAGGTCTTGGTGGTAATGGGCCCTGAGAAGCGGTCTAGGGTTACGCCCTTGAGGGGAGGATCTGTAGCTTGAAGCCGAAGTCATCGAGATTCGCTGCACCCAACTCCACACAAAACAATATATTTATTAAACCATTCATATTAGACATCATATTTACACACTTAAAAGACATGTCATGTCATTTGAATTTGGTTGTTTCAAATATTCTTGTCTTAATTTGCATATCACACCTTGCAAATCTTAATAGTCCATGATGATTGGTGTATTCATTAACAAAGTTTTATTTATCGAAATTATAAGCTAGCATTTTCATGGAAGTTGTGCATTTTTAGTGTGGACTTAATTCCAACTGTTCTCGAGTATTTATCTTTTGGACGAAGTAGTCATTTTGTAGAATTATTACCCTCATTGTCTCGTACTTTTCGTTCAAACATGCCATCAACTTGGCCTGTTTAGGATCGTACTTTCCCCCAACTCCTCCATCTTAACAGCCGTCCTACCCTTGTTGTTTTCAAAATCATTGTTCCTATACGCGAACAAGTTTGAAAATTTTCCGATGGTGGGAGAGAGAATGACTTAGGGAGAAGTGAAATTTATATGTGAAATTTTGACAAAGAATGTTTAGTATTTCATGTTCTTATATTTTTATAATAATTTTTATGAAGATAAATGTGTGACGTGATTTCGCCCTGAATTCCCCCTTAAGCGACCTAGAAACTCGACATCCGCATAGCTTCTTTTCTTCCGCTGCTCACCGGTTTATGTTATTTGGCATCATTGGATCACGAGAGATTCGATTCTCTCACTCTCATGCTCTTCCTTTATTGGAAGTGTCACGTGGCACTGGTAATGCAAAGTTACCAGAGGCTTAAACAATAAATCAGTGAGATCCAGCTTGGGAACAGTAGAAAGAAAAAAAAGGGTCCATCAGATACAACATAGTAATGCATCACCACCCATTTCCCCATACACCTCTGCTACTAATACTATAGCATATTACCACTTGGAATCACATGCAAATAAGCATAACACAGGTGCTAGTATGCTAATAATGGCCTTAAACAGTTAAACCTCACTGCTTAATTTGCTTAAAAATGCTACTCATCATTACAACAACATATCAAGGGGAACAAACTACAGCTTACATACATCCTAATGAACCTTTCTTAACAGAAATTCCAGCAATAGTGTCTGACAAATACTCTATACATGACTTTCACTGCAAAATCTCATTTCTATTTCAGTCTATTTTGTTTCAAGGTCAGTCCTTCGATATGTTCTCTCCGACCTGAACTAGTCTAGTCTCCGTTTGTTAGCCTTATTTACCTCAGTGCCATTTCAGCAGGAACTGGGTTTGCTCTGTCTATACTCCTAACTTAAATTCCACTGGTTGTTACTCTTTGCTGATCTCCCCAAAAACTCTCTTACCAACTTTGAAAACGCCGAGGAACTATCACTCAGTAGTTGAGCTGGTGAGTGGTACTCGAGGATCTTGCCTGAGTTCACAAAATGTAAGTCAGATCAACCATTATATATGCAAAAAGGTGATACAAGTACTTATTATAATCCAGATAAGGTTTCTTATCTTACCTTCATCAAGAACCAGAACGAGGTCATTGTCAATGACAGTGGGTATGCGATGAGCAATCGTTATTACAGTGCATCTTCCGGTTTCTTCCCTTATTGTCTTCTGAATCAAATTGTCTGTTGCAGTATCAACTGAAGCTGTAGCTTCATCGAGGACCAGGATTCTTCTTCTTTTCAGGAGCACCCTGGCCAGGCAGACAAGTTGCCTCTGCCCAACACTCCAGTTTTCCCCGTCTTCAGCAACTGCTCACAGTTCCCATGTTTCAGAACAAGCACAACTATGATATATATGTACGAAAACTATGATCTATACATATACCTGGTGCTTCAAGAAGCCTCTGGTCCTGCCTTACCATCTCCACCAAGTGACATTTCTTGAGAACCTGATCAAAATAAGTTATTTTGATGAACAAATGGCTTCATGAGAGTAAGTCCTCAGTTCTTGATTCTTGATTCTTACCTCCCATATCTCTTGGTCTGAGTGCTGTTGAAAAGGGTCCAGATTTGTCCTAACAGTTCCTTGAAACAATATTGGGTCTTGCGGAATGATACCCAGCCTAGACCTTAAATCTTGCAAGCCTATCTTGGAAATGTCAAGTCCATCAATTAGGATCCTTCCCTCTGAGGCCTCTACGACCCTGAAGAGAGCTTGGATGAGAGTTGACTTTCCACTCCCAGTTCTTCCCACTACCCCGACCTTCTTCTCCCCAGGGAAAATGCAGGTTATGCCTTTCAGAACCATGGGGAGAGCAGGACTGTACTGCACATGAAGGTTTTGGAGCTCAATTGTTCCGTCCATTGGCCATTCAGGTTTTGGCTTGCAATCTTTGATCACCAGAGGAGGCTCACTTGGCAAGTTAGAGAACTGAAGAATTCTCTCAACTGATATCATTTTGTTCTCCACGTTGCATAGGTTCCATATAACCCAAGCTTGGAGAACATTCAGATTCAGACCATAAGTAGCTGCCAATCCCGCCAAACCTTAGAACAGATCAAATTTTATCCCGTCAGCTCAGTGTAATCATCAAAGAATGTTAAAAGCACAAACATGAGCCTTCTACACTTACTTGGGTCCAAAGCTGACTTAGGCAGGCTCACAAGGATGATGAGGACAAAGAAGAACACAAGGTTGAAAAGAAAGTTGATCCGCACACACAACCATTCCATTGTGGCAGAGTTGTGGAAGGCAACACAAGAGTAATCATCAATCAAGTTGAGGTTTTTCACAAAGAACCGGTCTTCTTGGTTGAAACATCGTATAGTTGCTGCACCAGTGACAGATTCAGAAAAGTGATGCAGGATTGGAGCCTTCCTGATTCCAACCATCCTAGCTAGTTCTCTGGCAGTAGTTATGTAATAAGTCTGCAGAAATGTTGCAATTAGTTCAGCACTAGTTTTCGAGCTCAACAATGCCCAAATAAAGAGAGATTGGTTCTTGCCTGATAATATATGGAGATTGCAAACACAACAATGAAGAGAGGGAAGACCTGCCAAGCAACCTGGGACATTAAGATGATGATACTAAGCAGCTGAATGAGTGCAAATGCTAGTCCTGCCACTCGGTATGGAATGTCTGTGTCCACTATGTTTTGATCAGTAGAAGCCTGTAACAACAAGGAGAAAACAAAGATTAGTTTCTTCAGAAAATGCAATCTTGAAAGGAAATGTTGTTTACACCAAAACTAACCCTGCTCAGAATTCGACTTGAGGGTGTTGAATCAAAGAAGGAGATGGGTGCTCTGAAAACAGAAGTAATCATTCCATGGAAGAGACGCTGTGAAGTCTCGATAGCAATAGTTGCTAGCAAAACTGCCCTTCCCAAAATAAAGAAGGAGCTTCCTCCAGACAGCAAAACAAATATTCCCATCAACTGCTCTCTGCTGACTCGATCTTCTTCACCTGTGGCCCATGCAATCCAGTAGTTACTTCCAATTTGTAGGCCTTGGAAGAGGACTTGGCAGAGAAGGACAACCGGAACAAGAACTCCTTTATAAGCAGCAGTGATGAAAGTGGAGTACACACGCCATTTCACTCTACCGGTTTCTGTTTCTTCATCGAGATTTCTCTCTGGAAGCTTGTCATAGCTGATGGGCTCTATGTACTTTTCTTCCGTAACTTCATTTATCTGACGGGACTTAGAGGCTGGGGAGTAGCTTTCTTGGGGCGGGTTTACTTGGTTTAAAGATTTTTTATGAGCTTCCATGTGCCTAACAAGTTCTCCATCAGTATCTGCTATCAATTCTTCATACTTCCCTGACTGGACTATCCTACCATCCTTCATCACCTACAAAAATCACATGTTAGAATCAGTAATATCATGCTTGTTTACACACATCCTTGCAATAACCTACCAGAACGAGGTCAGATGCACTCAAGAACTCCAACTGGTGAGTAGCGTAAATGACAGTCTTATGTGACAAGAGTTGCATGATACATTTCTGCAGAAACATATTGAGGTATGATTATGAAATTCTACAAGAAAAACACATAAACAAGCTAAAGTAGTATGTTTTGTACCTTGAATAAATGTGCGCCAGTATGTGCATCAACAGCACTAAAAGGGTCATCCAAGACATAAACATCAGAATCACTATAGACCGCTCTTGCCAATTGAATCCTTTGCTTTTGACCTCCACTCAAGTTCATGCCTCTCTCTCCGAGCACAGTCAAATCTCCGTCACCCCACATCTCAATATCCCGGTTCAGAGCACATCCTTCTAGAACACTCTCATATAATGCTTTGTTCATTTCCTTCCCAAACAACACATTCTCTCTTACGGTTCCAGTCTGAATCCAAGCACTCTGTGGAACATAGGCTTTTGACCCATAAACCTTAATAGCTGCACCAGAAATCCTAGGTATTTCACTGAGTATGCTACTGAGTAAGCTTGATTTACCGGACCCAACTGACCCACAAATTGCAACCTTCTGACCCTTCATGATGTTCATCTTCTCAGCAATCTTGATTGTGGTTTTCTTTTGGTTATTTGAGTCCCAAGTGTATTCACCAGCTTCAATCTCTACCATGGTACCTGATACTTTTGAAGGGTGAAATGGTGCCAGTGTCTTCTGCTCTTGCTCTCCGATAAACTCTTCAATCCGATCAAGCGAGACCTTTGTTTGAGCAATCATGGTAATGAGCTCTGGTAGATTGTAGATGGGTTCTTGAAGAATCCGGAAAGTTGCTAAAGCTGAGAGGACTCTAGCAGTTGTTAATGGTATCTTCAGCACAATACATACACCGAATGTAACCACTGAGACCAAAGTTGGGGAAGCCCAAAACAGGAAAGCAACAACTGAGCAGGTATAGAGATACCTCTTGAGCCAGCTTCTCTCAGTATCTCTCAACTGTATGATCTTCTTCAGGAAAGTTGGTTCCCAAGACTGCAATTTCAAGACTCTCATGTTCTTTAGAGTCTCTGAAGTTGCTTTGATTCTCGAGTCCTTAGCTTCCATGATCTTGGAGTGGAGCCTCTCTTGTTTGTTGGCTAATGGCGTGTTGCTCACCATCACCAAAATGGTGGACAAGAGAGCAGCCAAAGAAGGAGCAGCACCGAGGTTATAGTACAAGATGATCAAGGCCAGAAAAACCTGGACGGGAAGCAACCAAACTCCATGAATGTAAAAGCAGAAGTCTCCAACCCTCTCAACATCCACATTGACAAGGTTTATGATTTTACCATTGCTCGGGCCACCATACTTGATTAATACAGATTTCTTGTAAACCAACACCATAAGTGCAGCTCTCACTCTTATGCCAATACGGTTTGCACCAAAGTACCATTGTCTTTGAGTCAGAGACTCAACTGTCTTGGATAATAAGAAGATGAACGCAAGAACCAGCCCATGGTGGTAACTCGAATCATCACGCTTCCCAGATAAGAAATTCACAAAGTTTGTGATCAGGAAAGGACCCATATAAGATGCAATCGTGTTAGCACCTACAAGAACATAGAAACAACTGAGGAAATGTATACCAAAGACCATGTCTAACCCACTAAAGCAAAGCTATAACATGAGTACCTGCAAAAAGAGCATTTTCTGATAAGGATTTCAAGACAGCAGAAGCTAAGGCCTTTGGCAGCGAAGAAGAAGCTCCAAACTTTTGTTTAAGAAGCGATTCTTGAAGCAATGAAGAGGCACTCTCTGCGGTCTCTGATTGAGGAACCCGGGGAATATGATGCAAATCAAGCTTTTTGATTCTGCCCCTTTTGAAAAGGGGATTTAGCCATCTGAATACCAGTTGGCTCCAGATTCCGGCATTGGCGAAAGTTTCTCCATAGCCCTCATCCTCCTTCTCGAGCAATGGATGCTTAAGGCCATTTTGGTTCTTACTAGTGGAATTAAAAGCTAGAGCACTTAAGCAAAGAGCTAGTGACAGTGGAAGAGAGGCAAAGTCAACAATCTTCGCCCCGGGCACATAATCCGGGAACATTTGTATAGATTTGAAATGGTTTATGAGGTAAATTGAGACCTGAAGTGTGCCAAAAACAGTGGAATAGACCCACCAGATAATGAGGACCCAAGGCCATCTTTTGTCCTCATTGACATGAGTTTTGTTTCTATAATAGGCTCCAATTACAGTACCCAAAACCCAGGTCATCCCAGTAAAGATTGCTTTTCTACAGACAATATTGAGGCTTCCATGGCTCCAATACTCATAAAAACCAAAACCCAGATATAAAACAGAGATTAAAGCACTAGAAAGAACAGTGAACAGATCAAAACCCCAAAGTCCCTTCTCTCCCACTACTCCCAAACCTCCCTGACTCAAATGTTCATCACCAGAGTGGCTTCTTCTTCTCAAAACGTCACTGAAAACCCATACGAGGAAGAGAAGACAAAAGGCCACATTGACAAGTTCCAAGTAGATACCCATTACAAAAATCCCAAACAGTTGATAATGGAAGAGAACCTGATTCAGTGGACAACCTTCATCAATGCCTGCACCGAGGGACAATGAAATCAGAAACAAACCAGAACCCAGTTCATGTAATGGAATCAACATTAGAATTAAGGTACGAAGATGAAATATTTATGACAAAGAAACAAGGATTTAGGTCGGTGTTTGAGGTTGGGATAGGAGCAAAACCTGTAAAAGTGGGAAGAGAGCACGTGGCTGCTCAAGGGTGGTGATCAGCGATTACACTTACAAAGTGATTGTGGGACTGGGAATTGCTTTCCTTCGTATACACACATAACTCAAACTCAAAAACTAAAATAAACAACTCCAAAATATAAATAGGAAATCTTTGTCAACCAACCTATTGAAAGTTGAAATTGAAGTCTCCCATATCCTCCTTCGCAGAACAAGTTCATTATTATTTATCTTCATGCTTCATAAAATGAAATGGGCCCAGAATCTCTGTTTATTTTATCTTGTTTATTCTTTTATTTCAGAACTGTCAAAGGTAGGTCTCAGATGGGTTCATTTATTCTTATCCTCCAAACAAATAAATGTGATTCATTTTAATAAAATAATGTTTCATCTTTATGTTATTATTATTATTTTATTTATATAATGGGACAGGAACAAAAGTGAGTAGAAATCAAAAGTGAGACCTATGTCTATGCTTCACTTACTAATCATTAATTATATTTCCTTTTATATCCCATCACAATGTTATGCTCCAAATCCTCTGCAAAAAGAGAGATACAAACAAAGCTTCAATAATTTACCCCAACTTTTTTTTCTCTCTTTTTACAGCTTGGCCATGTAGCCATGATGTTCATGTGGTGGCCACTCCCATCCAAATGCAAATTTATGGTATATTACAACTTTTAGGTTATTTTTATTGACTAGTGTAAGCTTTTCTGTAAATGTAATAGAAAAAATCATCCACATTGGTTGGGATTGACAAGAGCTTGTTATTTAAATTATGTTGGACATATCAAGGTTTGATACTTTAATTCTATACTGAACATGAGTGTCTAAAAGGCTAATAAAGTCACATGTCTTACCAAAATGGTATATGTTACATGTCATTTTACCATAGTGGTGTAAGGATATAATGACAAGGAAACCAACTTCATTTATTTCAGGAGCCTGTCTTGCAAATACTTGTTTTATCAAATTATCACACAAGAGTTGATATATCCTTTCAAACAATTTATAAAATTAATGCTTACCAAGATAAGATGTGAAGAGGTATTCACCCTAGACTATATGTGCTATGCAATATTATAGTCTAACTAACAAGTCTATAGTCTGTAATATTATAATTTGTTTTGCATTTTTCATATATTACATAATACATGACAAGCACTCATCTTTAAATTTCAGGAAAAAAATGTTAGTCAATGTGTTTTATAAATAAAGGAGTGGAATTCACTCTTCATTGGTCGAAAAACATAGCCAAAATCAGTTTGAGAATCCAAATATAATCTCAAAATTTTCCATTAATTCATTAAAAATTATTATAGCAAAAGTCTCATAATGTTTAATATTTTTGAAAACATGATGATTTATTAAACTTGGCATATAAAGACTAGAGAACAAACATATTTGTACTTCATTATTTAATTTATTTGTAATGTAATACTGCAAGAGGGCATTTGAATTAATTTTATAGGATAAATAGAATTTAGCAAAATGTATTTTGTACAGTAGTAGTAGCCGTAGGCATTGGTCGTGTACTCTGAGACCCTTATTGACTACTCTTATTTATTCGATATATACAAAAAAAAAAGTAGTAATTTTCTTTAACTTGTGTATTTGGTGTGGCACTGCACGTGAATGAGGGTACGCGATTTTGGCAAACTGGTGGTCCGATGTCACTGAACTGCATCTCAGCCGTCAGATCTGGGGACCATGGTGATGATACCGTCTTTAAACAGAGTGGGGACCACAGGCATGAACTGAGTACACGGAGGCGTGTGGCTCCCCCCAGGGCCAGATCAGTTTGACACCAGCTTTATCCGTTAGGGCACGGGCCGGAGTGTGGGAGCCAAAAGCCACCGCACTATTTCTGCGTGTGAACAGTGCTACCAACAACTCTCTACACGTGTCATTCCAGATGGTCTATCTTAAATCCGGCTGCACAGCCTACGTGTCGGTCAATTGCACGCGTGTATCTTTTTCCCAGTGAGAGTGAATTATTATATTTATTTAGTAATTAAGGAAAGTCTTACGCTTACTTTTAAGAAATGAATATAGAAGATGGGCAAAAGTCACCAAACAATGGTTGGCCGACAGGTCTTGAGGTTGCGTTTAGAAATCACCTATAAAAAAAATGGATAGTTTTACAAAAATAATAGTGAAAATACATATCTTTTACAAAAATTTACACCAAACTAGTTTTATAAAAATTTATGACATATTATATTATGCTTGTGATTGAATTTATTATGTACCAGTCAGTTACATGACATTAATTTTTGTTTGAAACTTGGAATTTTTAAGAATACTTTAAACTTGTAAAAAACAACTCAATTAGTAGGATTTGTAGTCGGAAAATAATCCATACATGTTTTTGTAAAATAATAATAATAAATTATAGTAAGATTTTACAAAACGTGTATAATTCATAGTAAGTTTTTAAATTATTTTAAAAAATCATAACTTGTATATATTTAATAATCAATTTTGTGACAGTGAGCATGGAATATGTGCTTGTCCAAAATATTAAAGAATAATAATCAGAGGATACAAAATTTTTTATCCGATATAATGTACAAACATGTAAACACGTGAAATATTTTTTTAATTTGAGAAAACCTAAGAATACAAGTTCAAGACAGAGACAGTATGTAATGTAACATCATATCAATTTATTTTCTTATGCAAGACTTGTAGTCTAATCAAGTTGGAGTTTTTAAAATAAGGATATATTAAATTTTAATAGATGATAGAATAGGGAAGAGAACATGTGTTAAGAAAATGTTGAAAAGAATGACAAAATAGGATAGATAGTGCATGAATGTGGAATCTTTTCCTTTGTACGTTGCCTGGTTGGTTTTTGCATGAAGTGCAAGTGGTATCCACGTAGGTGTACTTTTGATTATTACAACTTTGCCATTCACATTATATCTAAGAAAAAGTTGACTTAATAATTAGTTCCGAAGAAGAAGCTAGGAAGCTCCACACATCAATATGCTTTTATGAATGAACCTTCCCAAAGTTCTTTGAATCTTCACCTATAGGCTACAGCGTGCCCTACTTTGCTCCTCGGCAGTCATGGGTTGGTTTGTGGTCCAAAGATGTTTCACAAATCATCAAATCGAGTGACAATAATGTTGAAACGTAAACCTAGATTAGAGATTCAAAAACGTTACGTAGGTTGCCTTCAATCCATTTCAAATATTCTAATTATGGATCTGATCAAATATATTCAACATGCTTTCAGTTTTATAAATAGTAAGTTATCTTTTTTTTTTATAAACGATATTTTTATTACAACTAAGGGTTTCAATATGAAGCCCAAAGCGTGGAGATAATATGTGGATTGTTCTAAATACCTTCAACAAATACAACTCGAAGCAACTAATTAAGAAGCCGTTCAAAAAAAGCTAAACTAACTTAGAATAACCTAAAAACAAGAGAAACAAGTAAAGAAAACAACAACAAAAAAAACGAGCAAAACATAACCTTGAGGCCAACTAAAAAAACCCCGCCACTAGGAAGGAAGCAAATTAACTGGCAGTGATGATTCCTCCTCGTCATAGGTGTCCTCATAATCCAACTTGTCATCACTCTCAAAGTCGAGTCTGTCAACCTTGTTGTTGGGCTGATCTAACAACTCTTCACCCGACATCAAAGACTTCCGACCATCCTGTTTGATCAACTCCCAAGCTCTCTGTCTAACCTCCCTAGATTTGCTACATGATCTAGATTTTGCACGGTAATGCTTGACAAACACAAGAGCCTTTTTAGAACTTCTCCCCCCTCCGTCCCTTGAACAAACATGTGGTTTTAGACGCCTTGTTTACCGTTGACACACTAACCTCCAAAGAGCTTAGCAAGTTAGGCATAACCTCAAGTTTCATGTTAAATGCAAAGACAGGAATATGAGATATAAAGCTCTCCTCTGGACCCGAGATACCCTGTGCCTCAAAAACCTTTGACACGACCATACCTATACCAGGAATAGGTTATCCCTTGCCATCTTGATGAGACTGTACAATGTCTTTACCAATCCAGCTGGGAGGGAGATCCACCGAGGTCTCAAATTCTGAGTCTTGACTGGCTGGCCTCTGAATAGATGGAGGGCCTCTTTCTTCCTCCAAAGAGAAACCAACTAGAGGCACCAAAATCGAGTCTACCCCATACACCGAAAATCGAAACAAAGCATCCCTAATCCTGACAAAGAGTGTGTTTGTAATTGATAGTGAGTGGCTATGAAGCAACACAAAGGCTACTCCCAAGTACAGATCGAGATCCTGAATCTTCATTTCAGTTCCAAATCTACCCAAAATAGCAAGCATTGTCTCCCTACACCATCCTTGAATAAGGATCTCTTGTAATTTGACCAAATAAAAACTCTCACCACATAGACAGGGCTTTGATTTTCCCAGAATCACACTGAACCAAGTTCCTAACCATGCCCAAAATTAAGTCTTGCTGCCCTCGTCGACAAACTCCTCCCGAGGATTAATAAGGAAAAGATGATTTTCAAAGAGCGAATATGGACCTTAAATTTACCGTCCATGTCCACCAAAGCTTGTAAATGGAAAACAATCCAAGCTTTCTTTGACTCCCAAGACCATGGTCAACCAGAGATGCCATTTCAGCTACTTCTACACCATCCACTATTATCGATTCGAGTGTAGGGTCGGCTTGATTAAATGGCCAATCCCCGCGAACCCTATCCCTCAACCCCGGTTGTTGTTTTTTTAAAATCTTTCTCCACGCCTAAGCCACAAATAAAGTATGTCCACCCCAACGAGACTCGTTCAAACGCCGAATGACTTCTTCCACATTCTCAGGATCCTTCAAAGAAACAAACCCCAAAAAATGTCCTGCCTTATTCATAACACCCGACAATTGGACATTCGTCACCTCTCCCACAGTTATGACTATCTCCATTACATTCTGGACCGTAACCCCATCTGGCAAGTTTAATACAAACACTCTGTTCGTCTGTAATTCTTGACCAATAACAAACGATTTTGAGAACAACTTCTCAAGAACACATACTTATGACATAACTTTATGCCTGAACCCATCCCAACAGCTAGCCGCTCTCATTCCGGAACTGATGATAATTTGGTTCCGGCCATCTCCCATCTGCCAACACCTGAGGAAGCCTCCAAATTATGAACCTTCCTCTTAAGTATGGCAGAACCTCCAAACCAGACAGCAAGGTCCCTCTGATCAGGAACTAGAACCGAAGAACCATCAAGGTGACATTAACTTGACGCCCTGAGAATTAACTCACAAAAAGGGGCGCGGAAAGCGCACCGGTCGTCAAGTAGTATTTCGGTTCAAGTCCGGTTATCGTACCCAAGGTAGCAGTAAAACAGTCACTCGATTTAAAATCCGTTATTAATCTGTTTCTGAAAAGATTTTGTTTTGGTTTTGAAAATGTAAATAACAGTTTGAAATCTAAAGTAAAATAAATTGGAATCAAGTAAGAGACACAATATCAAGTGTTTGTGAAATTCAGGGAAAAAGGCGATCTAGGACTTTTAACGGGGTCACAATATGACTATTGACTCACAGGGGTTTGTGTTTACATGTGCAAATAAGGTCAGTTTAAAGGTAACGGAAGTTCTCTCGACTGGTCCTAAACATCTTTCGATCGAATTAGGTCCCTAGTATAATTTGACCACCTAGTTATTTCTAATATGGGTGTAGTGAGACATACCTCATTACGATTCATGAACTCCTCTAACTTTCGGTTTATACGCCTATAGCTGTTACATTCATGTTAACCTAACTTTATTAGAGACTAGATTTAAACCCGAGTTACATAATCCTTAGTCCTTTTAGTCACTCTCAGCTTTCGATTATTGAGTGCCAAAACCTAATCAACTATCAAATGGCCAGTTTGATGAAGCATTAATTCCAAATTATGTAAACATTATCCTAAACACAAATTGCACAACGTAACTACAAACCCATTGAATCAATTACTCATATTGCTTCCCCTAGCCCTAGATCAATGGAAGCTTATCTCATGATGGAGAAGAAGAACAAAAAAAGTGAAGAAGAAGACATATAGATAACCATAGTGTAATTGAGTTTGATACACAATACCCAAATATGAAATGTAAAATCACAGTAGTCTTCAATCCTAGCTCTAAGATGCACTCTTCCTCCTTCAAGCTCCAAGCCCTAGCTCCAAAGTTCTCCTTTTTGCTCCCAAAATTCGTAACCCCCCAAATTATGTCTTGAAATTGCTTAAATAGGGTTTCTGAACACGCAGGTCTGGAGCACGCGTCACACAGAGCGTGGCCCGGAACGGGTTGCTCACAGGCCCTCTAAGTGATACGGAACGTATCACTTACCGGCCCTCCAGGTGATACGGAACGCGTGGCTCTCCGGCCCTCTGGGTGATACAGACCGTATCACTTAGAGGATCCGGACCGAGAGCTCTGGTTCTATTTCTTTTAGGTGCCCGGTTGACCGCACGGAACGGGCTACGCCCCGGCACAGTCGGTCGCACGGAACGTGCTTCTCCCCGGCCCGGTTAGCCATACGGAACGTGTGGATCAGAGGATCCGCTCAGCTTCTCTTGGTTCTCTTTGCTCGGGCTTCTGTCCTGTAGCTTCATTGCTCATAGGTTCCCATAAATCCCCTTGTTTCGCTCCAAATACTTTGAAACTCTAGAATCAGGGCTTACTGCAATAAAGTAAGAAGAAATACATTAAACAACACAATCCCGGGACCGAAAAGCTTAAGATGTGGGCTTAAAAACATCGAAAACGGTGCATTTTGCGTCCACATCAGTGAACGAATTTAAGTTTTCTCTGCTCCTCCCCTCTCCGAGATGACTTTGTCCCTGCACATTCTCTGAAATTTGAACTTCCAAAAAAAACTGTAGCTGACGCTGAACCATGGAACTTTTTTCCCCAAGGACCGAATGCCGACTCATATCATTCTAACTCACCAGACAAACTAAAATCAAGGGGCCCATATGATCCCTGAGTGTGATTTATCGACAACATACACTTCGGAGGAGAACCAGAGTCCGGCCTTACAATCGAACTCAAGCTCTGATTTCTCTAGTTTTGAAACGCCAAAAAACCGTTGTCTTCGAGTTGCTGCAACGATCACTCCGGTGATGAATATTGTAGAGCCCGAAAACGACTCAACGAAGCTTGGCGCTGGAATTGAATCCCGGAGACGATACACCACACGGGCGAGGAGCACGAATAGAAAACACTCACCAAACAATGAAATTGAACCCGATTTTAACCGAGTCTTTATTATAGAGTCCATGCAGCAAACAAAAGCAAACCAGAAAACAATACTCCCTGGTGATGGAGGGACGAGACCAGACGCAGCATACGCAACTCAGAAGGCAAGACGCCCACCAACGATGGAGGGAAGAGATTGGATGGACGGAGGAAACATGAGCGTGAGGATTGTAAGAACCACTCCTGGTCAACGCTAGTCAAATCGGCGAAAAACGGGAAAATTTAAATTTTATGGACACACACTTAAATGAACCTAAATTTGACCCCGAGGGTCATATCGGACTTAATTTTACCCCGATATCGATCAAAGTGAGTTCTGGGGGACTCAGGGCAACTTTCTGACCAATTGGGAAAGGTTGACTTTTTGCTAGAAAAGTCAACCGAACGACGTTTTGGTCCGCTCGAGGTCCGTTTTGGATCCAAAAAGCTTAGCCGTCGTTACAGCGGTCTTAGTTGAGCCGTTTCCTTGTAGCCCGTGAAGTTTCGTAATTTCTTGGAAAATGGGCCTGTTCAGGGCCCGAGACGGCCGAATTTCGCGAATCTGATAGAAAAATATCTACAAAGATATTTTTAAAGAGATGGGACCCACTTGCCACTTGTCACACAAGTGGTGGAGTTAGGTAATATTGAACAAAATAAAAGGAAGACCCTTATGTGGTGTTCGGCCATCATTCAAAAAAAGAGAAAAATAGAGAGAGAAAGGAGAGAGAAGGAGGAGAAAAGAAAAAGGAAAAAGGAGAGAAAAGGTTAGGGTTTCGTGATTTCCTGACGATCCAACCGACGGATCGCCTCAACGATCGAAGAATCAAGCTCCCGTCATTATTCCCTACAGTGAGAACTTAATCGATTCTCGTTTTAGTACGTTTAAAAGTTAGGGTTTGGGTTTAAATGGGTTAAATATGGATGAGTCGAGGTGTAGGGTTCGTTGAGAACGTTTTGGAGCGAAAAGGATCGGTTTCCAGTGACCGGAGGCTCGGGGGAGCTCCGGCCACCGTGGGTGGTGGCTGGCCGGAGCTAGGACCGACCACCATGGTGGTGAACCGGTCCAAAACCAGTCCAGCCACCCACGGGTCTTGATGGCCGGGTGGGGCCCACGTGTTCGGGTCTCGGGTTTTCGTGTTCGGGTGGTTTTGGACGAACCCCAAGTCGTTAATTCACACCCGGAACGAATTTTTGGAATTAAATTGTAAAAGTTGGAAATGACGGGTTTAGAAACTTTAAACGCGAATTAAATTGCTCGGAAGTCGGAAATTGATTCCGTCGATTGCGTTGGAACCCTTGAATTATTCTAAGATCGTAGAAACGAAAACGAGAATTTTCGAAGCCCCAGAAGGGC
The DNA here is from genome assembly GCA_963921825.1 of Erodium maritimum. Classification (NCBI taxonomy): domain Eukaryota; kingdom Viridiplantae; phylum Streptophyta; class Magnoliopsida; order Geraniales; family Geraniaceae; genus Erodium; species Erodium maritimum. The sequence goes on along the minus strand of OY997590.1, from coordinate 64,890,387 downwards.
GTTTTCCAATCCCGGGCAGATTCGTCGGGCCAGGCGAATCGGGCCTTTCCGGGCCCGTTATTGACAATGTCGAGTAATTGGGAAGTTTGGGAGTGATCGACATTGTCGGGGTTGCATTTGGACGTCAAGTTTATTAAAATTCAGCTTTGCCTGTAAACTTAAAAGGTGTTTTAATTGTGTTCATATTAGATTGTGCCGCCGACCGCGGAAAGGGGAAGCTAGGCGAGTGATCGCGAGCACGCCAGAGCTTGGACGTGGACTTTTGTGGAAGCGTTACGAGGTAGGTAAAAGTAGCCGGATCTCGGCCTTGACTAGGGAAAGTTAACAGTAGAAATGCATGTGACACTTAGTGGTGTCGTAGGATAAGTAAGTTTATCGAACACTAGAAATGCAGGCGACACTTAGTGGTGTCGTATGATACGTGAACGTATCGAACAATAGAAAGGCATGTGACACTTAGTAGTGTCGTAGGATAAGTGAGCTTATCGAACAATAGAAATGTCATGCCCCAAACCTGGGTTTGACCGAACTCGAGACGTGAACTAAAACAATAAATAATTTTAGTCGAAAATAAAGCCAACAAGTCTCAATCTAAAATTTTTAAAACTTTAAACACCTCGAGAGTTACAGCTCAGTAAAAACCAACGGTAAAACAGTTCAAAATAAAACAGTACGTCTCTAGACTATCTAGCCTAGGACCCTCGTAAGCTCCCAAGCATCGAGCATCCAACTAGTACACTTCCCGCTTAGAACCTGAAAGACAACAAAGTAAGGGGTGAGCTTTCGCTCAGTAGGAAAAGTAGTTAAGGTTATAAGCAGAGCTCACCACCACGGGTAACCGTCCAATTAGGGCATACTAGTACAGCACACAACTAATTTCTAACGGAACTCGTAACCACCATCCTCAACTCAAGACCAACTCACGCTCACAACCATAAACAACCAGACAGCACAAACAACAACCAGCACACCAAGTCATCATCAAACATAAAGTAAACTGTAAAAGCATAACACGTCCCGTACCGCAGTCCCCTACTTGGTCGGCTGTCTACAGCCCGACACCCTCATATCGTACCGGAACACACATCGTCGGCCTAGATATCTTCCCGTCAAACAACCGGGGCTCGATCTAAAATAGTCATACCGGAATCAGCATCGCCCTAGACCTCTTCCCCGGAACTCCTTCGGGCAAAGGATAGGTGAAACAACTTTCTCGGGACTCCTTCGAGCAAAGCGCAGAATACGTAACCGTCGGCCTAGACGTCCCACATCGGAGTACCCCCTCGATGCAGGCTATCGTACCGAAACCACTACCCGGGGGACCGCGAATACACAGGACCACACCGTCGGCCTAGGTACTACCCTACACCGGCGTACCCCCTCGGTCATAGGTCCCATACCGGAAACAACTCCTGGACACACATCAAGATAATATTACAAATGTCATAATTAAGCACGACTTACCAAGCCCAACAATCTTACCACAACCAGTCACGTCGGTCTATCACTCACCCGACCATATCACAACCAAGGGTTTCACATCAACACAACCACGGCACACTCGCCCATACACATTAACAACATACTCAACGGTTATACAATCTTGTCTATTAACCCTAACGACACTGACTCACACGGCAGGCATCTCAAACAATAACAGGCAATCAAAAAGCACAAAACCTACGGCTCGACATGGCCGATCTACCAGCACGGCAAATTCCCAAGTATTGAAAGCAGATAAAAACAGCTAACTAGTGAATCCCGTCCTACATGTTACTATGACTCGTCCGGTTATTATCTGATATAAACGTCTTTCCAGTTTTATTGATCCTAATATGCATACTAGTAACTTTCCGCAATTAAACCGATATCCGCTACTTCCCTACCTCAACCGACGTACAACCGCTACGTCTCCTAGCTACTGACGTCCTGGCTCGCTACCTCCGGTCTTCTCTTCGATCGAAGCCGGACTATACTTTACACAGAAAACTACAATTAAAATCGGTTTCACAATTTAATTTAAAAGGTTACGACGATTTCGATTTAAGTTCAAAAGTTGTCTTTTAAACTCTAGCGGGTTAAAAGCGGGATTACACGACAAATCGGGTTGGAGTACTCGAGCCTCGACAAAACCCGAGGCCCGGATTTCGAGGCATGGTTCCCGAGGTACCCAATTCAGCGGTTCCCGCTTTTGTTCCGTTCTAAGTCTGATTTAAAGCCTAGTTTCAGGGTCGGTTTCCAGGTTCAAAACGAGTCCTTTTAATTAAAACAGATCCGGTTTTAATTTATTTTCCTTTTTAAACTCAAACTGGATTCACTTCTGTTCTCTCTTTTAAAACCGTTTTTTTCGTTACAGAACAAAATCTTTTTCCGAGTTTGTTTTTAATCAAAAACCCTTTTTAAACGATCAAATTCTTTAATAAAATTGTTTAATAGTTTCTGTCCCAAATCTGATCCGATCCAAAACGTTCATGCTTCTCTTAGATTCAAGTCCAGAAGCGTCCAGAAGAAGTGTGAAGGTTCCAGATCCGAGAAGAAGTTCGGACAAAAAACAAAAACGGAGAAGAGGTCCGGGAAAAAGAAAACGGCCACCGGCGAAGACATCGCCGACGACCAAACCCCCGTGGGTGAGATTCTCACCGTGGGGAAAGGATGACGGCGGGAGCGGTGAAGCACAGCGGTGACTCCGCCTCAGATCCAGACGAGACCGACGAGGGTCTCAGATCTGCGAGTTAGCCGGCGAGTTGACTCGCCTCAGGCCGTTCACGGTCGGAGAAGGAGGGAGGGTCGCGAGGGGCGCGGCGGCGGCGGTTCTTCACGGTGATGATGAAAAAGGAGGGGCGGCAAGCTTGGTTCCGAGGGGCTCGACGCCGACCTGAGTGGGGAACGGAGCGGTAACGGCGAGGGGGAGGGAGCTCGGAGTACCGGCGAGGGTTCGGCCGCGTGGTGGTGGATCTGGACTGAGAAGGAGAGGGGGGGGGGACCGGAGAGCGGCCGGCGAACCAGGATCGAAATGGGGAAGGTCGGGAGGGAGAGTGGCCGGCGATGGCGTGAGGAGAGGGGAGGATTCGGGAATCAGATAAGAGAAGAGGAGGACGGCTGTAGTATTAGGGTTTCAACCCTAACTTGTTCCTTTTATACCCGAGTTCCCAACGGACTTGGGCCACCTCCAACCGGGCTTGACTAACGGACTTCGCCGAAATGGGTCGTGCGGCCCAGACGTGGATGGCTGAAACGGCCTGCCCGGGCTGGGTCTGGCCTGGCCGGGTTGCTTCTTTTTTTTCTCTCTTTTTTTAACGAATTAAAAATTAAACAGAAATTCAACCTCGAAGTTCCGAACGAATAAATTAAAGAAATCAAACTTTTTATCGAAGCGGTATTCACAAGAAATACTGGTGGCTTTTGGTTGTGCCCGGAGGTTGATTGAATTGTTTGTGGTTGTGGGTGGCCATGAGTGCCTATGGGGAGTTGAACCCGTATTTTACCGTTGCGTGTCTTGGTGTGTCCATGAGTGCCCGTGGGGAGTTGAATTCGTATTTTACCGTTGCGTGTCTTGGGTGGCCATGAGTGTCGGTGGGGAGTTGAACCCGTATTTTACCGTTGCGTGTCTTGGGTGGTCAGGTGTGCCTTTTGGGGTGTTGGACCCGTGTTTTTACTGTTTGTGTGTCTTGGGTGGTCAGGTGTGCCTTTGGGGTGTTGGACCCGTGTTTTTAGTGTTTGTGTGTCGTGGGTGGTTATGTGTGCCTTTGGGGTGTTGACCCGTGTATTACTGTTGGTGTGTCGTGGGGGGCCATGTGTGCCTTTGGGGTGTTGACCCGTGTATTACTGTTGGTGTGTCGTGGGTGGCCATGAGTGCCTTTGGGGTGTTGACCCGTGTAATACTGTTGGTGTGTCGTGGGTGGCCATGAGTGCCTTTGGGGTGTTGAACCGTGTACTACTGTTGGTGTGTCGTGGGTGGCCATGTGTGCCTTTGGGGTGTTGACCCGTGTATTACTGTTGGTGTGTCATGGGTGGCCATGAGTGCCTTTGGGGTATTAAACCTTGGGTGTTGATTGTGATTGCCTGAGGTTGGGGGCCCGCCTGACAATAAAGGGGTTCTGTGGTCGCGCGTGTGGGGGTTGGCTAGCCTTCCGACTAACCATCGGTAAAGTTGTGCATTCTTCTGCGACGAGCTTGGGGGCCCGCCTGACAATAAAGGGGTTCTGTGGTCGCGCGCGTGGGGGTTGGCTAGCCTTCCGACTAACCATCGGTAAAGTTGTGCATTCTTCGGCGATGAAGGGCGGCTCCCCTTCCGACTAGCTATCTGAGAAGTATTGCGTTATATATCGCTAACAGGTCGACCGCCTGGCCCGATTGCGTTCGGGGAAAGTTGCGTGGGGCAGGCTAGAGCCCAGCCGATTAGCAACCGGCACTGAGCAGCTGGAGTGCGATCCTTTGTGATCTTGTTTTCCGTGTGCGATCCTTTGTGATCTTGGGTGTTGCATGGTTATTAGTTGCGTTTTGGGTTGAGGTCGTAACCGTTGTGTTGGGTCTACATTACGCGTCCGGGATTGAGTTGGTTGGGGAAAGTAATAGTTTTCGGGTGACCGTCGGGTTACTTGAGTTTGGGGATAGTAGTCCCCGATGTTTGGTTTGTTGTTGGTGTTTCCGGCATTTTCTGCTAGTATGCCGTAGTTAGTCTGGTATCCGTGGTGGTGAGCGAACACTCACCCTTAGCTGCTTTTCCTACAGGTACTGGTCGCGAGACGGACTAGGGGAACTCTCGAAGCTGGAAGAGCTGGGAGCGGGAGTCCGGGTTTTTGGGAGTTTAGCGACGTACGCTTTGTGTTTTTGTCCGCTTGTTTTGGACGTGTTTTCAGTTGTAAAATATTATTTTGTTTAACTCAAAGTGGTAATTTTAAGCGGTTTATTAAAATGTTTGAAAAATGTTTTATTGTTTCACCGTTCGCGTTCCGGGTTCGGTTCTACCGAATTTGGGGCGTGACAAAGACGCTCACCAACGATGGAGGGAAGAGATTGGATGGACGGAGGAAACAGGCGCGTGAGGGGTGTACAACTAGGGTCGGCTACTCAGAAGGTTACCTAAACTTAAATAGCAAGTTATCTAATAAATATGATTAGTTTATTTGTTTTTTTATAGGAAAACGAGGCAATATATTATAAATCAAAAGAGAACATAACATCAAGAAAAATAAGCCCTAACATCATGGAGCAAAGAAAACAGACAGTAAAATAAAAGCTCATTGGTCGAAATACTTCATTAGGTTTTCTAGAAGGTGATATTGCGATAGCTTCTGAAAAAACCGGTACAGCGAATCCAAATGGGAAGCTAGGACAAAGCGGGCCCCTTTCTAGAATATTGACAGCGAGAATTTGGGTTGTGCTCCAAGAGGATACTGCATTAGTGGTCGAGACTACCAAAACAACCACTGAAGCCCGAGAGTGTCGGTCTGGACAGTCCTGTGACTAGGGACTGAAATGGCTCAATTGGACTATGCATCTTCCCGAGAAACCAACTGACGTCGTCCCCCCTCTGTTGATAATGAGGGCCTTTAAAAACGTAAAGTAGTCGATTCTCGATCTGGTAGGAGAATGTCGCGCCGGTACTTGGTGGAACTGATGCCACCCTACGTCCAGTGAGACGATATTACCGGCAGACCCCCTACTAGACCACGAAGTCCTCATTGATCAAGGCGAGGGTGCGTTCCACCTCTCACCGGTTGGACTGTCAATCCATTGGACCTTGCTGGCCCATCTAAGTCATTATTGAAGATTCATATCGGACCAATGAGCGTCCGAGCACTAACAGCAGACTGATGATCCGCTTGATCCCTGACCCGACTCGGCCCACCAAGAAACATATCACCTCGGCTCCACCCACCAAGGCCCGCTCCCTAAAAGCGTGACCCATCCTTTTTCGTCCTGTCTCGGTCCAGTCCACCTAGGTTTGACCCATCAGGACCTCGAGAGTCCAATAGGGATAAGGGAACCCTAGGCATGCCTCTGTTCTCATCCCATCTCCATGACCCAAACACGCTTGGAGGGGCCACGTCCGATCGGTCCCCCCGTTTCCATACATGCTCTATCGAGACCCTGAGATGGACCTATCCTGTAGTGTACGAGCCCGAGTCCGTGCCGGTTGACGGGGTCCGCCATTCGGGTTATTGTACCTACCCACTAGAATACCCTATCGGGAAGGCCTGCCACCATTCACCGAAGGAGAAAAATAACTTCCCACACGTGCCTCAAAAACATCCCCCAACCTAGTCGTCGACACCAAACTCATCGGTAAAACAACATGAGAGGGGAAGAGGGACTCACCGAAAAACACCTTATAGTATTTTGTGCCGCCGCCATAAGAGAAGATGAGGCGCACGAAAACACTACAAACTCTAGTCCTTTCGTAGACAGAGCGAGCACAAGAAGGGGACCACGCAGTAGCATCGACGTCGTATTCATCTACATATCATGAACTGATGTAGGGGAGAAGACATATCCATGGAGCTTTTTCGACAACGAAGGAGAACCAAAATCTACAGCTACAACTACATGCTTCAACGCCATGGCCATGACCTTTAGCGGCTTATTTGGCCATCTTTCTTATATTGACTGTCTGAGAAAACGAGCCGCCATCATCGTCAAATGATGACCACATCGGCACAGAACAAAAAGAATCGCCCAAAATCCTAGCAGAGCCATTGTGAACCACACCTGCATGGTTCCCATGAACCAACAACCAATTAAATGACCATTGTACGGATCAACCATGTTGAATAAGCCAAAGGATCACCATTGGAAACACCAACGACCACGAAAACAAGGGAACCCTAGCCTCCGTTTTTTCTCTCGCCCTTTTGTGAAATTAATACAATTGATTGACTTTTCAGGTGATCATTAGTTTATTTTTTTTAAGGTAAACGAGTGGATATATTATTAAAAAAACAGTGTTTACAGGGCCTAAAAGAACTAAAACATCAAACCAAATGTAACATAAATAACTAACATCATTCGAGTTCCCACTATGGAGGATACTCTGGCAGAAAAATAAAGGCTCATTGTTTTCGACTACTTTCTGAAGGTGCCTAGAGGGTGATGTTGTTGTAGCGTCTAACGATACCGATACAACGAGACTAGACTGGCGAAAGCTAGGATCGAGCGGACCCGTTACCGGATAGAGATGTTGGTGGACTACAAAGTCCCTCAGGTTGTCAGCGTGCGTCGTCCTCCCTTGACTGATACTGGTAGGGCTCCAAAATTTGGGATTGCTGACCTCCGAGCTGGTAGGGGAGTAGCTTGTTGGTTCTTGGTGGTACCACTGCCACCTTACATCCAGAGGGGTGGTATAACCGGCCACCCCGTATGGACCACCTTGTCCTCATTCTGTGAGGCGGGGGTGCTTATTGCTCCCCACCATTGTAGCCGATGTTTCGTCCGATCGAGTAGAGTCTTCGGAGTCCTCCCCCTCAATGTCCCTCACCAACTTCTTTCGCCCAATCGAGAGAGGTGTGGGGCTTTTCTGCCATCCCTCTTGAACTTCCGGATGCGCTTGGATGTTGTGGAAAGACCGGACTACACGAGGATGAGCTTCCATTACCAGGTTCCCCTTTCCTGGTCTTCGTCTCCTTACCAGGAGCGCTAGGGGCAAAAATCCTTGAAGGTGCCCCGGCGTTCCCCCTGATAGGTCTAGTTAGTACCTATGATCGCCTTTCGGTGCTTAGCCTTTGTGAGAGACGAGCGCTGATCCGCTGGAGCTCTCAACGAGGGCCCTTTCTTTCCCCTACTCATCGGGCAAACCGAGAATTGGTGGCCCGCACAACTGCACCCAAAGCAGTGATCTGGCAGGTGCTCATAAGAGATATGAAGTAGTGTGCGTACCTGGGATTCCGATATTCAGAACCACATCTCCCGCTCTAGAGGCACTCGGATATCTGCCCGGATTCGAATTCACACAAAGTCCCCCAACATCTCCCCTCAGCATCAATGTCCACTGCCTGAAAGGATCCCAGAGCATTGGCTATCCGAAACGCAACCTCCCTATTTCAAGCTCCAATCGGAAGGTTTAATACTCTTGCGCATACCGAGAAGTAAGTGAAACTCATGTCATGCGGTCGCATATGAGCCCATAGGTCAAATAACATTACTAATGAATCCCATAAAGCCCAAGGTTCCCCCACCAGTACTCTTGCCCGTTCTTTGGCCGACCTGAATAAAAATGCCACAACCCCGTCTTCTAGCAGTTTGGCCTCCATATTTTATAGGACCCACAAGTCCTCCATTTGATTGGCCATAGTACGACAATAGAAGGTTCGATTGATGAGAACCTTAGCTGCCAGAGCGAATTTGAAGTTTGGTCCACATACCCCTACTTCCGATAGGGACACCACTATTTCTTTGATCTTCATCGATCGCATCTGATCTCCAAGTACCCCCACGTTTGGATTTTCTTGAGACGAGTATAGTTCTGGTTCTGTCCGCCCCCTGACCCGATCCAATCCACAGTTGGAGCCAGCCTCCAGATTGAGCCGAACCGTGGTGCAACCCGGTCTGGCCCTCAGCCCGTCCAGCCTTCGCTGTTGGACCCGACCCATGGCCTTGGGTTGGGCTCCTTCCAGCTCAAGGTCGATAGGCGAAGCCAACCGGGTCTAAGCGTTGGCCCGTTCTCCTCGCATCCGCTAGTAGGACTCGACCCTCTCCACCTTGAACCTCAGGCCCGGCTAACAGCCCACGCAGGTTCACCCTCTCTAGTGGCGCCCTAGCCACCTCCTTCCCCGACCGCCTTGTCCAAGCCGCATCCTCGCACAAGTCCGGTGTGGACTTTTCTCTGACCGACTAGATGTGATGCTGCTCCTCCAAGCACGACGATTGCAGTCTTCCTTCTCGGGCCACGATCTCCGGTCTCAAACGGGTTTTCTTCTCCGTCCCCCATTGGAAACCCGACGTACCAGACGGTATCTCGTGCATGATACTCAGGAAGTCACCCCGTCCCGCTCTGGGTAGAGGTCCCGTCGTCAGCGTCCGTCGTAACAGTCCCCTCCGATACTTCATAAGGTGGCCCTGTGTATACCGGCCCCCGACTCCCCCGTTCACAGCCGGTCCCCGTCCTCTCTACTTGCCGAGAAGGTGATCGGTTGCTCCGGCCCAAAACTATCTTCCTTACTCTCAAGGAGCGACATGGTTGCTTTCAAATCTGATGATGGATCCGATACCGAGTGGACAGACTCCACTAGCTTCGCACTTGTCTCTCCCACGTTTGATTGTTGATCGGCGGTCACTAGGATCTCTATTGTTGGAATTTTCTAAACTTCGCAAAACTGCTCTCTCTTTAGGGTTGGAGGAGGTCGGCTGCACATACGTAGAAGGGTACACATTGTAATTAATTTTTTTTCTAGTAAAATCATTTACATATTAGTTTATTTGGTTAGACAGTGAATGAATAAAAAAAAATTCAATATTTATCGTTTTTGATTTTTTTAATAAATCCATCACCAAATACTCATTTTAATGATTTCATATAAATTTTTATGTTCCGGTTAATCAACAATCCGATTTTCAATGTATCTTTGTTTTGATGTGGGTAAAAAGCATAATATACACACACACATATTGTTTCAATCTAATACGTACGTTAAGAGGAGAAATATAACAGAAACTTCTCTTATCTTAAAAACTGTGTGAACCAATTCTAGCCACACATCCTTTAGATCCAACATTCACCATAATGCCACATCATCACCCCAATTCCACCAAAACTCACTCCACTTTCATACTCTCTCACACAAGTAAGGACATAATTGTAATAGCATGGTGCCATGTGGACAAGTGTCCATTTTTTTCTTAACCAATTCACTAATTTAATATTTCCCGATTCGTTTGAACTTCGATTAGCTTCAAACTTGCACCAATATTTTTCTTTTTCCAAGGGCTTTAAATCAAGATCAATCATGAATATATTTTGAAGCACAAAAATAAAAATTTATATTGGGGTGATAAAAACAATGTTGAGTGTTGATAAATCTTCACTAATAAATTTTTTATATCGAGGTATCAAACTAGTGCTTAATAGTGTTTAGTGTTGATATAACTATTGCTTAGTGTTCATAAAAAAATATGTGATGATGTGATAAAAATCATGTTCGATTTTGAAAAATGCGGTGATAAAACTAGTGTTCAGTGTTGATAAACCTAGTGTATAGTGTTGATAAACCCAATGTATAGCGTTGATAAAAATTACCCAGACTTAACTCTTTTTAAAAATCAGCCCCGCAATAAGGATGATAACCTAGAGTTTAGTGTTAATAAAAAAACATGTGATGAGATGATAAAAACATATGTAATTTAATGATAAACATAGTGTTTAGTGTTGATAAAACTAGTGCTTAATGTTCATAAAAAAAACATGTGATGATGTGATAAAAATCATGATCGACTTTGGAAAATGAGGTGATAAAACTAGTGTTCAGTGTTGATAAACCCAGTGTATAGTGTTGATAAACCCAGTGTCTAGTGTTGAATTACCCATACTTAACTTTTTAAAAAATTAGCCCCAAAATAAGGGAGATAACCTAAAGTTTAGTGTTGATAAAAAAACATTTGATGGGATGATAAAAACACATGTAATTTAATGATAAACATAGTGTTTAGTGTTGCAAAACTAGTGCTTAATGTTCATAAAAAAACATGTGATGATGTGATAAAAATCATGTTCGATTTTGGAAAATGAGGTGATAAAACTAGTGTTTAGTGTTGATAAACCCAGTGTATAGTGTTGATAAACCAAGTGTATAATGTTGATAAAAAAACATGTGATGACGTGATAAAAATCATGTTCGATTTTGGAAAATGAGGTGATAAAACTAATGTTCAGTGTTGATAAACCCAGTGTATAGTGTTGACAAAAATTACCCAGACTTAACTTTTTTAAAAATCAGCCCCGAAATAAGGGTGATAACCTAGAGTTTAGTGTTAATAAAAAAACATGTGATGGGATGATACAAACAGATGTAATTTAATGATAAACATAGTGTTTAGTGTTGATAAAACTAGTGCTTAATGTTCATAAAAAAAACATGTGATGATGTGATAAAAATCATGTTCGATTTTGGAAAATGAGGTGATAAAACTAGTGTTCAGTGTTGATAAACCCAATGTATAATGTTGATAAAAATTACCCAGACTTAACTTTTTTTTAAAAATCAGCCCCGAAATAATTTTTTTTCGTGCTTCAAAATATATTCATGACCGATCTTGATAAAAAGCCCTTGAAAAAACAAAACTAATGACGCAAGTTTGAAGCCAATCGGAGTTCAAACGAAGAGGGAAAAATTAAATTAGTGAATTGGTAAAAAAAAATGATGGTTTTACTAAAAAGCCCTTACCACTTACTAAAAAGTGCTGTTTTTATGCAGTCAACAAATCAATTGCATCTCATCCATCCATTCCTAAAATGAATGACTTAGATTGGTTCACACGGTTTTTATTTTAAGGATTGGTTTCTATTTGATTTTTCTTTGTACGTTAAATATATTGATTTCTTATAATAATAATTAAGTGTTTACTATATGATATTTTGAAAGCTCTCGTCTACCCTAGCCAGGGTCCATTCTACCCTAATCAGGGTTCGCCGCCGCCGTCTCCTACCGCTCTACCACCACGTTGTCGCTCTCCCCACCTCCGCAGCCTCCACTTCGTCGCTCTCCCCTTCAACCTTCACACAATCTTCCTCCATCAGACATGGTCCTCCCACATTCACGCCGTCGCCATGATGGATCGTTTCCTAGGTCGTCATGGTCACCGGAGGTCCCGTCCCTGGCTCGCCCCATCATGCATGGCCAGCCCATGCCGTCTGTGGCCATGTACGTCCGTGATGGGTGGCCCATGCATGGAGAAGCTCGGGATTGGATGTGGCCGTACCCACCGATCTAGATCAGAGCATCGCAGATGGAGCCGGATCGGTTCTTCGAATCCTACCACTAGAACCACCGTCCCCGACCGGATTGGCACCGGAGGGTTCCCCCCAGGGCTTCCACTATTGGGGTCTGGCCCCCATTCCCCCACCGGCGCGCTCTGCGTCACTGTCGTGCATGTGGGACCCGGTGCCTCGTCTGCCATGGCTGCCGGCCAATCAGATAGGGTATGCACGCCTTAGACTGCCCGCAAACCCTAGGGTGCTCACAAACCCCAGGGTGCATGCAAACTTTAGGGCGAACGCAAACCCTAGGGGAGATGCAACCCTGGAAAATCGTGGTAGTCCTGCTAGGCATCTGGGCCCGAGTCCAGTGGTGGCCAAACGTCATGGAGAGGTGTCAACACGATCTAGGCCACTGTCTCAGCTCGGCCTGAGGAAAAGATCGCCTGACTCCAGACTGGGCAGACTGGGCGACTGCCCCTTGGCCCGACGGGGAATTCTGAGATTCACAACCGCCATCAGATCCAGACCAAGGAAGATCAAGATGGGTCATAAGCCAGCGATCCCGGAGGCACCAAATGAGCCCTTGCTACTGCCAGATAGTACGGAACAGGAACGGGAGTTAACCCCGGGGGACTATAACCCCCCGGGGGATGAATGATTCCTCAGGGCGGGAGTGGGAAGGACCGTCCGGGGCCTATACCCACAGACCTGGGACAACTGCAACCGGGAGGTCTCGGGGAATCCGCAATCAAGGCTTCACTACAATCTACTCTTTTTGATTTAGGACGAATAATGTTTTGGGTAGCTAGTTTTCGTTTTGTTATTTACTTTCTGTTCGAAACGTTGGATCGAAGTACTCTTCAGTCCGGATCTGCGAATCAAAGCAGACTACATGTATGGAACCATGTGCGCCCGACGGGCCACGACCGGTTGGGACAAAAAACTGGTATCCGGGACTGTTATGTCCCTCATTGTAAGCATGACACGATATAATACAACTTCTTTCCCGTTTAAAAAAAAAGTGTTTACTATATGACAAGCATCATTATGTATCGCATAATTTAATTTTAAATTACATTATTTATATGTGTTTTGGAAAGATGTTAGGGTTTTGATATAGTTGTCATGGATGGATCTTGAACTATGAATGTGGACAGCACTAGTTCCTAATCACGCGATTATATTCTACAGTTTGATATAAAGAAGAAAGAGAGACGACTCACTTTTGTGCTTGGAGACAAAACAAAGGGTATTCTGGTATTTCGTAGAAATGGTGGGTTGGTGAAGTGGAATTGGAAACGGAAATTCCGTACAAAGTATAGATAAGAACAAGATTCCAATACGACTCATATATTAAGAAAGGTCAATATTGGTATTTTGAAAGCAATAGTTGATTCAATTAAGTGATAAGGAATTTCTAAATATTTGGCTGCTTTTAGTTTTATGGTCACATGTTTGCAAGACTGGGGTGTCTTTGGAAATTAATATGAAGCAAGATAATCCACTGTCTATATCGAGTGTTCTTCATCGATACCACCGTTCAAACATAAGATATTAAGCTCCGGTCCTCTTATATGTTGGATGAGAGTCCGAACTCATGGTCGGTAAAACAAGTTCGAGTTAACAAATTCGAATTGATAAATTATAGTTAGGGATACTAGAAGGCTGATAAACCACCACTAGGGACAAGCAAATGTTGATAAGTTTAAGGGGTCAAATATCGAATGAAAGAATGCTACGATCAATGTTGGCTCGATTGAAATGGTTTTGAATTTCTCTATGACCTGAGATCGTGTTAATGTGTCCTTGTAACAGGTAAAACCAAATAAAATATACCCCAAGGCGGGTAAGTGTCCTCCCCATGGCCCGATCCCTTCAAACACGAGGCTTCATATCTCTTAGCAAAGTTGTTTTGCAGTCCTCGTTTATTATGGTGACATCGTAATGACTATAAGCGTGCACAGTTGATCGAGGCGTAGGGTCCTCGAGCGCATCCTCAAATAGCATTTTCTTTGATTTGGGTTTACGCTTTGTCGTTAGAGCCTTTGGTTTTCATTGCTCCCTTCCCTTCCCAATAGAGGTAGAGCCCTTTGTACGTGGCTTAGAAGCAGAAAGAGTCTCGGAGTTGGTGAGCCTTTGAGTTGGTGGGTTCGCTCCTCTGGCTTTTCTTTCTCTAACAAGGGGAATGGATATGAGATATTGTCTCAACACATCTTATTGTGGAATGTATGGTCATGTGGTGGATCCCATCCCAGTGTGTTATTAGGGTTAATCTGGAATGTCGGACTATGTGTGTCTAGTGGATTTTAGTCTCGGCCTTGAAGAATGACATATAAGGCTCCTAAGGCCGACTACAATATGTGATCAACAGTTTACTAGGGTCAATCTTATCATCCTATACAACTTTCTCATCCTAGTCAGTTCCTAAGTACTTTGACCACAGCGGGATCGAGCTAGCCCAAGGGTCCTTATTAAAAATGACTTCTTTTATCTCCCCTTCCTCGATAATCTTTCAGCACTCTTTGAGTTGGTGACCTATGCTTCCATACTGTTGCCAATAGTATGTAATACATTACGTAATCACGACTCCTTTATGTCTACCCTCGAATAAGTTTTTTTCTTTGTTGTACAAGGAGTGGATGATATCCAACCGACACCTGATACACGTGGAGGTTCCCTAATAACGACTATAATGGTCACATGTGACCTTGATGCACTCCTAAATGCCGTTCTTGATGAGCTTCCCTACCTACTTCAACATCCTGTGAAACGACAGATTAACAACCCGAACCTAGACGGTAGGGTAAGTAATAACCATGTCCTATATAGCATATGGTCTTGGAGGTTCGTCAAGATGAGGAGCGTCTTATGGAACATCCATGGTTTCAACCCTACCTCGACGACCCTGACCTATAGAAGTCGTAGGCTCTCTTATGTGTAAATGTGACGTGTATTCTAGCCTTTGAAGTCATGGTCATCAGTTGCATACGCATCCAACATCAAATGGGTTTTCTACACCCATCCTATAGAAGTCGTTATTTCTTTGAACAAAAACCCAAAACTACAAAAAACGTTAGGGTTTTCAGAGAGAGAGGGGTCACATCTGTACTAAATTTATTTAATTTGTAAAGAAATTTTTTCCATCGGGTTCATAGCCACCTGGATGCTATCTTACATACCTTGCAAGAGAAATACTTTTACCCATGGTGGGATATCTAAGGGCCAAATAGTTGACCAGACATTCGTACCTGCAACATCCAACCAAGTACCACACATCTCATAGAGGTCCCGATAAACGCCTTTGGAGGTGTAGGTGCCCTTTATCCGCTATTAGTACCACTGATCAGCACGGTGTAGGCAGATAGAGGGATTTTCAGATTTTCCCATGGTCCCAAGCATTGAAAAGCAACTAGTGGAGTGTTCCATCCCCTACCATCTAGTCTTATAATAGAGTTTACCATCCGACCCTTTAGGTCTAGAGATACAATCTCAATTTGTAGATCTTACCCTAACCACGCCATCTCTCTTATAGTGGTTTCCTCCTCCCTCTTTATCACACACCTTATTCCATAGCAGGTGAAATCCTGGGTAGCCAGCATAGGAAGTCCTCAGTTGGGAAGTGTATCGCCTTAAACATTTTTCCCACTAGGCTCTTCGGCTTAGTGAGGAGTTTTCACCTCATTCTACCAGGAAGGAGAGATTCATATCATATAGGTGCTGGAATGAAAACCCCTGAACCTCTTTTGTCCTACATATGCGATAATTTTGGATGCTCGAGACGTCCCGATCCATCAATATCGAGCTAATTCCACGTGAATGTTTTCTATAGTACATGCATAAGGAGGAAGACACTTGATGTGAACGTAAAATGCATCTATTCTAGATGTTTTTAGCCCACATTTCTAAGCTTTTTCAGTCCCGGGATTATGTGATTTAATGTATTTTTATCTCTATTTATTTAATTGGTCTCTTTTCAATGGTATGTAGGAGTTTGATATGAAATAAGGAGTTTTGGAGCTAAATTGGGCAAAAAATCAGCTTAAGGAATTTTGGAGTCTGACTGATCTTGTAAAGGGCATAACTTTTGCATACGAGCTCCAATTTTCGCCCGTAAGATATCAAATCGAAGGGAATTGAATTATCTACAACTTTGATGAAGGATTCGCCACTGTCCAAGATGCACGTTGGACGCACGACGTGCGCCAAACGTGCGCGCGCAGATTTAGTTATTTTTTGGCGAATTTCCCATCTTATCCCTATGGTTTAATGATGTATAAAAAGAATTTTAGGGATTGTAATCAGAGGATCACGAATTTCAGAGGAGAAAACACATTGGGAGAGAGCTTTGGAGACTTTGGGAAGAGGTTTTGAAGATCAAACAAGATATACAAACTCATTATCGAAGGTTCTTCGTAGGTTTTGATTATACTTTAATATTTGTATTACTTTTTCAGTCAATATGATTATCATTGTTATTATCATTGCTTTGTGTTCGTATTTCATTGTGATGAACTAAATCCTCATTGATATAGAGCTAGGGGAACGATGTGATGATTTGAATTAACGTGTTTTGGTTATACATTTGACAAACTAATATCTAGGATATCGTTTATTTAATTCTACTCTTAATGCTTCATTGCCTTGATCACGTGATGCATGATTTAATTATATTAACCAACAATTGAGAAATGATGTTAATGTGAGGAAATAAGAACTAAATAACTCGGGGTTTAATCTAAGCCAGAACACGGTTAGACTGACACGGTGCAATAACCATAGGAGTAAAACCCGAAAGTTAGAGGAATTCATAGATTGTAATGATATATACCGTTTTACACCTAGATTAGAGATAATTAGGTGGACTGAGTATGTTAGGGTCCTAATACGATCGAGAGATGGTTAGGACTATACTTACAGAATTCCCGTTGCCCTTAGAATAATATTAGTTGCAAATGTGTATCGGAATCCGTTTAGTTATTCATCACATTCAGACCCCGTCAATGTCCTAGATCGCCTTTAATCTCTGTTATCCAATCCACTTGTGATTTTGTGCTCTATTCTCAGATCATTCATATTCTCATTACTTGCATGAATTTACTATTATCTAAAACAAAACCAAACACTGTTATAGGAATAGCTTGACCATCGAATTAGTTAACTAAAGTGCTTGTCTAATTGCTCCCTTGGGTACGATATATCGGTCTTAAATCCCGAATACTACTTGACAACCGGTACGCTTGCCGTACCATTCTGAGGGTTAATTCTCAGAGTGTCAACACTCATATCACACAACGTGATGGACTAGAGTACCGACAAGATCATAATCTCCTTCCCTCTCGGTGAGGACTCGGTATCCTTCCCTTCTAGGTACATGGAAGCCTCAATCAAATATCTATGGGATTCCCAACCTAACACATCATATAAGTCTATTTATAGGGAAGGTGTTAGTGTTAAAAATATGGACGACTTGTCTTTATTGATCACCTGGCCCGAGATGGTTTCCAGAAGTGTAAAGAATTCCCTGTAGTTTCTCTGCTTTCTGGCGATCAGCCCTGCAAAAAATGTAACAGACGTTCATAAAAAATGTGGGTAACAAACGAGGCTGCCTATGCCACCCAGAACCCGTGTATACATCCCTCAGCTTTATGTGGTCCCACCATTTGAGATAATCCTTTCATGTAGAAAAGGAAGAGGTACGAGGAAAGGGGATCCCCCTGTCTTATACCCCTCTCAAGCTTCCCGCGAGAGTTGGCTGATTATTGAACAAATTGGAGGCAATCTTGGATAAGAGTCAACGACTGAGGCCCAAAACCAAAAGTCGTCAACACATATATAAAGAACAACCTCCCAATCCGATCGTAGGCCTTACTCGTATATAATTTTAATGCCATGAACCCCCTCATTCCCTTTAGTCCTTCGTCATACGGAGTGAATAATCTTATATATGTATATGTTATCTTGTATGGACCAACCTGGCATAAGTGCTCTTTGGTTTCATGCAATGAGATATTGCATATTAGTCTATTAGCTAGGAGATTAGACAACATATGGAAGGTGATATTGCAAAAAAAAAAATGTTGACCTTCTTCGGGATAAGGTTCAGTGTCGTATCACTAAGGTTTGGATCAAATGCACACTGTGCCACGAACGATCAAATAAACTGACTGACCTATTTCTATAGCATCGGCCAATATTATTGGTAGAAAAATGGGTTCAGGCCATCCGTCCCAAGTCTTTATTTAGTCCCATCTAAAAAATTGTTATCCGCACCTCCAGATCCTTCACTCGAACTGTGAGAACATGATTTAGGGAGGTGTTTACCAACTCTTGGATTGGCATAGGGAAGGTGATCTCCTCCGAGATAGATGTGGTGAAATTATCCATAAAGTATTCGATCAAAAACTCATTCATACCTTACCATTCCACCCCGACTTCTTGGTTCGTTTCAAGTATGCGAAGACCGTTTATATGACGTCGCCTCGATGCTGACGATGGAAAAAAAATTTGTATTTCGATCTCATCCTTTAGCCAACGTTGTTTTTCTCGCTGTCTCTTGAAATTCTTTTGGGTGTTCAAAGCAGCGACATACTGCTTTTGGAGGGTCTGATGTTTGTTCATCCCATCCCCGTCCCGTCTGCCATTCTAAATAGCCAACTGTCTCTGGCACCATCTAACTTTATTCAGTTTTCTCCGATAAACTGTATGTCCCTATTGTTGTAATTTCGAGCCCACAAATCAATGTTTGTGCTTAATATGGTTCCTCTCGTCCACACGAATTGGCCACATTGGGGGTCCCAAGCCTAGATGTTTCTAGAACGGATTTTCTATGGCGGATGAGGTGGTAAGACTGCGTATATTCTCGAAAGTGTGGGCATATGATCAGAAGTGGTGTAACCTATGTTTTGAAGTTGGGTTTGGAAAAACATACGGAGGAAACCATTCTAGACCAGAGCGTGATTGAGGCGGATTTCCAATTTTGTCGCCACAGTCTTCCCACGGGCCCATGTGAACGAATAACCGTCCAAGGGGACATCGAAGACCCCCGGGTGCGTGATAGTTTTCTAGAAATCAACGATCAGGTGGTGTGGCCAGTACGGATGTCCTCACTTCTTCTCCAACGGATGCAGAACAACATTGGAATCACCCATCAAGACTGAAGCATCCGTCCTATGATTGGTAGCTAGTGAACAAAGCATATCTAATGAGTGGTGGTATTGTGATCTGTCACGCCCCAAATTCGGTTTTGACCGGACTCGAGACGTGAACTAGGAATAATAATTAAATAATATATAAAACAAAATTTAATAATGAAATCTCCGTGAAAAACTTAATTCAAATCCAGAGTTAAGAGTCAACCGCTCGTTCCAACAGAATAACAGAAAATGTAGTTTGATACAAGGGCAGTACGTCTCTAAAACATAAAATCTCCCGAAACCTCAAGGAGCTCCCGAGCCCTGAGACCACCTCTAGGTCTACTCATCAAGGAAACTTGTACAAACAGTAAACATGAAGGGGGTGAGCTTACGCTCAGTAGGAAAAAGTAGTAAAGTAAAAAGAACCCCCGCTTTTACAACAAAAGTTCCGATTAGAACGATTATCCAAAAGACACCATAATCAGAGATCAACAAGAATTGCAATGCTTAATAAAACAGTAACTCAAAGGAGATTAACGGGGAAACGGTTTATTCACCAATAGAACCAACTAAGGAAACACACGGGTACTGAAATATAGATAATTTAAACCATTAACCTACGATTCACACACAAACCAACACATCGTATTGAAATGCCCCTCGGTCACGATGGGACACATATCCTCGGGGCTCCCGGAAATGTTCCCACAAGGAACACATATCATCGGGGCTCCCGGAAACGTCTCCAAAGGAACACAGATCATCGGGGTGAACCAAGACATCCTCCCGGAAATGTTCCCGAAGGGACACATATCATCGGAGTGAAACAAGTCTCTCCGGAACACGTAGCATCAGAGTGAGACAACAATATAACATGCCGGAATATCCCTCGGCCTAGGTCTTCCAAGAACACACACATCGGGGCAAACAAATAATACAAATACCGGAATGCTCATCGGTCTTCCCGGAACACACATCGGGGTAAACACTATACCAGAATGCTCATCGGTCTTCCCGGAATTCCCTCGGGGTACAAATACGACACCTCGTGCCAAAACACAACCCGTCGGCTTAGGTACTACCCTACACCGGCATTCCCCTCGGTGTAGGTACCATACCAGAACACAACTCCTCTTGGAACACACATCAACAGAATAACATGCATCATAATGTCATAGTTCAACTACGACTTACCAAGCCCAACAATCTTACCACAAAACGCCACATAGAACTCATATTATCAACCAAGCTTACCAACATGACTTACCAAACATGCCTAGTCGGTCTATCACTCACCTGATCATACCACAAGGCACAATCACATAATCACATTCAAACATTCACTCAATCAATCATAACACGGATCAACTATTCACATTACAATCATCACAATTCATCTAGTTTAGTATGACTCTTGTATTATCCAAAGAATGAAACATGCATCGGAATTTGAGACTATTGAACACAATCACAATCAATCCTAAGGCTCTTCATGACCATTCTACCAGCACGCCAATTTCCCAACAATGGAAAACGATTAAACTAGTGAATCACATCCTATATGCATACTAAGACTCTTCCAATTATTAACATAATTGAAAGCGATTATTCTAGTGAATCACATCCTATATGCAAACTAGGACCTTTCCGGTTATTATTATCCTATAGGCATACTATTAACATTCTTTAAATTAAAGGTGGAGTTTACTACTCTTCCCACCTTGAATTCTCCAACGCTTAATTACTCCTAGCAGCTGACGTCATGGCGAGCTTCCTCCTCTTCCGTGGACGAAGCCGGACTCTAAATTAACAAGGAACACGATAAATTAATAACGAGTCCAACGTTGATTTAAAGTGACGAAAATCAAAATTAGACCAACAATTCGCCCTTTTTCAATTTAAACGGTTTTAAGCACGAAATTCACGAACAACCGGGCCTCGAACACCCGAGCCCCGAGTGCACGGTTCCCGCTGCACGGCCCCCGAGGCACGAGTCCCCATGCACGGTTCCTGAGGCACGGTTCCCGAGGTCCGTGTTCCCAAATTTCGGCACCCGTGGCCGGTCCTCCGGCGAGCCTCTGGTCGCCGGAAAATTTTCCTTTTTCTCCAAATTCGTCCAAATGTGCTTTAGGTCCTTAATCCAACAAGTTTCATCAAAAAGCCTCTTAATATTATTCCCAATTTTACATTTTCCCCAAATCTCCAAGTTAGCGTTTCAACTCCCATATTCAATTTCAACGTTTTCTTTGCATCTCCTTAGAAATCCAACCTTGTTTTCTTGTTTCCAACCACACCCACTCCAAAACAAGTTGATTCATCCAAGACCCATGGATTTTAGTTGCTCAAAAACGAAAATAAAAGAGTTCCTACCGTAGGGAATGAAGAGGGGAGAAGGAATATGGAAGAAAAATGGAATTTCGATGGAGAAATGGAGCTTGTATGAACTTTCTTCTTCTTCTTCTTCTTCTTCTTCTTCTTCTTCTTCTTCTTCTTCTTCTTCTTCCTTGAGCAACAATGGAGGTCTCCAAGCTATTTTCTCTCTCTAGAGGTTCGGCCACAATGATGAGAATGAGCTGAAATTTGTGTCTCAATTGCTTTTTTAACCTAAAGTGGAAAAACCATAAAGCCCATTTTGTCTTGTTTCACCTTTTTGGGAAAAAGGAAGGGCACAAGGGTCTTTTCCCACCTCTTTTCTCCCTTTTAATTAAATAATGCTAAGTGTCCAAATGAGGTCATTTCCAATTAAAATAATCTCAGCCCACTCATTTTATTCGATAAAATAATCCGATTCGAGCCCCCGTTTGACCAAATTTGACTTTTTCCGCAAAGACCCTTTTTCGAATGGAAACGACCCAACTAAGCTAACTGTAACGACGACTAAGCTTTTTGAGCCCCGGAAAGGTACCAAATGACTCCCGGCGTCGTCGGTTGACTTCTGGTAAAAAGTCAACTTTCGCCGAAAACCTCCGGGATCGACCGGGGGCGGTTCTTACATGATCGGTTGGTTCCCCATAAACCTAGTGGTTCGGATCACTGGCACAGTCAGGGAAGTTATATAGACGCCAATGTGACTCTAGGTTTGGGACTCCACCACCTCCCACAACAACGATATTTCCCCTTGATTTTCGTCCAATGCCTAGATTCCGTCTTAAAACTGCAAACTTTGAAACCGAGTTTTGGGAGTCAGAAGGATAGGTCTTAGTGAAGATTGCAACCAAAGATTTGCAATGTTGGATGAAGTCCTTCTGTTGTTGTCGATTCGTTTTGTTTCCCGAACCCCTACAATTTTAGGCCAAGATTTTCGTTTTGCACGGGATAGTCAAAGAGGGCATAAAATAATGCTGGAAATAGACAACGAAAAGAAACGGTCGACTACAACGTCGCTAGAAAAAACTAGACGAGGCGTCTCCAAAACACAGGTCTGCTGCTAAAAACGACGTGTCAATAGCATGATAACGTCAAGTGTATTTAATTCAGTAAACAAGTTGTTACCTTAAAAACTTCATCAAGTCAATTGTAATGGTCGGGATGTCCTAACCCCCACCTTTCGTTTATTACTAAATCCTAACCCAAGCAAACGTAAATTGTCATGTTGTAACGTTGACCGCATTTCCGTTCAAAAGTTTAACGGCCGTTTAATGAGTAACAGGAAAAATTTATGGTTCAGAGTTATGATTTGAGAATAACGAAAAGGTTTACGTTATGATTTAAGAATAAACGAAATGTCTACATTATGATTTGAGAATAAACGAAAAGTTGAAGTTTCTATTTTAGGAAAGTTTTAGAGCATGTGACAAGCATGTGACTGGTATTTCACGGCGTTAGTCACAGTTAACAGATTTTGATACATTTTGAAAATTAATAAGGTAAAAACGGTTACTATCTGATAAGTTTCATATATGTGGATTATGATTTGATATTTGACTTTAGTACAACGAGATGACATGGAGTTCTTTCTAGAATAAAATACTAAAGTTGAATGTCGAAACACATAAAGGTAGTGTGAATTTGAATTTTTTTATTTCGGAAATCTACTCGCTTCTGTCGAGACCTCCCCTACTCGCTTTTTTCGAGACCTAACCCTAGCCTATGGAGAAAACCTCCTACTTTCGCGTCCGCTGTTGACAACATGTCGGCGTCGCTTGGTCTTGTCCCATCCTCCCCTACAGCCATGCACGTCTCCTCGGAGACCAGGTCGGGGGCACAACTTCTTAATCATCACAAGAGAAGGAGGCCCTCATCTTCATCCTTTGCTTCCTCTCCATCCATGGTGCAGATCTGGAGTGTGTTACTGGCGAAGGATTGCTGGCGGGGACGACCGAGTTGTCCTCAACCGCGACGGGGTTTCGCGAGGGAGCGTCCTTGGGCTTCCTCATCGGGCCAAGGCACCTTCCCTTGGCTTTTACGGCCGCGCCTTGTGGCTGGATGGTCGACCCATGACCTTGCTCTGGGATCCGGTGGAGAGTGGAGGGCGCGAGCGACATGCGTAGTTTTCTTCTTCTTCCTTCTCGTCCTCTCGGGGCCTGGACCTGGGAAGGCCTAGGGCTTCGGACTGGCGCTCCGCTGGTTGGGCTATGGCTCCGTGGTGGGTCTCTTCATCCACCATGGTGTATCGGAGCAACCGAGTCCTTTCTGCTGCATGCAAGCGACGAGTAGGTTCCCCGGCTCGAAATCGATTCTCGTACGAGGATTTTCCGCTGGCTCACAGGGGTTTGCTTTTGAGTCTCTGTTGCAGGGACCTAGACCTCGTCCTGGTGGGGGAGGTCAGACCCCTTTCGGAGCACGGCATGTTGTAGTTCCACTGCCCACCGTTGGGTGGTACGGGCGGGCTGGAGTACTAGAGCAGCAGCAGTAGAAGAGTGGGCCCGTCGGGAGCGACCAAGGGTGGCTCGTGAGCTCGGAAGGAACCAACTGTCCTTGGATCCATTACCTAAGCCTGGGGGTATCGCGTGTGGGGTACCGAGGTATCCCTGGATCTGTTACCTAACTCGAATTCGGTCCTGGATGGGGGATGCGCTCCCTGGGGATGTTCTCTGCTGGTTCGATTGCTATGGGCCAGGGGAACGATCTGGGGGGTTTGGTGGACGAGGTCGGGAGTCCCTCATATCTTGGACTATTGAAATGTCATCGTCCTCTGCAGGGGGAGACGGGGGAACGGGACCCATGATGCCAACAGCACCATAGGAGAAGAGTGGTCAGCGAGTCACAGTTCAGGCGTGAGCTGGGATCCAGCCCCTCCGGGCCCCATGAGTACAATAATGGGGTTCAGGGACGGGAAGAAGTCCTTGAGGATACCCGGTCAACCCTTCGCAGCTGATGGACATAGGTTCAGTTTTACAACGAAAAAAGAGCGTCGCCCTCGGACGACCCAACAGTTTTCAGGCCCCACTTTGAGCAGTGTTTCATCAGCCGTCTTTACTTTTATTGTTCTTAAGATTTGGTTGTTAGTTCAATACTGTTTTAGTTTGGTTTATCTTAGTTATTCCAATATTGTTCTAGCTCATTTGATTTGGTTGTCAGTTGTAGGTCGTCTTTATGATATTTCAACAAAACGTTTTAGACATTTGTCAGTAGATAACGTTATTGTGTTTGTCCCATCAAGACTTTCAGACATATACTAACTCTATTTAAAAAAATATATTGCACGTTTACTAATAAAAAAAAGTAGTGGGGAATTTGAAAGGTACACATAAACGTGAGACGGACATATGATTAGCCCTACAAAATCAATCACGATCCATCTCGATTTCAAATCTGTTGATGATAATTATGGGGAGGTTGCGTAATCCGAACTCAAATTGTTCTTTGTTTGGAATATTCGTAATATGGTGGTTCGATGAAAACAAGCATGTGCATGAAATGTGCTCATGTGGCAGTCATATCCTTCTCGAAAATCACCGATAACAATAAAATCATTGATGTTGTTAACAAAAATGAAGCACACAATGTCGACATAGTATTGACCTGGACATGAATGGCAGCTGGAGAGAGCTTCTGATGATCCGTGGCCATTAAAATGCAAGTGGACCTGCTGGTCCTGTTCTTATGCCTAAACAATCCTTTATTTTCACCTTCTTCTTCAATCCACCTCTTCACTATATCTTTCTGGAAACTTCTGGGTACACCCACTATGTCCCATGACTTTTTTTTTAATAAATAAATTGATGTGGATGTTAATTTTATTGTCATTTAAAGTTAAAATTAAAGTTTCATGTTAATTGAGCACGTGTAATAATCGAATCACCTTTTTTACCCGAGGAAGCTCCCTAACACCAACACTAGCAGAATCTCCCATGTCTATGGAATTACATAAAAGAGCTCATGTCTCTGTCGTAAAAGAAAATCATCTTGATCATACATGTGAGCAGTGACTGATCTAACTTTTTCAACGGGGAGGACACCGATTTATTTTATAACAATAATTTATATATTTTTAATGAGAGGATGTCGATGTTTTATGATAATAATTGACGTAAGAATAATACAACCTAATATGAAAATATTGATATCGTATAAAACGACAATAATTAATATTTATTACAAAACATGACGTTGAAGGTTTATAACTTTAAAATGTTGTAACATTTTTTTGTCAATACAATAAAAAAAAAAACATATTTTTTTCGACGTATACAATATTTATGATCTCTTCCTCGACTTTTTTTTTCTTATAAAGAGTTATACAATTCGATTTTCTATGGAAATAACTCACCATAATTATATAATTTTGTAGATGACTAAATTCAAATTAATAATAGTGTCAATCCTTAAATAATAGTTAAACGCAAAACTTAAATTAATAATAATTTAATTTTAAACAATGGTTTCAACTAAAATATATATAAATTAAAAAACTTAAATAATATAAAATAATAATAAAAGTAAAAAATACATGCAGATATGATTAAGAAATTAGAAAAAAAACATAATAATAAATTGATTTCTGTTGAAGAAAAATGAAAGAAATTGATATATATATATAGGGGAACAATCAAATACAAACCCTATTTCGGGTCAGAACGTAGAACTAATCTGGGTCATTGATTATCCAGATCGGATGGCCACCGAAATTTAGGGGGTAGTGATTGATTACGAAATCAATTACAAGATATGCATTTATTAAAAAGACATTAAAAGATATGCATTAAATCTGGGCCATTAATTCTACGATCCAAAGGCCCAGATTGATAGTTCTACGTTCTGACGAAAGATAAAAGTTTGTACCTGATTGTTATCATATATATATTTGAATTTCAGGGGGCACTAATGGTAAAAAGACATGATTACAAAGAAACAAACACAATTTTTTAAAGAAAAAAAATATTTTTTTAAAATTTTAGGGGGGCACGTGCCCCCCTGGATCCTTAGAGCAAGGACAACGGGTCGCGCCCGCTCCCCGCTCCGCGCGCGCCAGGAACGCAGGACGCTGGCCGGTCTGCTGCAGACGCGAAAAATCGCGGTCCCGCTCCCCATTCTCGCGCTCCCGCTCCCCATGCTCCCGCTCCCGCTCCCGTCTGGCTGGCCGAGCGTGCTGGACGCGCCCTCGCCTGCGCTGGCAGCGCCTGGTGCCGCCACGTGTCCCGACCGTTGGCAACGGTCAACTCCAACGACTATTTTTTTATTTTTTTTAATTCAAAAATCAGATAAAATGAACCCTATAAATACCCAACCCCATTCCTCATTTTTGTCACACCATTCTCTACTTTCACTCTTTCATTCTCACTTCCTACTCGTTATTTTCGAAAATGTCCGACGACGAGGTTATGTCCGACGTTGAGGAGATGACGTACGAGGAGCTGGCTCCCCGGATGCTGACGTATGAGGAGATGGCAGCCCAACTGCCGACATATGAGGAGATGGCAGCCCAAATGCGGCCAGTTGAGCGACGATTCCGGCGGATGATGGAGAGGCACATGCAGACAGTAATGCCAAGGGTCCAGAGGGCCATCCGTGGGGAACCAATGCGCCGAGAGATTAACAGAGTGTTAGTCTTAGTGCCCGTAGTTCAATCCTAAATGTCCAAATGTATATATCATCGTTAGCAATAAAATTAAAGCGGCTTTATATTACTTATGTGTTGGAGTAATATATCGATGTGTGCTCTGATCTATGCCCACCATGCGAATAGAACCATAGATCGAGATAGATCACACTCGATGGGTCCCTAGTCAACAAAGCTCCACTAGAAGCGACTAGTATGAAAGATGGCTCTTTATGGCTTACGTTCTGTTAGTCATTGGAATGGGATTCCGGAGTCTGATCATAGATATCATGTGGGACATGATATTGGACGACCCGCCCTGAATATGTGCCATAGATTAAGTCATGAACATATTCAGTGTTGTAGCTTGTCATGTATCCTTAGACCAAGGAGTCTTTGTGATCGCTATGTAGTCAACAACTAAGTTTGACCTGAGCCTAACGTTGTCCGTAACAGGGCTTCCATAACGGCCAGGATTGGCTTGGGGACGGGCTACATGAGTGACACGAAAGACGGCTAAGGGATTTATCCCTCATACTAAGGTATGGGAAAGATATCGGTTCTCGGCCACTTGATCGAGAGTGACTGGAAGAATAGCATGGCCATGCACATGATACTGGGTATCATATCTTCAGTCATCTCACATATCAAGGAACGGTGATTGAGAATAATAAGGATGACGGCTCTATGCCTTATCTCAATCAGGATATCGGAGATAAAAGGATAATGACAGGGACGACGGAAAGGTTAGAATCGATAGGGTCGATTCGTTATGTAGTGTCAGGCAATACTAAAGTCTCGTTAGTTGCCACTTAAATAGGATCAAGTAAAATGGGATTTTACGTTGATCTATTGACATGCATAAACCTAAGGGTCACACCGGAGGATGAAACTCATTGACACATTTATGGAGAATGGCCAAAAGGGAGTTGTCTCGGGACATGACCAAAACTGGGTTTTGGGTCATGTACCCGTACGTGAATAGGACTTTACGGATCGAGACAAGGCTTGGAGTCTTGGGATTGATCGCGTCGGATAATGTTGGACATTTTCGGTATGGAAGGCTTGGAGGCGATGAGCGAATCACGGGACCTCGTTAGAAATGGCCACGGGCCATGTTCCAAGAGGCCCATGAAAGGCCCATGCAACCAAGGCCCATAGAACTAATTAATCAAGTCTTGATTAATTAGTACTAAGTAAGCAAGACAAGGATTAAGGTGTTGGTGATTCACCACCTAACCCAATCTTGTCTTGCCATACTTTGTCCTATTTACACCTTACTTGACACCATACTTGTCCCATGCCTTTAGTTGGACAAGTATGGGTTTTGTTATGTTTAATTCATCTTTTTTCAACATAACAAACACAAGACAAGAATAGGAAACACATTTTCTCTCCCTCTTCCATGGCCATTTCGGGTTTGGCTAGTTTCCACCTCCATGTTTGTGTTCTTGAGTCCTCAAAGAGAAGAACTACGTGGCTTTGATTCCCATGTGGATACGTAGGCGTCTTGGAGACTCAAGCCAATCATTCGTTAACCGGTGTTCTTGTTTTGGTAAGAACTAGTGCTGAATTTTTCTCTTGTGAATCCATTCTTTGTTAGTTGTTTCATGGTTTTAATCGTCTCTTGGTTTTCATTGATTTTCCGCTGCGAGTTGGTTCATCTCCAACCCTACCTCGAGACCCAACAG
Source organism: Erodium maritimum (assembly GCA_963921825.1). Classification (NCBI taxonomy): domain Eukaryota; kingdom Viridiplantae; phylum Streptophyta; class Magnoliopsida; order Geraniales; family Geraniaceae; genus Erodium; species Erodium maritimum. The sequence goes on along the minus strand of OY997590.1, from coordinate 64,861,674 downwards.
TGGTATCAGAGCCGTGCTACCTTCGGGATTCACAAGACGGTGTTCAAAGTTTCGGTTTTGCTTGAAAGTTTCGTTTTTGGCATGTTGTTTTGCTAAATTGTTTGATAACATGTTTTAAATTATTGTTTATGGATTTAATACATGTAAAATGAATTTTTGAAAATTATTTCAAATCTGGAAATTTTGAAAAAAGTTTGATTTTTCGGGTCTCGGGAGCGGGACTCTCGGGGAGCCGAAACCGAGACCGAACGGGGATCCGTTGGACGGAACTAGGCCAAGCATGACCATTGGATGGTTGATATGCCAAGGCTAAACCGTTTTGTTAGTTATGACGAGTTTGGAACCGTCATGACGAACTCGAAGATCAAATGTTCAAAAGTTTCATTTTTGAACTGTTTCGATAAACCGAGCATCAAAAAAAAAAATTCGAAACTTGGCTATTAATTAAAACCGGAAAATCACATGATGTTTGATAACATGCTTGTTTGATAACACGATGTGTGATGTGATGTTGGCATGGTGTACATAATAGCCCCGAGCTCAATTTAATTATTTATCGCTTTTCACGGCCTGCGAGCCGTTAGAGTTAGCGTGTAATTATTCTTTCAAGGTGTGGTCGTCGAACCACTTGTTTGTAATATTTATTTATTCCCGACCTGCGAGTCGTGTATTAAATTTGTATTTTTTTACTCAAGATGAAGAAAGGGCGAAAAGGTCATTTGGTGGCTTTTCGGGTGTTGGCATCGGCTTGGAGTCGATGGAGCTCAAGAAGCTAGTGGGAGTTAGTTTAGGGGGCTATTATGTGCATATTTATCGCTTTATGCTTGGTTTAGTTTATGCATGATTAATTCTATGTGTTTTAGAATTGCATGCTTAACTTTATTTACCGAGCATATCATCTCACATGCAAAGATAAAATTGGAATTTTAATCCTTGTGTGTGAGCCCTTAGAATCGTCATTACATTGGATGTAGTTGACGGGTTCGAAGGAAGAATTACATTGGATGTAATTTGAGGCATCATTGCATTTGGAATGTAGTTGATGTGCTCATCGCATCTAGGATGTGTCAAAGTTTTAAACACAACCGGACAAGTAAAAACGGGTCATGTCTGATACCTCCCAATTATCAACACCTTACTACCTCCCCGTCCTATGGGTGTCGTGCGCATTAGCGGAGCATCCATGGGAAAGCGGGGTAGTAGGTTTGGACGACATATGTGGGTGTCGTGCGCATTAGCGGAGCACCTACATAGTGACGAGCCATAGTTGAAAATTGGTGGACCCGACTACGATTCTCAGCCTGAGGTTGAGCTAGGGTAACAGATAGGGTAAGCCGTGTACATAAGTGCATACCCTAGCCAAGAGTCACATTGGATGTGATTGGATGGAGTCCTACCTACATAGCTCGATTAAGTGGTGAGCATTAGTTCAGCTTAATCGAGTGAATCAAGGATCTTGGTTTTAGATTCTAAAGGTTTAGAATCGATTGTTGGTGTTTAAGCTTGATCTTCATAAAATTTATTCAGTTTACTGATTGAATTTTATCTGTTGTAGATCAAATGGCAAATTCAGCGAACATTAATAGTTTGTCATTAAAAACCATTCTTGACAGGGTCAAGCTAAATGGGACAAACTATTTGGACTGGTACAGAATTTTGAGGATAGTCCTCAAGTCTGAACGCAAAGAATATGTCCTTGACAAGGCTGTCTCTATGACCATGTCAGAGTTACATGAAGTGTCATTAACTGCTGAGAAGAATATCTCAGGGATCTGGGATCCAAGGATATTCTGATGGTCAACAAGGGAATTGGAAGTGGCATGGGCTGGGCCCATGCGCACTTGGCAAGAAAGATGAGACACCTGAGAATGTCTGCTTCTACTGCCAACAGCTTGGTCATTGGAACCGGGATTACAGGAAGTTCACGGCTGATCTGAAGAAGGGCAGTGGGACTGCGCCTTCATCAAATAGCCTGGATGATCTGAAGAAGGGCAGTAAGACTGCGCCTTCATCAGGAAACCTGGATGATCTAAGGAAGGGCGGTGGGACCGTGCCTTCAATCGGTATTAACTCTATAGAGCTACATCTCTATACTTCCAAAGATTCATGGGTATTAGATACCATGACTGAATCTCACACATGCACTAATATATGGTGGCTGAAAGTAGGAGAGATTTGGAAAGCACGAAATGGACCTCAGAGTTGTGGCAACTGCTGTAGGATCCACGAGTCTTGCTTTGCCAAGAGGCCTTGTCTTAGTATTGTATAATGTATATTGCATACCTACTTTTAGTAGGAATATTATATCTGTATCCGTGTTTGACAAGGAAGGATATAATGTTAATATTGGAAATGGAGTTTTCAATGTTCTATGCAATGATATGTTTTATACCAGTACTGACATGGTTGGAGGATTGTACATATTAGATATGGGTAACAATGCCTCAAGTTCTATATATTCCGTTAATACCAAGAGGTCTAAATCCAACGATTTAAACCTAACTCTGTTATGGCACTGTCATTTGGGTCGCATAAACAAGAAGCGCCTATCAGCACTTCAGAAGTGCGGGCTTTCAGGTTCATTCGAATTCCATTCGATCGATAGGTGCAAGGTTTGTTTGATGGGAAAAATGACTAAAGTGCCCTTTATCGATCGCGATGAAAGGGCGGGTGAATTATTGGGGCTGATACACTCGAATGTGTGTAGACCAATAAGTTCACTTGCCATGAGGGGTTTTAGCTACTTTATCACATTTACTGATGATTACAGTAAATATGGTTATGTCTATTCAGTGAGACATAAGTCTGAAACTTTTGATAAATTCAAAGAGTTTAAGACTATAGTAGAAAACCAGCTCGACAAAGGTATTAAGGCACTTCGATTGGATCGAGGTGGAAAATACTTGACCACAGAGTTATTAGATCATCTAAAAGAGAATGGGATCCTTTTGGAATGGACTCCTCCTAGGTCACTGTAGTTGAAAGGTGTAGCCAAACGAAGAAATCGGACATTGTTAGACAATGGTCTGTTCCATGATTAGTTGGACTGATCTCCCAATCTCTTTTAGGGGTTTTGCTCAAGAGACGACCGCATTCATAGTGAATCAGGCTTCGACGAATGGTGTGGAAGGGACACCATTTTAAAAAATGGTACGGGATGATGCCCGCTTTGTCCTTCCTAAAGATTTGTGGTTGCGAGGCTTATGTGAAACATTTGGTTTCGACTAAGCTCGAACCAAGATCTGAGATATGCACCTTCGTGTGGTATCCCAAATCAACAAGGGGATACTATTTCTACAATCCCAGTGAGAACATGGTGTTCGTCGCTTGGGGTGGGGTCTTTATGGAAAAAAGTTTTGTTTCCAAAGACGTCATTGGGAGGACTGTGCATCTCGAAGAAATTCAGGATGGTACAGATCTGTCTAAACCAATTGACAACCCAGTAGAAAGGAGTCAGAGATTGTCGTAGAGTGAGAACCAATTCCTGTTACAATTCCGGAAGGTCCAAGGCGATTTGAAAGGGTCAATTTTCCACCTCCAAGATATGGTATCCGGAGGTGACAATGAAGTCATGGTGGATCACGATGATCCAGCCACCTTTCAAGAAGTCGTGGATGGGCCCGACTCCGAGTTATGGCTGGGAGCCATGAGGGAGGAAATGCAATCCATGTCGGACAACCGAGTCTGGGAACCGGTTGATCCCATCAATGGTGTGAGGACCATAGGATGCAAATGGATCTTCAAGGTGAAGATGGACATGGACGGCAACCCTCTGACCTACAAAGCTCAACTGGTGGCGAAAGGTTATAGGCAGATCCAATGGATTGACTATGAGGAAACCTTCTCCTTAGTGGCTATGGTCAAAATCGATCCAAATTCTTCTTGACATAACTGCGTATCATAATTACGAGATATGGCAAGTGGATGTCAAAACCGCTTTCCTAAATGGAAATTTGACCGAGTACGTTTGTATGTCTCGACCCAAAGGTTTTGACGATCCGAAGAATAAAGGAAAGATTTATAAGTTGTTGAAATCCATTTATGGATTGAAACGAACTTCTCGGAGTTGGATCCTTCGTTTTGATGAAGCTGTAATTGGATTTGGCTTAATCAAGAACGAGGATGAATCTTGCGTTTATAAGAAGGCTAGTGGGAGCAATATTACCTTTCTGGTTCTCATTGAAAACGACATCCCAACCTTGCACGAGACTAAAGCTTGGTCGAGGAAGTGTTTTTCAATAAAGGACTTAGGTGATGCTTCTCATAACTTAAGGATTAAGATATGTAGAGATCGCACCAAGAGGGTCTTGGATTTAAGTCAGGGAACCTATATGAACAAGGCATTGAGTAGGTTCTTAATGCTCGATTCAAAGAAAGGACTCTTACCCACTAGTCATGGCATTCATCTCAGCAAGACTCAGTGTCCTAAGACACCTGATGAGCTGAAAAGGATGATGAGAATCCTATGCGCCTGGGGGCAGGATCGATCATATATGCCATGACATGTATGAGACCAGACGTCTCGTAAGCCTTATGTTGTACCAGTAGACATCATTCTAACCCGGGGGAAAGATGATGCTGAACTAGTCGTCGAAGGATGAGTAGACGCTAGTTTTCCAAGAAAAATCCAGATGACTTTAGAAGTCAATCAGGATATGTGTTTACGCTGAATGGCAGAGCTTTAGCTGGGAGAGCGTAAAGCAAGATATCATTGTCGAATCTACGACAGAGGCCAAGTACATGGATGCTGTAGAGGCAGCTAAGGAGGCTATGTGGATTTGGAAATTCATGGCAGGGCTGGGTGTAATTAAAAACTCATCCAGCCCGGTGAATCCATCTTGCGACAACACAAGGGCCATTGCGCAAGCTAAAAGCCTAGATCGTATACAAATCCAAACATGTACTGCGGCGTATCCACCTCATCAGATAAATACTGAACTGAGGTGAAGTGAAGATAACCGATATTGCAACAGATGATAACATAGCCAACCCTTTGACTAAGACAGTGTCACTGCCTGAACATGTTAGACATGTAAAGTCGATGGGGACATATTGGAGTTTAGATTGGAACTAGGGCAAGTGGGAGATTGTTAGTCTTAGTGCCCGTAGTTCAATCCTAAATGTCCAAATGTATATATCATCGTTAGCAATAAAATTAAAGCGGCTTTATATTACTTATGTGTTGGAGTAATATATCGATGTGTGCTCTGATCTATGCCCACCATGCGAATAGAACCATAGATCGAGATAGATCACACTCGATGGGTCCCTAGTCAACAAAGCTCCACTAGAAGCGACTAGTATGAAAGATGGCTCTTTATGGCTTACGTTCTGTTAGTCATTGGAATGGGATTCCGGAGTCTGATCATAGATATCATGTGGGACATGATATTGGACGACCCGCCCTGAATATGTGCCATAGATTAAGTCATGAACATATTCAGTGTTGTAGCTTGTCATGTATCCTTAGACCAAGGAGTCTTTGTGATCGCTATGTAGTCAACAACTAAGTTTGACCTGAGCCTAACGTTGTCCGTAACAGGGCTTCCATAACGGCCAGGATTGGCTTGGGGACGGGCTACATGAGTGACACGAAAGACGGCTAAGGGATTTATCCCTCATACTAAGGTATGGGAAAGATATCGGTTCTCGGCCACTTGATCGAGAGTGACTGGAAGAATAGCATGGCCATGCACATGATACTGGGTATCATATCTTCAGTCATCTCACATATCAAGGAACGGTGATTGAGAATAATAAGGATGACGGCTCTATGCCTTATCTCAATCAGGATATCGGAGATAAAAGGATAATGACAGGGACGACGGAAAGGTTAGAATCGACAGGGTCGATTCGTTATGTAGTGTCAGGCAATACTAAAGTCTCGTTAGTTGCCACTTAAATAGGATCAAGTAAAATGGGATTTTACGTTGATCTATTGACATGCATAAACCTAAGGGTCACACCGGAGGATGAAACTCATTGACACATTTATGGAGAATGGCCAAAAGGGAGTTGTCTCGGGACATGACCAAAACTGGGTTTTGGGTCATGTACCCGTACGTGAATAGGACTTTACGGATCGAGACAAGGCTTGGAGTCTTGGGATTGATCGCGTCGGATAATGTTGGACATTTTCGGTATGGAAGGCTTGGAGGCGATGAGCGAATCACGGGACCTCGTTAGAAATGGCCACGGGCCATGTTCCAAGAGGCCCATGAAAGGCCCATGCAACCAAGGCCCATAGAACTAATTAATCAAGTCTTGATTAATTAGTACTAAGTAAGCAAGACAAGGATTAAGGTGTTGGTGATTCACCACCTAACCCAATCTTGTCTTGCCATACTTTGTCCTATTTACACCTTACTTGACACCATACTTGTCCCATGCCTTTAGTTGGACAAGTATGGGTTTTGTTATGTTTAATTCATCTTTTTTCAACATAACAAACACAAGACAAGAATAGGAAACACATTTTCTCTCCCTCTTCCATGGCCATTTCGGGTTTGGCTAGTTTCCACCTCCATGTTTGTGTTCTTGAGTCCTCAAAGAGAAGAACTACGTGGCTTTGATTCCCATGTGGATACGTAGGCGTCTTGGAGACTCAAGCCAATCATTCGTTAACCGGTGTTCTTGTTTTGGTAAGAACTAGTGCTGAATTTTTCTCTTGTGAATCCATTCTTTGTTAGTTGTTTCATGGTTTTAATCGTCTCTTGGTTTTCATTGATTTTCCGCTGCGAGTTGGTTCATCTCCAACCCTACCTCGAGACCCAACACAGAGGTCGTGAGGCAGCCCACATCCAATTGATGGCGAACTATTTTGACGAACAACCCCTATATGGCCCTGACATGTTCAGGCGTCGGTTCCGTATGTGCAAACCGCTTTTCCAACGGATTATGAACGCGGTGAAGGCTCACGACGACTACTTCGAATAGAAGCCCGACGCTGCCTCACGGCCGGGGTTATCAACAGAACAAAAGTGCACCACCGCTATACGGATGCTTGCGTATGGGTCCTCGGCCGATTCATTGGACGAAACTCTGCGCATGGGGGTAAGCACCATACTTGAATGTTTATGTAAGTTTTGCAAGGCCGTCATTGAGGTATTCGGAGCCGAGTATGAGCGTACACCCACACCGGCTAACATGGACCGATTACTCCGAGAAGGGTACAACCGAGGGTTTCCCGGAATGACGGGGAGTCTTGACTGTATGCATTGGAAGTGGAAGAACTGCCCAACCGAAGAGCAGGGAGCCCATGGACGGGGAGGTCACCACGGGGAAAAGACGATTATGGTTGAAGATGTAGCGTCCCGTGATTTATGGATTTGGCATGTATTTTTCAGGATGGCTGGATCGAACAACAACGTCAATGTCCTCAACCACAACCACCTATTCCAAGATGCTTACTACGGCCGTGAGCTGGCTATGGAGTACTACATCAACGGCCATCGGTACGACCGACCTTATTACTTGGTGGACGGCATTTACTCAGCATGGGCACGGTTCGTGAAGACTATTCGGCATCCCTACGAGCCCAAAGAGAAGTTGTTTGCTAGATGCCAAGAAGGTGCTCGGAAAGATATTGAAAGGGCTTTTGGAGTAATTCAAGCAAGGTGGCACATCATCTCCCGTCCCGCTCGTAGTTGGAGCAAACACACTTTGGCTGATATCATGCACACTTGCATAATTCTACACAACATGATTGTAGAGGATGAGCGCGACCAGTACGAGTATGGGGAGGAGGAGTTGTTGTGGGCGCAACCTCCAGAAATACCGAATTGGACACCACCGGAACGATGGCACCACGGAGGGCCATTGGAATACCAGGGACTTGTGGATGCTCAACAAAGTGTCCTAGATCCTGAGATCCACCATCAACTACAACAAGATCTTATGGAGCACTTATGAGATCGATTTGAAGCTGGTTTCCATGACGACGGGTAGTCGTTTGTGGTCTTGGATCTGTTTTTTTGGGTTGTATTAAAAGGGGTTGAATAAAATTAGAAGTTCATTTATATTCGTGTTGAATTTATTAATTATTGATTGTCATTAATTATTTATTTCCAAAATTGTTTAACTTATGACTAAACTAAACGGTTTCTGATAACGAATTAAATAAAACAGGAAAATATCAAATAATAATCCAGTCAGCACTGTTCTGCACTCCCAGGACCTCAAGGTCCTTTCTGTTGCAAAACACCCACTTTTCTGCACTCCCACTCCCTGACTTTTGTCCAGTCAGCACAAGGTCTGCACTCCCACTCCCTGACCAAGGTCCTTTCTGTTGTTCATGCTCTTAATAGATCCGCCTATGCGTGTGAGTCATGAACAACCTTACAATCAACATACTTCTTATGTGCGACTAAGAATCATGCATACAATTATTATTTTTTGATGGAAACATGAGACTTTATTAATTAGCGGAAACTACACATAATTATGAAAGGAAAAAAATACTTTGAGTCTAGGGTTTCGCTCTTCCTCTATTTTCAGCTTGTTCTGTTGTTGTCACGCCGCTTGTTTTGTTGTGTTATCGGGACTCGAAAGTCCATGTCAAAGCTGTCCTCGAGCCGCCTGCCCACGTGTTAGGATTTGTTGTCCCTCCCTCTACTAGTGAATACCCGGCGTCACCTCAGGACCATCCGTTACCAATTCCTCTCCGTATCATGCTGTCGGCTCTGGCCCGCGATTTTATCAAACCATTCCGACCAGGAAGATGAGAGACCGTCCACCTCTCCCTTTAAATGCACCGCGACTCCTACCTTCCAGTCTTGCGCCTCCATTCGCCACGCTGGTGAAAGTGGATGTTGTCCCCAACTTATTTGTGTTGGTGGTCTCTGAAGGGATCTCTCTGATCCTTACTACCATCGTCATCGAGAAGGAATACATTGTGGGCGATCTCTACCCCACCCCGCCGGTAATATATCAACCAACCTCTTTCACTACCCATCTCCCGCATCCTACGTCCCGATCGATGATGGACATCGTTGGAGTTAATGCACACGACCTACCCTTCCCGCTACATAGGAGAGGAAATAACGAAGCATTGTTCGTAGCCCTCAGCATGGTGGTAATGATCCCCTCCATGAGCAACTCAATCTGGTTTCCTTACACGGTCTGCCACCTGACCAGCCGACGAGACCCCCCACTAAGTCTCCACCAGAAGATTCTCGTGGAATCGGGTACTTTCCAAGCCGAACCCGACCTTGTAGGATATGCCGCCAATCATCACAACCAACATCGACCTCTCAAGCACCTTTAATAACCGACCTCTAGCCCGCGGGGATGGACAACCGTGACCTCAACCCAAGATCTCCTGCCTAACCCGGCAGCACGTTCTTAGAGCTGAAAGCATGCACGCCTTTGCTCTGTACCACTGCCCCATATCCCGAGGGAGTCAATACCAACGAGTCTGGTGTAGCACAAGATCTCTTGCCTAATCAAGTGGAGCATCTTGTGTATCCCCAACGTCTGAACGCGCCATGAAATAGGGCACCGGACAACCCAAGCATCTCAACGGCGAGGACTGCTCAGCGGCCTCACCTAGGAAAATAAGTGGGCCACTAAGAATCGAAGCGTGTATGGGGATGCACACCTCGCCCTTCCACCATTGGTGCAAGTCCGATGACCCTGTCCCCACATTGTTTGGAGTTCTCCCTGATTGCCCGTTATCCTCTCAATCGCCACAGATCCTTCAGTGTGGGCACTTTCAAGTTGAGTCAGACAATAAGTCTAATGCGCTACAACTAAGTAGCAATCCGTGTGGAAATGTTCCACGCTTAGCTCATCCCTGGATTAGTCGGGCATATTGTTATAGGGTGCTCGTCGGTTATCCCCCGTCCATTTGTTGTTGAAGAACCCATCCTTTGCACTACTGGTGTTGGCACCGTACTTTGGGGATTCACTCTCAGCCACCATTATTTCCAAACTAGGGGAGACATCCATGTCGAGGCCTGCACTGTAAGAACCGCCCCCGGTCGATCCCGGTCGAACCGGTGAATTCTAGCCAAGTTTGACTTTCGACCGGAAAAGTCAACCGATGACTCCGAAAGTCATTCGGGACCTTTCCGGGGCGTGGATGCTCTTAACTTTCTAGCTTCATCATCTCCTCATCATAAAGGTGTGGATGCTCTTAACTTCTCATTCCATCCACTATCTAGTTTGAGTTTTGTGGGTTTTGGCTTGAACTTGAAGAACTAGCTTCCTTGGTTGTTGTTTGGAGAAGAATTAGTAAAGATAGGTTGTTTTGATTGTGTTGGTTGAAGTTTTGATGAAACCCATTGAGGGTGTTGAGGTTTGGAAGTTTTTGATGGTTATTTTGGAGTTGGGAGAAGCTGGAAATGGAGGTTTTAGTCTGATTTTCGTGGAATCCGAGTTGGGGAAGAAAGGGGAAGGTTCTGGGCTGGTTCGGCACATAACGAGACCCGGAACGGGACATGTATCGGCACGACAGGCGGCACGGAACGGGCCAGGTACCGGTACGGTACGCGGCGCGGAACGGTCCTGACTCCGGCACGGTACCTCACACGGTCCGTGTTTGGTTCCGGGCCGGTGCGTCGCGCGGTCCGTGTCTGATACCGGGCCGGCCTATGACGCGGTCCGTGTCTGATTCCGGCACGGTCCGTGATACGTTCCGGATCGAATTCCGGGCCCGACGGTGACACGGGACATGCCATATTCCGGGCCTAAGTTCCAGAACCCTAACCCTTCCTTTTTAAGTCTAATTCGATTATAAGTTCATTCCTTTGACTCTAATTCTGTTCTTAGAGGACTGTTCTGTAATTTAAGTTGGAGACCGCTCCGTTTAGTTGCTAATTCTAGCTTTGTTGTGATCCAAGACCATGAGACCGAGCTCGAAGGAAGACGAGGACTTGGACCCGTGAAAAGCCGGAGAGGACACTAGTTCGGACGTCAGCAGCAAGGAGCTTTGTTAGAGGAAGACCTTGCCTATAGGATAATAATAATAATAATCGGAAAGGTCCTAGTACGCATATATGAATCACTAGAATAGTCGCTTTTCAATTATTGATAAACGGACGAGTCTAGTATGCATATAGGTTGTGACTCACTAGTTAATTGCTTTCAATACTTGGGAATTGTCGTGCTGGTAGATGGTCGTGATGATCCCTAGGATTGTTTGTGCTTGCCTCATATGCCGTGTTTGCCTAATATTTAGGACAAGATAAGAGTCTAATTCAACTGAATGATCTGAATGTTTGAATTATGAATGCTTGAGCGATTAATAGATCGAATGCTTGGATGAATGATTGTATGAATGTAATTGTTTGTGCTAAATAGTACATGATCGGGTGAATGATAGACCGATGGATCGTGATGTTGGGTCTCGATTTCGTGGACATGTAAAACACAAAATGCAGCGGAATATTAACCACGAATCAATCGAGATGAGTATACCAAATATGAAAAACAAGTCTGAAAATTCAGCAAAGGTATGTGAACATCACCTTTGCAAGGGCCTCATCTTGCAGCTGGTGTATATCGAAAACGAACCGTTGAAGCTCAAATCCCTTTGGTCAGATTGAAGACCCATATGTGGAGAACGTTCAATCCAAAAATATGCTTCATCGGACATCGGAAGAACCTCCGATCGAGCTCCTCTAAGTGACTGGTCGGACAAAACTGTGCTGAAAATCAGCACCCTCTACTTGTCCGAAATTGGTTCAATAACACCCAACTTTGAATGGCTTGAGCCCCTTGGATGCCTACGTATCCTTAACGGAATCAAAGCCAACGTAGTTCTTGAGTTTGATGACTCAAGAACATGAAAAACCAACCTTGAAGCTTGGAGGGGGGTTTGGCCAAGGTTAAAGGAAGAAGAAGAAGACTCTCTCTCTAATTCTCTACACTTGCATGTTGTGTTCTCCAAACTCTCTTGTATGCTTAGTTAAGTGGAATCACTTAACTCTCTACTTAAGACAAGTGTCCATGCCAAGATGCTAGGTGGAGCTAATAAACTACCTAGTTTATTAGTTTAGTGGAAATTGGGTCCCACCCAATTTTGGTCAACAAGACTAATTGTCATCTAATGACTTAAGTCTTTGTTGGCCTAGCCGATATGGGCCGGCCATGGTCCTCTCCAAGAGAGCCCATGCCGAGCCCAATATGCTAGCCGGTCCACTATGGCGATCCCCGCCACAATTCCCTCCAACTTAGGTTCGTCATGTTCTTATCGAGTACCAAACTGTCGGTGTGACCCTTAGGTCTATGCATGTCGGTAAGATCAGTGTAAAATCCCATTTTACTTGATCTTACCAAAGTGGCAACTGACGAGACTCAGTATTGCCCGATCCTGCATAACGAATCGTGCCCTGTCGATTCTGACCTTTCAGTCGTCCTTGTCATTATCCCTTTATCACCGATATCCGGATTGAGATAAGGCATAGAGCCGTCATCCTTATTATCCTCAATCCATGTTCCTTGATATGTGAGATGACTGACCTTATGATACCCAGTATCATGTGCATGGCCATGCTTTCTTGTCAGTCACTCTCGATCAAGCCGCCGTGAACCAGATATCTTTCCCATACCGTAGTATGAGGGATAAATCTCTTAGCCGTCTATCATGTCACTCATGCAGTCATTCCCCAAGCCAATCATGGCCGTTATGGAAGCCCAGTCACGGTGCAACGTTGGGCTTTCAGGTCAAACTTGGTTGTTTACTGCATAGCAATCATATAGACTCCTCGGTCTAAGGATACCTGACAAGCTACGACTCTGAACATGTTCATGACTTAATCTATGGAACATATTCAGGTCGGGTCGTCCAACATCATGTTCCACATGATGTTTATGATCAGACTCCAGAACCCTTTCCTATGGCTAATAGAACGTAAGCCATCAAGAGTCATATTTCATACTAGTCGCTTACATCGAAGATTGTTGACTAGGGACCTCATCGAGTGTGATCCATTCTGATCTATGGTTCTATTCGCATGGTGGGCACAGATCGGAAACACAAACGACATATTACTCCAACACTTAAGTAATTTAACAGCCGCTTTATTTATATTGCCAACGATGATAATTACAATTGGACATTTACGATCGGACTACGGGCATTGAGTCTAACAATCTCCCACTTGCCCTAGCTCCAATCTAAATTCCAATCTAATCCCATTGACCTTACATGACTTTCGTGCTTGGGTAACGAGAGCGCTTTGGTCAACGGGTCGGCTATGTTATCATCCGTTGCAATATACGTGATCTTCACATCACCTCTGTTCAGAATCTCTCTTATTAGGTGATATCGCCACAATACATATTTGGATTTGTTATGCGATCTGGGCTCCTTATCTTGAGCAATGACCCCAGTGTTGTCGCAAAATAGGTTCACCGGGCTTAGGCGGGTTTTTAATTACGCCTAACCCTGCCGTGAATTTCCAAATCCATATAGCCTCCTTGGCTGCCTCTGCAGCCGCTATGTACTCGGCCTCTGTCGTGGAGTCAGCGACAGTATCTTGCTTCATGCTCTTTCAGCTGAAAGCACCGTCAATCAGCGTAAACAGATGTCCTGACTGACTTCTAAAGTCATCTTAATCTTTTTGGAAACTAGCGTCAACATACCCATTAACGACTAGTTCAGACTCATCTTTCCCCAAGGGTTAGACTGATGTCTGCTGGTACAACACAAGGCATACAAGACATCCAGTCTCGTATATGTCATGCATATATGATCGATCCTGCCCCTCCCAGGCGCATGGGATTCGCATCATCCTTTTCAGCTCATCAGGTGTTTTAGGACACTGAGTCTTGCTGAGATTAATGCCATGACGAGCGGGTAAGAATCCTTTCTTTGAATCGAGCATTGAGAACCTACTCAATGCATTGTTCTCATAGGTGCTCTGACTTAATCCCAAGACCCTCTTGGTGCGATCTCGATATATCTTAATCCCTAAGATATAAGCAGACTCGCCTAAGTCCATCGCGAAACACGTCCCCTCCAAGCTTTTGGTCTCGTTTAAAACAGGGATGTCGATTCCGATAAATAGTATGCATCGACATAAAGCACCAGAAAGACAATCTTACTCCCACTAGCCTTCTTATAAACGCAAGGGTCATCTTCGTTCTTTACAAAGCCGAATCCGATTACAGCTTCATCAAAACTAAGATTTCCAACTCCGAGAAGCTTGTTTCAATCCACAAATGGATTTTAACAACTTATAAATCTATCCCTTATTCTTCGGATCATCAAAACCTTCGGACTGAGACATAAAACGTCTTCAGTCAAATTCCCGGTTAAAAGCGGCTTTGACATCCACTTGCCATATCTCGTAATCAAAATACGAGACCATGTCAAGAAGAATCTAGATAGATTTGACCATAGCCACGGGTGAGAAGGTTTCCTCATAGTCAATCCACAGGATCTGCCTATAACCTTTTGCAACCAGTCGGGCTTTGTAGGTCAGAGGCTTGCCATCCATGTCCATCTTCACCTTGAAGATATATTTGCATCCAATAATCCTCACACCATCGATGGGATCAACCAGTTCCCAGACTTGGTTATCCGACATGGATTGCATTTCCTCCCTTATGGCTCCCAGCCATAACTCGGAGTCGGGCCCATTCACGGCTTCCTGAAAAGGTAGTTGGATCCTCATGATCCACCATTAGCTCACTGTCACCTCTAGATACAAAACAACCATATCCCTAGGGTGGGTGACTAATTTTTCAGGTTGCCTTGGACGTTTAGGAATTGTTATGGGAATTGGTTCTTGCACTATGACCACTTCAGGCTCCTCTACTGGGTTGTCATGTGGTTCAGAGGTATCTGTACCATCTTGAACTCCCTCTAGATGTACATTCCTCCCACTGACGTCTTTGAAAACAAATTCCCTTTGCACAAAGACCTCATCCGAGTGACGAACACTATGTTCTCACTGGGTTTGTAGAAGTAATATCCCCTTGTTTCCTTGGGATACCCCACGAAGGTGCATTTATCAGATCCTGGTTCGAGCTTACTGTGAACTAACCGCTTCACATAAGCCTCGCAACCCCAAATCTTTAGGAAGGACAAAACGGGCTTCCTCCCGTGCCATTTCTCAAATGGTATCCCTTCCACAGCCTTCTTAGAAGCCCAATTCAAAATGAATACGGCCGTCTCCAGAGCATAACCCCAGAAAGAGATAGGGAGATCAGTCCAACTGACCATGGATCAGACCATTGTCCAACAATGTCTGATTTCTCCGTTCGACTACATCTCTCAACTACGGTGTCCCGGGAGGAATCCATTCCGAAGGATCCCATTCTCTCTTAGATGATCTAAAAACTCTGTAGTTAAGTATTCTCCTCCTCGATCCAATCGAAGAGCCTTAATACTTTTCCCGAGCTGGTTTTCTACTTCAATCTTGAACTCTTTGAATTTATCAAAAGTTTTAGACTTACGTCTGATCGAATAGACATAATCATATTTACTGCAACCATCAGTAAATGTCACAAAGTAGCTAAAACCCCTCTTGGCAAGCGAACTTATTGGTCTACACACATCCGAGTGTATCACCCCAATAATTCACCCGCCCTTTCACCGCGATAGATGAAGGGCACTTTAGTCATTTTGCTCAACAAACAAGCCTTGCATTTATTATTCGAATGAAATTCGAATGGACCTCCATGTCCGCACTTGTGAAGTGCTGATATGTGTTTCTTGATTATGAGACCTAAATGACAGTGCCTTAACAGAGTATGGTCTAAATTATCGGATTTAGATCTTTTGGTATCAACCTTATAAACAGAGCTTGAGGCATTGTGACCATATCCAATATGTACAATCCTCCGATCATGTTTATTTTAAACATATCATTGCATAGAATATTGAAAATCCAAATTCCAATATCCATATTATATCCTTCGGTGTCTAACACGGATACAAATATAATGATCCTAATAGGTATGCAATATATTGTTCAAAACACAACAAGGCTATTTGGATGATGAAGACCCATGGATCCTACAGCAGTCGCTACAACCCTTACTTGTTGTCCACTCTGAGGTCCAATTTGTTCTTCTCCAATCATCTCCGACCTTCCAACCACTACACGTTAGTGCGTATGTGAGATTCACCCTTGGTATCCAATACCCATGAATATTTGGAAGTAGCGAGATGTAGCTCTATTAGGTTAATACCTAAAGATGGCGCAGTCCCACTGCCCTTCTTTAGATCATCCTAGTTTTTCCCGCAATTCCGAATCCAATGACCAGGCTTCTGGTAGTAGAAACAGACAATCTTATCCTCCTTAGCCTTCCTTGAGGACCCCCGGTCCTTGGAGGGTTAGGAGCGATCGTGTGTCTTCATCTTTCTCGCCAAGTGCACAGGGGCCTTTCCCTTACCACTACCAGTTTCCCTCCCGAAACTGGATCCCTTTCTGACCATCAGAATATCCTTGGATCCTAGATCCCTGATATACTTCTCAGCAGTTACAAACGTGCCATGTAACTCTGACTTGGTCTTGTCCATATCGTGCATATGATAGCTCACGATGAACTCATCATACACACGAGGAAGCGAGCGCAGACCCATGTCTGTTGTTATCTCCGACACTATCTTAAGACCCAATCAATTAAGATGTTCGAGATGCCCCTTCATTTTCTGGACATAAGGGATAGCCTTATTAAGGATATGTCCTTTTGCGTTTAGAGTTTGAGGACTATCCTCAAAACTCTGTACCAGTCCAGATAGTTTGTCCCATTAAGCTTGACCCCGTCAAGTATGGTTTTCAATGACAAACTATCGTTGTACGCTGATGTGTTAGCCATTTTGATCTACACGACAAAGTGAATTTAATCAATAAACTGAATAAATCATGAAGATCGAGTTCAAACACCGACATGCGATTCTAAACCTATAGAATCTTGAACCAAGAACCTTGATTCACTCGATTGAGCTGAACTAAGGCTCACCACTCAACCGAGCTATGTAGGCCGGACTCCATCCGATCACATCCAATGTGACTCTTGGCTAGGGTATGTACTTGAGTACACGGCTTACCCTATCTGATACCCTAGCTCAACCTCTGGCTGAGAATCGTAGTCGGGTCCACCAGTTTTCAACGATGGCATGTCACTATGTAGGTGCTCCGCTTAGGCGCACGACACCCACATATGCTGACCAAACTTACTACAACGCCTTCCTATGGATGCTCCGCTAAGGCGCACGACACCCATAGGTCGAGGAAGTAGAAAGTTGTTGATAAACTGGGAGGTATCTAACATGACCCGTTTTTACTTGTCTTGTCGTGTTTGAACGATTGGCACATCATTGATGCAATGAGAACGTCAACTACATTCCAAATGTAATGACGTCTCCAATTACATCCAATGTAATTCTTCCTTCGAACTCGTCTACTACATCCAATGTAAAGACGGTTCAAGGGTTCACAAGCAAACGATTAAAACCAATTTTATCTTTGCATGTGAGGTGATTTGCTTGAAAATTTAAATCTAAGCATGCATTCTAACCATACAATCATGCATAATTTAAACCAAGCATCAAGCATAAAGACGTGCACGTCAAAGACCCCTAAACTATTCTCAACCCGGTCTTGAGCAATCTTGACTTCAAGCTAACGACGTGGGCCTCCCACTCGCCCCTTGACGTCCATCTGCTCCAAGCCGTTTCCTGCTGTCTCCCACTCGCCTCTTGAGCTCCTTGGTCTCCAAGCTGGCAATAACGGTTACAATAAAATACACGACTCGCAGGTCGGGAAATAATAATTATTACAAACAAGTGGTACGACGACCACACCTTTAAAAGAATAGTTACACGCTAACACTATCAGCACGTAGTCCGAGAAAAGCGATAAAACTACCCGGGGCTTAATAACGTGCATCATGCATAATCATCACATCATACAGCGTGTTATCAAACAGTGTGTTATCAAACACCGAGATATGACTGATTTTAGTTAGCTTCCAAGTTTCGAAAATTATTACACGGTTTATCGAAACCGGTTTCAAAAATGAATTTTCCGAACGTTTAATTTTGTGGTTCATTATGACGGTTCCAAACTCGTCGTAATTCCCCAAATGGTTTAGCCCCGGCGTTCCGACTATCCAATAGTCACGACTCGGCCTAGCTCCGTCCAACGGAGCCCCATCCGGTCACGGGATCGGCTCCCCGAGAGTCCCGGTCTCGTGACCCAAAAAATTAAACTTTGTCCAAAAAAAATCAGATTTGATTTTATTTCGAAAATTACCAATTTCATGCATAATATACACATGCAAGAAATTAAATCATGTTATCAATCAAGCATACATCCATATATGCAAAAAAAAACATGAAATTAAGAAGCTAACATGCATATTTAAGCACTTTAAATAAAAAACCAGCTAGCACTTCAAAATTTCCAGCCCAAAACTGAAAATTTCAGCTCTTGTTTTTCCCGTTGGTAGCCAAGCTCTGATACCACTGTTGGGTCTCGATGTCGTGGACAAGTTAAACAAAAAATGCAGCGGAAGATTAACCACGAATCAATCGAGATGAGTATACCAAATATGAAAAACAAGTCCGAAAATTCAGCAAAGGTATGTGAACATCACCTTTGCAAGTGCCTCATCTTGCAGCTGGTGTATATCGAAAACGAACCGTTGAAGCTCAAATCCTTTTGGTCAGATTGAAGACCCATATGTGGAGAACTTTCACTCCAAAAATCAGCTTCATCGGACATCGGATGAACCTCCGATCGAGCTCCTCTAAGTGACTGGTCGGACAAAACTGTGCTGAAAATCAGCACCCTCTACTTGTCCGAAATTGGTTCAATAACACCCAACTTTGAATGGATTGAGCCCCTTGGACGCCTATGTATCCTTAACGGAATCAAAGCCAACGTACTTCTTGAGTTGGATGACTCAAGAACATGAAAAACCAACCTTGAAGCTTGGAGGGGGGTTTGGCCAAGGTTAGAGGAAGAAGAAGAAGACTCTCTCTCTAATTCTCTACACTTGCATGTTGTGTTCTCCAACCTCTCTTGCATGCTTAGTTAAGTGGAATCACTTAACTCTCTACTTAAGACAAGTGTCCATGCCAAGATGCTAGGTGGAGCTAATAAACTACCTAGTTTATTAGTTTAGTGGAAATTGGGTCCCACCCAATTTTGGTCAACAAGACTAATTGTCATCTAATGACTTAAGTCTTTGTTGAGCCTAGCCTATATGGGCCGGCCATGGGCCTCTCCAAGAGAGCCCATGCCGAGCCCAATATGCTAGCCGGTCCACTATGGCGATCCCTGCCACATTTCCCTCCAACTTAGGTTCGTCATGTTCTTATCGAGTATCAAACTATCGGTGTGACCCTTAGGTCTATGCATGTCGGTAAGATCAATGTAAAATCCCATTTTACTTGATCTTACCAAAGTGGAAAGTAACGAGACTCAGTATTGCCCGACCCTGCATAACGAATCGCGCCCTGTCGATTATGACCTTTCAGTCGTCCTTTTCAGTATCCCTTTATCACCGATATCCGGATTGAGATAAGGCATAGAGCCGTCATCCTTATTATCCTCAATCCATGTTCCTTGATATGTGAGATGACTGACCTTATGATACCCAGTATCATGTGCATGGCCATGCTTTCCTGTCAGTCACTCTCGATCAAGTGGCCGTGAACCAGATATCTTTCCCATACCGCAGTATGAGGGATAAATCCCTTAGCCGTCTATCATGTCACTCATGCAGTCATTCCCCAAGCCAATCCTAGCCGTTATGGAATCCCAATCACGGTGCAACGTTGGGCTATCAGGTCAAACTTGGTTGTTTACTGCATAGAAATCATATAGACTCCTCGGTCTAAGGATACCTGACAAGCTACGACTCTGAACATGTTCATGACTTAATTTATGGAACATATTCAGGTTGGGTCGTCCAACATCATGTTCCACATGATGTTTATGATCAGACTCCATAACCCTTTCCTATGGCTAATAGAACGTAAGCCATCAAGAGTCATATTTCATACTAGTCGCTTCCAGCGAAGACTATTGACTAGGGACCTCAACGAGTGTGATCCATTCTGATCTATGGTTTTATTCGCATGGTAGGCACAGATCGGAAACACAAACGACATATTACTCCAACACTTAAGTAATATAAAAGCCGCTTTATTTATATTGCCAACGATGATAATTACAATTGGACATTTACGATCAGACTACGGTCACTGAGGCTAACACGTTATTGGTAAGTGTATCGGTAAGTGTAAAGTGATATTGATTCTTGTGGTGTGCAAGCGTAGAATTGTGAATTTCTAAGCTTTGATAGTTCCATGATTGCGTAGTATGTTATTCTCTTGTGGTCTTTAAGTTGGGTTGTATACCGGTATGGCACCCACGCTGCGGTGTGTGGTAGTGCCTGTAAGGTACCTACACCGAGGGGAATACCGGTATGGGGTAGTACCTAAGCCGATGACTTGTGATCCGGTATGGTACCTACACTGAAGGGAATACCGGTGTGGGGTAGTATCATATCCGGTGGATTGTTTACCCTGTGGGGATGGTTATTCGTGGTTAGGCATGGTACCTACACCGAGGCGACATACCAGTGTGGGGTAGTATCATAGCCGAGAGATTGTTCGCCCTGCGGGGAAGATTATGGTTACCTATTGCTTCATCCCGGGTGTATGCGTCCTGCGGGAGCATTCTCGGAAGTTTATTCCGTTTGTCCCGATGATCTATGGTTCTTTAGGAACGCTTCCGGAAATCCCGACGTTATGTGTCCTTTGAGGGATATTCCCGGTAGTCCGATGTATGTGTCTCCTCTGGACCGAGGAAAAATCCGACATGACATAAAGAGTATTGTGGATCGGATCGTGGAGACTTCATGTTCCACTGTGGCAGTTAAATGATCTACCTTTAATTGTTTGTCAAGAAGTATATTGTTTCTCTTATTTCTCGAATCACTGCTATCTTCTTAAAGCGTTAAATATCCGTTTTGTTCCCTTATTTTAACATCTTCTTGGTTCTTCGTATTATTGAAACTCGAACGAAATTGTGAATTTCTAATTGTTAAGCTTAAAGGTGCCTTTCGTTATTTATTTTTCCTACTGGGCGTAAGCTCACCCCTGTTTGTTTATTTACTGTTTTGTACAGGCTTTCTTGATGAGTAGTGGACTCGAGGCTCGGGAGCTTCTGTGGGTCAGGGTTCTTTTATCATTAGAGACGTTTATGGTCATAGTTTTGTTATGAACCTTATGTTTTGACGGATTTATTGTGGAACTTATTTACTTGAGATTTATCGCGTTCGAACTAAAACTTGGAGATTGATAATGGATTGAGACACCTTTATTGTTATTTTTATTTTTGTCTTTAAGTCACGTCTCGAGTCCGGTCAATACCGGATTTGGGGCGTGACAATTTGGTACCAGAGTCTGGTTTCATTTTGAACTTGTTTTCAAAACCTCAAACCGAACGTCAATTAGGTGGGTAGAGTTAGGTGGTCTAAGTCGTGGTACTCAGTGACACAAGTTGGAACATCCGATGCGTAGAGTTGGAGCGACACAAGCCTTGATTGTTTCAATGTTTGTTTAAGTTTGAATCTTTTAGATCACGATGGTTACATTGCTTGGCTGGGATCCTTGCCCTATTGGTTGTATGTTACAGTGATCGGTGATGCCGAACGGTTGAGATTGGGATTGGATTAACGAGCAATGATCAAACCGTTCTGAATTGGTTGTTGAGTAAACCATTTGTTAAGTGTGTTGCCACCTTGGTTGGTCGTTCCATGATTGATAAAGTTGAAGTGTTAACTTATTGAAGTGTTGACGTGTAGAAATGTTGACCTGTTAAGGTGTTGACCGTTATTTGAGGATTAAAGTTGAAAGGTTGATCCAAAAGGGATGTTGATTGAGTAAAGGGTAGAAACCGAACGTTACTTGCAGTATCTTATAGTGATGTGTACTTTTGCTGATTATGAGAACCTTGTGTGTTGAATGATGCGTGAAATTGGGTATTAAATGTCCCGCTTAAGCGGATGGTTAGTGGAAAATACGAACGGGTCATGCCGAAATTTCTATGAAACTGAAGTGTTTGCACTATCACGGGTTGACTCAGGGGCGCCACTGTAGTCGAACGTGATAGGGGGGTGTCAAGTGGTTACAACGAGATTCGGGGACGCCTGAATCGGGTTGTAACGACGTGAGATTGACATGAATGTTATGATCGAAGTTAAAGGTTTGAGAACTTGTGAGAACGAAAAGAAATGCTAAGATTTATGGAATTGATCGTGTGACGAACCTAAACCCCATGTGTTGGGAAGATACCCGATCGAGGGGTATGCCAGTTGCCTTGTGACTTGTGTGAATTATTTGAGACTGTGCCTCCTGTGGGAGTTGATTGATTTGATTAAACTGCTGATTGCTGTTGTGAGACGCAATAATATGCGGTCTTGTCTGTTTATATAAAGTATTATCTGTAACTACTAAGCCTAAGTGATGGTGGTCTTGTATGACCCTTGTGAGACGCGCGTAAACGTCCTTGTGTTTTGATCGAACCGTTTGTTCTAAACTGGGAAACTGAACGTGTGCGTTATCCGTGCAGCGGGTATACGCATGCATCGTAGTTACATTCCGAGGGGTACCAGGAGACGCCCAGCTGGGGGCCCGAGTCAGACACCTGTTTCTGAGCAGGCAGGGGCAGCAAATGCCCAGGGTGCTGCTTTTACAGAGCACCAGAGTTTTGAGGGTGGACCGTCAGAGTTACCACCCAAGACTTCTCCAGTCGCTGAGCCGACTCAAGCGGCCCCTCTAGAGGAGGTGGTTCACGCAGTGCTGGCAGCGATCAGCGCGCAGCAAGGGACTGCAACACTGGCACCAGAGCATGTGCCTACTACGACAACAGTCACTAGTGAGAGGCCAGGCCAGCTTGACAGCTACACGGCCCAAGCCCTCAGAGACTTTCGTAGAATCGGCACGCCGGTCTACTCCGGGGGAGCAGACCCCGAGGCAACAGCAGGATTGTTAGAGCGGGTTACCCGCAACCTCGATACCTCTGGGGTATCTGAGGGACATCTGAGAGTATCCTTCGCGACCTTTCATCTTGAGGGAGAGGCATACTTTTGGTGGCAGTCTGTGCAGACCAGTATTGGGGACGACTACCAGCTATTCAGCAAACTGTTCTTGGAGCAGTATTTTCCTCGATCCATTCGAGATGACAGACGCCAGCAGTTCTTGGAACTGCGTCAGAGAGGACTGACCGTCTCTGAGTATGTAGTGATGTTTCTATCCTTATCTCGCTTCGCACCGGAGATGGTGCAGACTGAGGACAGTCGCTGTAGGCGATTCGAGAGCGGGTTTATACAGTCGATTGCAGACCGTGTCATCGCTTTCAGGACCGAGGTGTACTCTACACTGGTGGATCAGGCTTTATCCGTAGAGAGGCATTTCAGGGAGACCACCAGAGCGCGGGAGATCAGGCCGAGGCCGAGCGGCTTCCTTCGGCCGTCCGAGAGTCGCGACCAGCGTAGGCAGAGAGTTTCTGGATCCTTTCAGCCTCAGTTTCAGTCTGGTGGCATACGTCGGGCAGGGGCTGTAGAATCAGTTGGACCCGCCCCGGTGGCACAGCTGTGTCCTCTGTGTAGGCAGTAGGGTCACCTAGCCCGAGACTGCCCGAGGGGCAGCTGACCTGCGGATCGACAAATTGATCGTCCCTAGAGGAGTGGAGATAGACAGCGGGTTGATGAGAGGGCATGCTACCAGTGTGGCCGACAGGGGAACCTGTTCTTTTTCTTGCCCTGATCGAGTTGGAGGAGTGGCCGCGACGAGACCTCAGCAGACTCAGACTCGCCAGGCACCTCCTGGCAGACCACGACAGGCGCAGCCTTAGAGAGCTCCGCGTCAGGCGGCGGGAGTACCAGTTCAGAGACACCAGCCGAGGGCTGTACAGCAGGTGGCACTTCCACCACCACCGAGAGGAGGACCCCCGGCACAGCATGGCCGAGTCTATGCAATCACTGATTCCAGAGTTGAGAGATCGTACGCCGGCCATGAGGCCACTCAGTGTACGTGTTTACTTTATAAATTGTAGGCATCTTTTCTGTTTGACACGGGGGCTTCCTATTCCTTCATCTCATCTACTTTTGCTGTTTCTTTGGGTTTGCGGGTGGAGACGTTGAGTCGACCCCTTTGTTTGGATACCCCTGTTACGGGAGAGGTAGTGTTGAGAACCGTTTGTCGGGATTGTGCGATTAGGGTGGCGGACTGCCCCTTTGGTGGTGACCTACTCGTTTTGGATATGACTGCTTTTGACGTCATTTTGGGTATGGACTGTCTCGCGAGATACGGACGACGATCGATTGCTATCGACGCCAGGTGACGGTGAGGTCGGGCGACCGAGTCATTACTTGTGTTTTGGGTAGCAAGAGAGGAGTCCTTCTGTCCGCCTTGACTACGGGAGATGAGTTAGAGATCGTGCAGAGTAGCAGAGTTTTACAGAGAGTAGTACGTGAGTTCCCGGAAGTCTTCCCGGAGGAGCTGTCAGGTTTACCGCCAGCGTGCGTGGTGGAGTCTAGGATCGATCTGATCCCAGGTACGACGCTGATCTCTATGGCCCCGTACCGGTTTGCACCAGCCGAGTTGGTCGAACTAAAGCGACAACTCGAGGAACTCCAGCAGAAGGGTTTCATCCGCCCGAGCGTATCCCCGTGGGGAGCACCCGCCCTTTTTGTGAAGAAGAAGGGTGGAGCTTTGAGGATGTGCATCGATTACTAGAAGTTGAACCAGGTGACGGTGAAGAACAGCTATCCGATGCCGAGGATCGATGATCCGTTCGACCAGCTGAGAGGAGCGAAGTATTTCTCGAAGATAGATCTTCGATCGGGTTGCTACCAGCTGAGGGTCCGAGAGGAGGACGTGGAGAAGACCGCGTTCCGGACTCGGTACAGACACTTTGAGTTCTTAGTGATGCCGTTCGGTTTGATGAACGCGCCAACAACTTTTATGGATTTGATGAACGACATCTTCAGACCTTACTTGGACCAGTTTTTTGTAGTGTTTGTTGACGACATCTTAATTTACTCGCCTAGTGGGGAGGCGCATGAGGAGCATTTGAGGATCGTCTTGACGCTTTTACGCACGCACCGGTTGTACGACAACCTGGAGAAGTGCGAGTTCTGGCTCACAGAGGTGAAGTTCCTCAGACATGTTGTGTCCCGATAGGGTATCTTAGTCGACCCGGCGAAGGTCGATGTAGTTTCGAAGTGGGCATGGCCCAAGAATGTATTTGAGATCCGTAGCTTCCTGGGTTTGGCAGGGTATTATCAACGATACGTCTAGGACTTCTCACGATTGGCCGCACCTATGACAGCGTTGACTCGCAAAGGAGCAGAGTTTCTATGGACTGATGAGTGTGATCACTCCTTTACCGAGCTGAGGGCTCGATTGACTACCGCTCCCATGTGGATTGTACCAGAGTGGGGAGTAGGTTACGACGTGTATTGCGACGCTTCAAGAGAGGGATTGGGATGTGTGATGATGCAGTCCGGGAAGGTAGTTTGCCTATGGCTCGAGACAGTTGAAGATACATGAGCGCAACTACCCGACCCATGATCTAGAGTTGGCAGCAGTCGTCTTTGCACTGAAGAGCTGGAGGCATTATTTGTACGATGAGCGATTCCGAGTGTTCTCGGATCATAAGAGCCTCAAGTACATTTTCTCTCAGCGCGATCTGAACATGCGCCAGAGACGTTGGATGGAGCTGCTAGAGTAGTATGACTTCGAGCTACTTTATCATCCGGGCAAGGCGAACGTCGTCGCCGACGCCCTGAGTAGAAAGTCTACCCACTGCATTGCCAGTATATTAGTCCGAGAGTGGGACATGTTGGAGGAGCTGAGCTCGTTTAGACTGGAGCTGTAAGAGATCATGGATAGCATGACTTTGTGTGCATTGGTGGCTCAGCCCACCTTAGTTGCCCGAGTGCTGGAATCACAGGCTGAGGAAGTCGAGACGGCAGGGATCAGAGAACGACTGATCTGCGGTGTTGACGCCGAGGGCTGGGAGCAGAGTGCTTATTAGGGTTTACGTTATCGAGGACGGTTGTTTGTGCCACGAGGTTGTAGAGATGTTGTTCTGAGAGAGTGTCATCACTCCCGTCTTGCGGCGCATCCCGGTAGCACCAAGATGTATCGAGACATCCGACGGCAGTTTTGGTGGAACGGGATGCGTAGAGAAGTTGCGGATTTTGTTTCGAGATGCCTCACCTGTCAGCAGGTGAAGGCCGAGCACCAACGTCCCGCCGGATTACTACAGCCTTTGCCGATCGCAGAGTGGAAGTGGGAGCACGTCACTATGGACTTCGTTTCTGGTTTATCGAGGTCGCCAAGAGGGCACGATGCTTTTTGGGTAGTGGTTGACCGACTGACCAAGTCGGCGCACTTTCTAGCCATGCGGATGACCGACACAGTTGATCCGTTGAGCTGGTTGTACGTTCGAGAGATTATTCTCCTTCATGGGGTACCGGTGTCAGTTGTATCTGATAGGGATCCTCGCTTCACATCCAGATTTTGGGAGAGCCTCCAGAAGGCGTTGGGGACTGAGTTGCTGCTTAGTACAGCTTATCACCCGCAGACGGATGGACAGTCAGAGCGCACTATACAGATTTTGGAGGATATGCTACGAGCTTGCGTGTTAGACTTATGGGGATCATGGGAGGATCATTTTCCTTTAGCAGAGTTCGCCTACAACAACACTTATCAGTCCAGTATTGGGATGGCACCATTTGAGGCCTTGTACGGCAGACCGTGCAGATCGCTTGTATGTTGGGCGGAGGTAGGAGATCAGAGTCTACTCGGTCCGGATCTTGTCCAGGAGACGACCGAGAAGGTCGCGTTGATTCGAGAGCGGTTAAAAGCCACACAGAGTCGACAGAAGAGTTACGCAGATAGACGGTGTCGACCTCTTGAGTTCGCAGTGGGTGATCATGTATTTATGAGGGTGAGCCCGAAGAAGAGACTTTTTCGGTTCAACCGCGGGGGAGGCAAGTTGGCCCCGCGGTTTATCGGACCTTTTGAGATTCTGGACAGGGTTGGAGTTGTTGCCTATCGCCACGCGTTTCCACCGCAGCTCGGGAACGTGCATAATGTCTTCCACGTATCCCAGCTACGGAAGTACACTACGGACCCCTCCCACGTGATTGAGTGGGCGGACATCGAGGTGGTCGATGATGCCTCGTACGAGGAGCAACCAGTCAGGATTGTGGATACTCGGGAGAAGGTCTTGCAAGACAAGACTATCCCCTGGTACGAGTGCAGTGGAGACATCATGGAGCTGAGTCGACTTGGGAACGCGAGAATGAGATTCGCGCGAAGTACCCCCACCTGTTCGACCTTAGAGGTACTTCTCTTTTTAATTTCGAGGACGAAATTCTTTTAAGGGGGTAGATTGTAAGAACCGCCCCCGGTCGATCCCGGTCAAACCGGTGAATTCTAGCCAAGTTTGATTTTCGGCCGGAAAAGTCAACCGATGACTCCAGAAGTCATTTGGGACCTTTCTGGGGCCCAAAAAGCTTAGCCGTCATCACGGTTAGCTTAGTTGGGTCATTTCCTTCAGTTTGACTGTAATATTGTAACGGTCAACTTTTGGTCAAACTCGAGCTTTTTATCGACTTTTTCCGATTAAAATTGGACTGCTGAAATTTAATAAAAAGAAAGTGGCTCCCACAATGCCAAATGGCATTAGAGACTTGGATGAGAAGAAAATGAGCTTAAATGACCTTTTACCCCTTCTTAAAGCCTTTAAGTGGATAGAACTTGAAAGAGACTTTTGTTCACTTAGCAATTTAGGTCATTTAAGGCAATTGTTGGAGACAATTCAGCCATTTACTCATTGTTGCAGCTGAGTATTGCTAGAAGGAGAGAAAGGGAGAAGCTACTTGGCTTGAGCAAGAAGAAAGAGAGAAAAGGGAGGGTTTTTGGCTCATCTCTTGACCATTTCTCCTCCTAAAGCTTGCTAGCTTCATCATCTCCTCATTCTAAAGGTGTGGATGCTCTTAACTTCTCATTCCATCCAATTTCTAGTTTGGGTTTTGTGGGTTTTGGCTTGAACTTGAAGAACTAGCTTCCTTGGTTGTTGTTTGGAGAAGAATTAGTGAAGATAGGTTGTTTTGATTGTGTTGGTTGAAGTTTTGTGGAAACTCATTGAGGGTGTTGAGGTTTGGAAGTTTTTGATGGTTATTTTGGAGTTGGGAGAAGCTGGAAATGGAGGTTTTGGTCTGATTTTCGTGGAATACGAGTTGGGGAAGAAAAAGGAAGGTTCTGTGCTGGTTCGGCACGGAACGAGACCCGGAACGGGCCATGTGCCGGCACAACAGGCGGCACGGAACGGGCCAGGTACCAGCACGGTACGCGGCGCGGAACGGTCCTGACTCTGGCACGGCACCTCACACGATCCATGTCTGGTTCCGGGGCGGTGCGTCGCGCAGTCCGTGTCTGATACCGGGCCGGTCTGTGACGCGGTCCGTGTCTGGTTCCGGAACGGTCCGTGATACGTTCCGGATCGTATTCCGGGCCAGACGGTGACACGGTACGAGCCATATTCCGGGCCTAAGTTCCAGAACCCTAACCCTTCCTTTTTTAGTCTAATTCGATTCCAAGTTCATTCCTTTGACTCTAATTCTGTTCGTAAAGGACTGTTCTGTAATTTAAGTTGGAGACCGCTCCGTTTAGTTGCTAATTCTAGCTTTGTTGTGATCCAAGACCGTGAGACCGAGCTCGAAGGAAGACGAGGACTTGGACCCGTGAAAAGCCGGAGAGGACACTAGCTCGGACGTCAGCAGCAAGGAGCTTTGTTAGAGGAAGACCTTGAGGTAGGGAAAGTACTAACTCCTCGGTTAATTTAAAGAAAGCTTAGTATGCCTATAGGATAATAATAATAATAATAATAATAATAATCGGAAAGGTTCTAGTACGCATATAGGAATCACTAGAATAGTCGCTTTTCAATTATTGATAAACGGACGAGTCTAGTATGCATATAGGTTGTGACTCACTAGTTAATTGCTTTCAATACTTGGGAATTGTCGTGCTGGTAGATGCCCGTGATGAGCCCTAGCATTGTTTGTGCTTGCCTCACATGCCGTGTTTGCCTAATCTTTAGGAGTGTGGCGACTTCATGTTCCAATGTGGCAGTTAAATGCTCTACCTTTAATTGTTTGTCAAGAAGTATATTGTTTCCCTTATTTCTTGAATCATTGCCATCTTCTTAAAGCGTTAAATATCTGTTTTGTTCCCTTATTTCAACATCTTCTTGGTTCTTCGTATTATTGAAACTCGAACGAAATTGTGAATTTCTAATTGGTAAGCTTAAAGGTTGCCTTTCGTTATTTATTTTCCCTACTGGGCGTAAGCTCACCCCTGTTTGTTTATTTACTGTTTTGTACATGCTTGCTTGATGAGTAGTGGACTCGAGGCTCGGGAGCTTCTGTGGGTCCGAGTGCTTTTATCATTAGAGACGTTTATGGTCATAGTTTTGTTATGAACCTTATGTTTTGACGGATTTGTTGTGGAACTTATTTAATTGAGATTTATCACGTTCGAACTAAAACTTGGAGATTTATAATAGATTGAGACACCTTTATTGTTATTTTTATTTTTGTCTTTAAGTCACGTCTCGAGTCCGGTCAATACCAGATTTGGGGCGTGACATGCACTACAACCTCGATGAGAATCCTAACCCTAGAGGGTCGGGGTCCAATGGATGGTGGATTCCCATTAGGCCCAAAATTTTGAGAGTCGTATTAACATATTTGTTTTGAATTGGGACTCGCCCTACCTCAGTAAGCCAAGATAACCACCTGAGAGAGGTATTTAGAACCTTGGTCTTGCGTAATTGAGCAAATCTCCAATTGTCGTACTACTTCTAGATGTTGTTTTAGAAGTTCGTTTCTTTGCCTAGTGTGCCGGAACCCCTATGTTGAACGGGGGTTCTGGCCTATATCTCAGCTGTTTTGGGTTTATCTTGTGTTATTGGTGTTTGTAAGTTGGAAATGATTAATGGAATTTAATATTTCTCTAAAAAAAACTTACAATGAATCCAATACAATAAGTGTACGTTATCCTTAATATTCGTATTATAGTTTGGAAACCTCGTTAATGATAGGTGTATCAATGTTTTCGACCATAGAAACCAAACCGACTTTGAGTTATCAATATAGAACAAAATAGAGCAACTAAAGAAAAATAAATTACAACAACGAAACTTCAAACTATGCCAGGTTGTCTAAAGAACTGTAGACAACTGAGTCAATAATATAATTAAAAGAATTATACTACACTTACAAATAAGTAGAAGGTTTCTTGCTAAAGAAGGAAGTCCGAGTCCAACAGAATGTTGTTTCCTTTAGATAAAATTGCCCCCTCTAGGGTACTGAAGGTTGAAATGGAAATGTGTCTCTTAAGATAAAATAGACCTAAACCACTAGAGAGTGCTTCAACTAGTGGAGTCTAGCGACCTAACAGCGCCTTGTGTCAAACTGTGGGATGGAAGAGGAGAAGAAATTTTTTAAATGAAGTGATTAAATCTGCCCCCCTCTCCATCTTTTAAATAGTAGACTTGGTGCCACTTTGGAAAGATTGCAACTCTTTAACAAAGGGTCATGTCTTTTAAAACCTTAAAGACACAATGGTTCCGTAGAGAGCAGACACAAATGTCGGGAAAAGAAGATGAATCTTGCATCCAAAAAGATAGAAATTCGTGTAGGTCGAAGCATGAGTCCGGCCTAGACCGGAAAAACAGTGGCGGTGCGCGTGTGGCCTCTCTCCGTTATACATTAGTGGTGACCCGAGGCCGTGACCTTAACTTTAATGTCCAACCTTATAAGGTAGATGTAAGTTAATGTGGGCAATATGAGTTTGCTTTAAATGCACTTTATTATTTCCATATGTTTCCTTAACTTTGTATGTTATCATATAATTCAATATTTAATGAATTTTCACAAACGTACATCTTATATTCAAGTTCGTAATAATATGAACATGACAAATATATATATATGTTGTTAGAATTGATGACCTAAACCAGATGGAATGGATGTCAAAAAACCAGTTACCCAACAATCCCCCACATTGAATGGATCTTAGCAATTTCTTCCGCAACTTAGTGTTCTTATATATGGTTCACTAGTTTAAATACATGTAAGAAAGTTACTACATTGGATGAACTAGGTTGAGGTCTTGAACTTTCCTAGTGACAACCTATCGGACTTACTAGCTAGCAAATCAATATACTTGATTGTTTTTTTTAACTATAAGTTATGTGTATAAGCCTAGACAATAAAAAAACCATGGAAACCCTCTAAATTGATGTTAGACCTATTGAAGCGACCATGAACACCTACTTGGCTCATGAATACACACAGATATCTGGCATGACTAATATCTATTGAAGTATTCCCACTCTGCATTCACTAAGGTGATTCTATCAAAATTATCCGCAAACACTCTACTATAACCTAAACATACACAATATAAACTTCATTAAAGTTTTCAACTTATTCTGATGCGGCGGATAGTGAACTTACTTATCATAGGAATAAGAAGTAGTTTAGTATTCCCTATTGCCTCAAAATTTTCCAACGGTTCGTGTTCCCTTTTTAACTTAGATATTAGTATCATCAGTCAAATAGGTTTGGTGTCCGCAGGAGGCAATCGTTTTTTTGAACTATGTCTTGAAACCCATTCCCTTCAAGAAGGTTTCAACTTTCACTCTAGGTAAAACGTTTGTCAATGGATCCAAAATATTGTCCTTGGACTTAATAGAGTCTAGTGTGATTATACCATTAGAGAGTATTTGTCTTATGATGTTATGTCGATGACGCATGTGTCGTGACTTACCATTATACATGAGACTTTTTGTTCTCCTAGTAGTAGATTGACTATCGTAATGTATGCTTAACGGATGGATTTGCCTATCCTATCTAGGTATATCTTCCTTGAAGTTTCAAAGTCATTCTGCTTCTTTTCCAACCTTGTACAATGCAATAAATTCAGACTCTATGGCTGATCTTGCTATATAGGAATGTTTGGAAGATTTCCAAAATATATATCCACCTCGCATTAGGAATACATATCTACAGGTATAATTGCATTCATTAGAGTCAGATATCCAGTTGGCCTCACAATATTCTTCTATTACAAATGGATTATTTATGTAATGCAACTTTAGATCTTTAGTCTCTTGTAAGCATCATAATACCCTAATGATGGCTTTCTAGTGATGTTTTCCGTGATGACTCATATGTCTACATAACTTATTGACTGGGTAAACTATGTCTATCCTAGCATAATTCACTATTTATCGCTTCTTTGTAATATTAAATCATCTTGTGAAGACATTGCTTGTGAATAAGTTTGTGGCTCATCTTCCACCAATAGCGACATGAAGTCAGGCCCAAAGGAATTAGCTTTTCTTGCTCTTTTGTTACACCTTGGTTCTTCCATGATATGTTCCTCATGGCTAGATTGACCTTATGGTTCCTTAGTGTCCTATGACGTCTTTTGAAGACTTGATTCCTTTATTGCTTTTTGAGGATAGATATGTTCAAAGATCTTAACACTTCTAGATTTGATTAAGGTATCTTCATGGATATATGGGATATCATATTTATTTACCAAGAATCTATATGCACTACTATTGTATGCATATCCAATGCACTACTATGTCATAATACATATTTGGATTTTTTATATGATATGGAATCTTTAGCTTGCACAATTTCCCATTGTGTTGTCACAACATAGATTCACCGGGTTGGATGAGTTTTTAATTGCACCCAACCCCTTCGTGAATTTCCAAATCCACATAGCCTTCTTAGTTGCCTCTACAACAATCATGTACTCAGCCTCTGTCGTAGAGTTGGCGATAGTATCTTGCTTCACGTTGTTCCAGCCGAAAGCTCTGTTGTTCTGCGTAAACACATGTCCTGACAGACTTCTAAAGTCATCTGGATCTGTCTGGAAACTAGCGTCTACATATCCATTGACGACTAGTTCAACATCATCTTACTGCGGGGTTAGACTGATATTTGTTGGTACATTTCATGGCATACGAGACGTTCGATCTCCTACATATCATGGCATACATGATTGATCCCACCTTAAAACGTATATGATTAATATCATTCTTTTCAGCTCATTAGGTGTCGTAGGACACTGAGTCTTACTGAGTTTAATGTCATGACGAGTGGGTAAGAGTTCTTTCTTTGAATCGAGCATTAAGAACCTACTCAATGTCTTGTTCACATAGGTGCTCTGACTTATACCCAAGATCCTCTTGGTGCGATCTTTATATTGAGAAACACTTCCTCAAGATATAAGTAGCATTGCCTAAGTCATTTATTGAGAAACACTTCCTCAACCAAGCTTTTTGTCTCATGCGAGGTTGGGATGTCGTTTCCAATTAGCACCAGAAAGGTAATCTTGACCCCACTAGCCTTTTTATAAATGCAAGGTACATCCTCGTTCTTGATAAAGCCAAATCCAATTACAGCTTCCTCAAAACAAAGGTTCCAACTCCAAGAAGCTTTTTTCAATCAATAAATGGATTTCAACGACTTACAAATCTTTCCCTTATTCTTTGGATAGACACAACCTTCAGGCTCAGACATATAAACGTCCTTCGTTAAAATTCCGTTTAAGAAAGTGGTTTTGACATCCATGTTCATATCTCGTAATTATGATATAAAGCTATGTCAAGAAGAAACCGGATCGATTTTGACCATAACTATTGGGGAGAAGGTTCCCTTATAGTCAATCCTTTAGATCTACCTAAAACCTTTTGCCACCAGTCGGGCTTTGCAGGTTTAAGAGTTTCCGTCCATTTCTATCTTTACCTTGAAGATCCATTTGCATCTGATGGTCCTCACACCATCGACGGAATGAACCAGTTCCCAGGAATGGTTGTCCGACATGGATTGCATTTCCTCTCTCATGTCTCCTAGTCATAATTCGGAGTCGGGTCCATCCACGACTTCCTGAAAGGTGGATGGATCTTAATGATCCACCATAAGCTCATTGTCACCTCCAGACACAAAGTAACCATATCTCGGAGATGGAAGACTAATCCCTCCAGATCGCCTTGAAACTTCCGCAATTACTACAAGAATTGGTTCTTACTCTACGACCACTACTGGCTCCTCCCTTTCTACTGAGTTTTCAAGTGGTTCGGATGGATCTATACCATCTTGAATTTTTTCTAGATGTAGAGTCCTCCCACTGACGTTTTTGGAAACAAATTCCTTTTTCATAAAGACCACACCCCGAGCGATGAACACCATGTTCTCATTGGGTTTGTAGAAGTAATATTACCTTATTTATTTGGCATGCCCCCACGAAGGTGTATTTCTCAGATATTGGTTCGAGCTTAGTCGAAACCAAACGTTTCATATAAGCCTCACAACCCCAAATCTTCGGGAAGGACAAAATAGGTTTCTTCTCGTACCATTTCTCAAATGGAGTCTCTTCCACAACCTTAGTCGAAGCCCAATTCTTTATGAATCTGGTCGTCTCTAGAACATAACCCTAGAAAGAGATTGAGAGATTAGTCCAACTAATCATGGATCAGACCATGTTTAAAAATGTTTGATTTCTCTATTCGGCTACACCGTTCAACTACGTTGTCCCGGGAGGAGTCCATTCCGAAAGGATCTCATTCCCTATTAGATGATCTTAAACTCTATGGTCAAGTATTCTCCAACTCGATCAGATAAAAGTACCTTAATAGTTTTCCTGAGCTGGTTTTCTACTTCAGTCTTGAACTCTTTGAATTTATCAAAAGTTTCATACTTATGCCTCAGGAAATAGACATAACCATATTTACTGTAATCATCAATAAATGTGATAAAGTAGCTAAAACCCCTCCTGACAAGCGAACTTATTGGTCTACACACATCCGAGTGTATCAGCCCCAATAATTCACCCGCCTTTTCACCGCGACCGATGAAGGGCGCTTCAGTCATTTCGCTCATCAAACAAGCCTCACATCTATCAATCGAATGGACTTAAAAGTTTTCACTTTCAAAGTTCTGATATGCGTTTCTTGTTTATGCAGCCTTAACGATAGTGCCATATAAGAGTTTCGGTTTAAATCGTCGGATTTAGACCTCTTGGTATTAACGTTATAAATAGATCTTGAGGCATTGTTACCCATATCTAATATGTACAATCCTCCAACCATGTTAGAATTGACATAAAACATATCATTGTATAGAATATTGAAAATCAAAATTATATCCTTTCTCGTCTAACATAGACACAAATATAATTTTCTACTAAAAGTAGGTATGCAATATACATTATGTAGCACAAAATTAGGCCTCTTGGCAAAGCAACACTTATGGATCCTATAGCAGTTGCCACAACTCTGAGGTCCACTTCGTGTTTTTCAAGTTTCTCCTACTTTCCAGCCATTGCACGTTAGTGCATATGTGAGATTCAGCCCTGGTATCCAATACCATGAATCTTGGAAGTAGAGAGATGTAGCGCTACAAAGTTAATACCCGATGAAGGTGCGGTCCCACCGCCCTTCCATAGATCATCTAGGTCATCTGATGAAGGCGCAATCCTACCGCCCTTCTTCAAGTCAGCCGTGAATTTCCTGCAATCCCGTTTCCAATGAACAGGCTGTTGGTAGTGGAAACAGTCATTCTCGGTATCCTTAACCTTCCTCGAGGACTCCCCGTCCTTGGAGGATTAGGAGACACTAGGTGTCTTATCTTGTCTGCCAAGTGCGTATGGGCCCTGCCCTTGCCACTTCCAGTTCCTTTATTGAAAACGGACCCCTTTCTGACCATGTATAATATCCTTGGATCCTAGATTCTTGAGATTCTTCCCAGTATTTACAAACATGCCATGTAACTCTGATATGGTCATGTCCATATCGTGCATGTGATAGTTCATGGTGAAATCAACATATGCACGAGGAAGGGAGCGCATAATCATGTCTACTTCCATCTCTGATTCTATCTTAAGACCTAGTCCATTAAGATGTTCGACATGCCCCTTTATTATTAGGACATGTATAAGGGATAGCCTTGTCAAAGTCATATTTTTTGCATTTATATTTGAGGATTATCCTCAAATTTCTTGTACCACTCCAGACAGTTTGTCCCATTAAGCTTGACCCCTTCAAACATGGGTTTTAATGACAAACTGTTGTTTATTTTTTCCATTTGATCTACACGACAGACAAAGTTAAATCAGTAAACTGAATATTTTTTTTGAAGATCAAGTTTAAACACCAACCATTCGATTCTAAACTTTTAGAGTCTAAAACCAAGATCCCTCGATCAAGCTGAACGAAGTCTCACCACTCAATCGAGCTATGTAGGTAGGACTCCGTCCAATCACATCCAATGTGACTCTTGGGTAGGGTATGTATGAGGGGAAGATGTGTAGTATTTACGGGAAAAAATATTTTTATTGTTAATTTTCAGTAAGTTATTCTTGCTGATTTTTTAATACAAAATCCAGTAGTTGGTATTTTATTCGAACGGTAGGGACACATGATGCGTCATGAGTGGTTGATTCCAAAGTAAAGGCATGTTACAATGGCCGGGTCGTCAATAACGGAAGCCAGTTGCCAACGGTGATTTGTTAGAATAATGTTCCATAACCTCCTTTCTTAGAATCTTTGTAAATAGCCATCAATTATTAGGAAAAGTTCGATTTTTGCTCTTGGTATCCACCTTAATTCCAGGGGCTTTGGTAATATAAGTTTTTCATTAAGAGTAAAAGTGTTACTTCATAAAAGAAATAGAAACGGAGGTTAATGGGAAGTCTTTGGTCCGAGATTTTTTGTCTCAAAGTTTAGGGTTCTACCGTCATCGTGTGTGCCGCGCAGAGTGCGTGCCGACTACCTAGTTCGGTGTTTTTGGGTCTGATTTCCGGCGGTGTGTCTGGTAATCAGGGTTGCGATCCATTGTTGATTGGAGAAAGGGATGGAAATGGAGGAGTTGCAGGAGATGTTGAAGGGAGTGGTGATAGACAGTGATGATGAGGAGGAAACAGTAATAGCAGATGAAGTCCTAAACGTGGGGGATGAGAAGTACAAAATCGGTTTAGCAGTGAAGGTGTTTATAGGGAAGAAGTATAGGGACGAAGTGTTTAGAAAGGTAATGAAGAACGCTTGGAATACAAGTGATGCCCTAACCCTAACTTTGGCACCAGACGTAACAGGCTTCTTTTTCAAGACGAAAAAGGAAAGGAATAAGGTGCTTGAGATGGAACCATGGCAGTTCAATAAAGTTTTGGTAGCTATGGAAAAGTTTTCATCGGACAGTAAGGTTGAAGAAGTAAGTTTCGATTACACGTCCATATGGGTTCATGCCTCTAATTTACCATGTAAGGCATTGACGGCAGCGCAGGCAGTGGGGAAGGTAATCGGAAACAAGTTGGGCCAGTTTGTAGAGGTGGAATGTGATGAGGAAGGACGAGCAACGGAAGATTATCTTCGGATATGGGTGCGGTGGTCGCTCGTTAAACCGTTGAAAATACGAAAAATATAACGTTAGGAAGGAATGCGGCGCTAACATTTGTGCGTTTGCAATATGAGAGATTACCTGAATTCTGTTTCAAGTGTGGCAGACTTGGTCACACAAAGAAGGAGTGTGAGGATGAGGCGGATAAACCAAAGACACAAGGCATGTTTGGTTCGCATATGAAGGTAGACCCACCTGGGTTTTTGGGGGGTATGCGCAATGGGGGAGGAGATAGGTCCAGAGGTGAGGGGAAA
The DNA here is from genome assembly GCA_963921825.1 of Erodium maritimum. Lineage (NCBI taxonomy): Eukaryota > Viridiplantae > Streptophyta > Magnoliopsida > Geraniales > Geraniaceae > Erodium > Erodium maritimum. The sequence goes on along the minus strand of OY997590.1, from coordinate 64,823,950 downwards.
TGGAAAAAGGACACTAGAGATAGGATGGGAAGGGCGCTGCAGTTGGAGGGTGTGAAACCAGTGGCAAAATCTAGCAGTCTTAGAGAGAAAGGACTTGTGACCACTCCAAAAAATGCAATTGGAGCTGGTGAAAAGGAGAGGACGAAATGTGAGTTAGCTTCTGCTATTGTTGAGGATGAGGAGGTAGTATTGAAAGAAGTTGAGTTAATGAAATTGAAGCAAGGAGTCAAAGAAGTGTCACTGGACAAGATAATGGGCACACTAAAAAAGTCTTTGGATGGTGGGGAGAGAGAAGTAACAAAAAATTCAGCACATGTAGAAATGGAAGTGGAGGGGCGAAGAGATATTAAATTGAAAACCTGCAAAATAATTCGCCGGGTTAGAGGGGGAAAGGGAGGATCGAATGAGGAGAAGGAGGGGACCAGTGTGTTGGGAAACAGGAAAGAAGGGGTGAAATACGTTGATCTGAATCTAGAGCCTAGACGGGATGTTCCTAACCTAGGGGAGGATGCAACGGAATTTATGGCGAGGGCTGTTAAGAAGCCCCGCCAGGCCCAATGAATGTGATAGAATGGAACTGCCGAGGGCTTGGGAACCCTTGGGCGTCACAGTTCCTAATAGAGTTTGTAACTCGAAAGAAACCTAGTGTCGTTTTCCTTGGTGAAAGGAAATGTTGATGAAGTACGATCGAGGGGCTAAAGAGAAGCTTGGGGATGGAAGGATGTTTCTCGGTGAATAGTAGGGGTGCAAGTGGTGGAATTGTCATGTTTTGGAGATACGATAAGGATGCAACGATGAAAACGTTTTCTAACAATCATATTGATCTTCATTATGTTTTGGAAGGAGGTGAAGAGATTAGAATTACCGGCATTTATGGAGAACCAAAAAGAGAAAGAAGACACATAACATGGGCGTTAATCCGGAGTCTTGATACAGGGGAGGAAGTACCTTGGATGATGTTTGGAGACTTTAACAATGTGCTTAGTAATGAGGACGTGAAGGGGGGGAATCCATATCCTCATAATTTGTTGACCGGTTTCCGTGAGGCGTTGGAGGACTGCCAGCTGAGGGATGTAGAGATCAGTGGGCATCGATTCACATGGGAGAAGGGGAGGAACTCGGATAGTGGTATGGAAATACAACATGATCGGGCGGTGGTAAACCAGCGGTGGACGGACCGTTTTCCAGACACCCAACTCACCCACGGTGGGTTGTCATCGTCGGATCATGCCCCAATTATCCTTACTGCAGGTATGGAGCGGGATGTGCAGGTGAGGTGGCAGTTTCGCTTCGACCAAAGTTGGGTGAGAGATGAACGGTGTGGTCAGGTTGTACAGGAAAGTTGGCGAAGGCATTCGAGAATCCCGATTGTGGAACGGGGAGAAAGAATGGAGCGAGATTTATGCAAATGGGAAAAGACACAGTATTCGGAATTGGAAAATCAAATTAAAGGGTGCCAAAAACGTATGAATGAGCTGCTGAGAAGAGGGGGCGCAGGCAAATGTGGAAATAACAACAATTCGCAGGCATATGAACGAGTTGTTGTGTATGAAAAGTATAAGGTGGAAGCAGAGGGCCAAGAAAATTTGGCTAAAAAATGGCGACGCTAACACGAAATATTTTCATAGGAAAACAAAAACCCGGAGGCGAAGGAATAGAATCAGAAAATTAAAAGACGACTCCGGAGTGGAGAGAACGTGGCGAACCGGGTTGGGGTCAGTTTTGGAAAGCTACTTTAATGATATGTTACGGCCGCAGGGGACGGTTTAGACACCATCAGTGATTTAATGGGTCCTATGGTTTCAGCTGAGGACAATGCAAGACTGTTAAGGCCGGTTAGTCTGGAGGAGGTTCGACTAGCTGTGTTCAGCATGGAACCTCTCACGTCACCAAGGCCGGATGGGTATAATCCGGGTTTCTATCAAACATACTGGGAGGTGGTAAGGGAGAAAGTGGTGAGCATGGTCAGGGAGGTGTTTCAATCGGGTGTGATCCCGGAGGGGTTGAACGATACAAATGTGGTGTTGATACCCAAAGTAAGCAAACCTGAACGAGTCAGTGAGTACAGACCGATAGTCTTGTGTAATGTCCTATATAAGGTTATTACTAAGGTGATCATAAACAGAATGAAAGGACTATTGTCAGGTATTATCTCGGAATCCCAAAGTGCTTTTCTAAAGGGCAGGTTGATTACTGATAACATTTTGTTGTTTGGAGAAATTTTGCACCATCTTAAAACCAAGAGACAGGGTCAACATGGGGAGATGGCTATGAAAGTGGACATGAATAAAGCTTACGACCGTGTCGAATGGAATTTTTTGGAGAAGATCTTGTTGCGGTTGGGATTTGCAGAAGGATGGGTGAGTTTGATAATGATGCGTGTCAGAACTGCGAAGTTGTGGGTAGCGGCTGAAGGGAGAAGAGTGGGGCCTCTAAGAACGGAAAGAGGGATTCGACAGGGGGGGTCCTCTTTCCCATACCTATTCATTATATGTGTGGAGGGTCTGTCAAGGTTAATTGCAAGTGTAGAACAAACTGGAAATATCACAGGGGTTCGGGTGACAGCGAGGGCTCCAAGGGTATCTCACCTGTTTTTTGCTGACGGCAGTTTCTTCTTTTCTGAGGCATCATGTAGTGAAGCGGAGGCATGGAAGAGTATTTTGAAAGCATATGAGGAAGCTTCGGGCCAACGGATAAATTTTGAGAAGCCCTCGATAATGTTTAGTCCGAATACAAAGGATGATGTAAAAAGGGTTGTGTTGAACATATTAGGGATGCAGGAAGCATCCGACCCGGGCATTTATTTGGGGGTTCCGCCGGTCATGCAGAGGAGCAGGTACACAAGAGTCTATGTTACATTAAAGATCGCATTATCAAGAGACTACAAGGTTGGGACGAATTGTTCCCTGAGTTAAGCCGGCAAAGAAATTGTATTAAAAGTAGTAATTCAAGTATTGCCAACATACACAATGGGGGTATATTTATTTTCGGCGAATCTTATCAAAGAGGTTGAGGTGATCATGAATCGGTATTGGTGGAGTCATGATAATCGAACGGGGAAAGGAATAAGGTGGAAGAAATGGAGTGATCTATGTGAACACCGATCAAAGGGAGGCCTAAGCTTTAAGCACTTAAGCGATTTCAATCTAGACGTGCTAGTTAAACAAGGATGGAGGCTCCTGCAATACCCACAAAGCTTAGTGGAAAGGGTGTTTAAAGCAAAATATTACCCGGATTCAGAGTTTATTGAAGCAGAAGCAAGAACGGGCAGCATCTATGGTTGGAGCAGTATCATGGCTGCCCAACGGGTGGTTAGAATGGGGCAAGAAGAAGAATAGAGGAGGGTTGGGTATACCAATTTCATATCCATATTGGGTCCCTGTTGAGCCAAATTGCAATTATGCAGTAACTGCTGGTTTAGTGATGAACCAGTGACTTCCTTGATGAATGAGAGCCGAACTCAATGGGATACGGCCCGAGTTCGCACAGTGCTACCGGAAAGACTTGCGGAAGCGGTGGAAGCGACACCGATATCCTCAACTCGCAGTCATTTAAGGTGGTGATGGTGGGGCGTACGGGATGGTGAATATAAAGTGAGGGAAGCGTACAAACTGTTACTTCGGCACAATGGGAGATGGAACAAAGCGGAGAGGGACGTGTTCTGGTCGTCAATGTGGAAGGTACACGTTCCTCAAAAGGTAAAGCATTTAGTGTGGCGTATATGTTCGGGTTCGCTCCCTACAAAAGTAAACTTGAGGGGAAGATGGATTGACTTACAGGTAGAGTGTGATTTATGTGGCTTGCCGGAGACCGAAGATCATGTTTTATTTAGATGCAAGGAGGCAATAGAATTATGGAGGCGAGGAGCGATCACCGTGCCTGGGGATAGAGTGAATCCAAAGGATTGGTTGGCTGATCTATTAAAGTCTGGACCTTGTGATAGGGTAGAGAAAATTGTGATGTGCTGGTGGGTGTTATGGAGAGGACGGAATAGCCAAGTGTGGGACAACAAAAATTGTTCTGCAACAGGTCTGGAAGTCATGGCAACTACAATGCTGAGTGATTGGAGAGTTGTGCAAGAAAAGAGCGTAAAACTGCCCAAGCCGAGAGCCAGGTGGGTGTATCCGAATGAGGGGGAGGTAAAAATCAACCTCGACGGGGCTATAGGTGAGAATGGAACGGGTAATGGTGGGGTAGTGTGTCATAATTCGAACGGGGAAGTCCTTAATGCTAAATGCTTCGTGTTTAAAGGAGCAAGAAACCCAGAATTAATAGAGGCTTTGACGTTACGGGAAGTTCTGAAATGTATTCCGGCAGTGGGGCAGCAACACCAAGGGATCATAGAATCAGATTGTTTGAGCGTGGTGTAGGCGGTTTTGAGCGTGGTGCAGGCGGTTTTGAGCGAAACTCTTATGGTTTCACCATTTGGGGACGTTATAGCCGAGTGCAGAGCTTTACTATGTCGCTTGGGGGGTTCAAGTTACAATTTGTAAGAAGAGAAGTGAATGGTGTGGCCCATTGTTTAGCTAAAAATGTCCTGCTTTGGGAGCATTATGACTGGTTAGTTATGCCAATACCGAATGTACTGTTATCTGTTTTGAGTAGCGATTTGCTGCAATAATAAAGTACATTCCAGTTTCAAAAAAAACGAAGGTTTGGGATTCAAAATTGGTTTTGTTTAGAGGTCAAAACAAAAAAAAATCTTCCTCCAGCCTCTGGAGTATAGAGACAGAGACGGAGACAGACAATGGGGTTGTATAAAAAGGGTAATAAATCTCTGAACTTGAGTATTTAGTTTGCAATGCTCGTTGTAATGTGAAACTATATTTCATTGCATGCAGTGCAGTTTCTTCTGGTTTCAGTGTGTCAAGTAAATCATGAGGGAGATTCCTTCAGGCATTACTTAAAGTTTGGGGATTTGGTTTACATCTATCTCCTGAAATAAGAAAAGAAACAAAAAAAATACAATCCGACCTGCCGGATTCGAACCAGCGACCTAAGGATGGCTTTCAGGTTAGAACCTACTACAGTCCTCCGCTCTGCCAACTGAGCTAAGGTCGGACTTGAAGCAAGATTGCAAATTATATGTATTATTTATTTTTTAATATCAATCAATATATAAATTTGTGTAGCCTAACCTCATTTATCTTCATCTGAAATAATCATAAATGAATATAGAAAAGATGATGGTTAGAAACGATGAATTCAAACAGGGGTGTGAAAAAGCTAAATGGGTTTCAATTTTGTCCAGGCTCGATTTAGACTCAAACTAGTTTATATAATTAAATTTCAATTTGATTAACACAAATATTTAAATTTGGATTCAACTCAACTCTTGTTATTTAATCTTCACTATAAAGGATTGTATTTAATTTAGTAAATAAAAATGTTCTATTAATTAAATATCAAAGCAACCACTCATAAGCGTTGAAATGTTAGCTCAAAATCGAATTAAGTAGGAATTTGATTACAACGAGCACAAATTGAATATTTAACAGAACAAATTAGAACATTCGTTTACTCCATCTTAAGGGCTTTTGTCTACTCCATCTTAAGGGCTTTTGTCTTTCGATCACAGGACATTTGCATTCGATCTTAGGATCGTTGGGATATTATTACTTCGCATTGAAATTTTCATAAAGATAAAAATCACACTTAGCTATATGTATTCAGGGTTCAGGCAGTAAACGACACCGGAAAATGAATACATGTTACTAACACAGTGTAAGAGGAGTTTTTATTGCACAAACACCGAAAGATGAATACATGTTTCTAACACACTGTAAGAGGAGTTTTTATTGCACAATAAAACTTTCCCTATAAATACAGTAACAAGATATGGAATACCGGAGAGTGTTGAACGAACCCCTGGAACATTCCGACTTCCCCTACATACATTATCCATAAACAAATATTTAAAAGAAATTACAAATATCCGAGTCTCAGCATTTATTTTTGGAAATTTTATGGAATAGAAGCTTTATGGCTGTAGAGGATAAGCTAACTTGGCAAGATCCTCTTGCTGCTTGCAAAACGAGCAAAGCCAATCCAAGCAAAAAGTCTCTTCATACTCACCATCGATAATGCACCGACCACACTTAAAACAGCGTTCAATGCAAAGTGTGCATGCCCTGCATACCTGCTCTTTCCTTTGACAACTCTCTGCTGTGCAATCATAAACTAGCCTCAGTCTCTCACATTTGGGGCACATCTCAATATCCAATGCTTGGTCATCATCCTCATCAAACGACACATAATGATGTCTTATGTGGTAGAAATGTGGTTTATGGACATTCTTCCCGGCGTTGCTATCCATTCCTAGCAAAAGTGTTAATTCTTCAAAGTATTTCTCCACGCCGTAAAGTGCACCAATTTTTAACTGCTTAACCCCAACTGCACCGACAGACTTCAAAGCTTTTAAAGTATTCACTATCCCTTCTATAGTGACTTTAGGACATCCAGGCACACTAAGCTGCATGAGGAGAAAAGATATATTTAGAGAATAATACTTAGTCTTATACAACACACACAATACTTGAACACTAGAGAATAATACTTATACAACACATACGATACTTGAACACTAGAGAACTAAACCCATAACTGCAGTTCAAGAGTACCTATAGAACATTGTATTAAACTAAATTATAGGTATATACCACCTCGGACATCAAGCTGAATCAACCCAACCTAAACTTCAATAGTTTGAGTTCATGTACTCTAAAATTATAGACCAACAAAAACAAAGTAATATTCCTATACATGTAAGTGCAAAAAGCAAATGGCTACAACTATTCATGTTCCAAAGTAAACTGGCGAAGACACAAGAGATGACTCATTATCAAAGGGTAGGTTCCACAAGACCTCTCCATGCTTATAAATTTCTTTAATGCTATGAATGAATCAAAATGCTGAGTCTCATTTATGAATACAGAATATAATTGAATGATGAGCAGGCGTTAAGAAACAGACTAAAGCTTCAAGTAAATGACATATACTGACCTTCATAAGCTTAGGATTGCTCTCCAGAACACGCTTGAGACCATCATCAGTGATCCTAGTGCAATCCACCAGGCTTAGGCACTGAAGCTCACCTTGAGCCCTATCAGTTAACTGCAGTAGAAGTCCATCCGTAATTTTTTCATTCAATGGCTGATCTATGTATATTCTTGTCCACAAATATGGTTCATTCTTCACTATAGCACGCAAATATTTGCAAACACCTTCAACAGATAGCAAATCACGTACACCTAGATAGCCAATGGCAAGACCCAAAACCAAACGAGGAGCTTCTCCAAGACAAGCTTCTACAACACTCTCACGATGTTCTTTTGTATGATACTGAACAATATTGTCATTCCCTTGTTTCCGAATGTCTTCCATGTAACCAGCAGAGCATGATTGCTCTTTATCCCCATTCTCTTCGGAACACCCATTATATATGCCTTCCATGTTACAAGCTGGCTTGTGATCAACAAGGCGGGGAATATCACTAACTCCCCTCATCTCTAAATACCCACCATTCCCATTATTTATTTCTTCAATGTTGGTCGGTCCAAATCCAACAAAATGTGAACTATCCCCGACTTCCATCTCCCTTGAACATCCACCATACCCTCCATCTATTTCTTCCATACTACATGTTGTTGCAAAACCAACTGGGCCAGATACATCTCCGACCCCCTTCTCCTCCAAAGGACATCTAGTAGTTATTTCTTCCATGCTACAAGCTAACCCCAAAGGAGTTGGGCATGATACATCCATGTCTCCCTTCTCCTCAGAAGAATATCTCATACCTTCCATCTTACAAGCTGCTGACCCAAAACCAATAGGACATGAGGCATCCCCAACCTTCTCTGACGAATATCTACAAGTTACGCCTTCCGTATTATATATGGACCCATTACCAGAAGGAAATGACACATTCCCAACCCCCTTCTTTTGAGGACACCCTCCATGCCAACTAGTTGCATTATGTTGACAGTTGAATGTCATGTTTCCTTGGAGTGCCTGAAACCTCATTGCATTGTTCCAAATAAAATTCAATCCAGCAAACAATTGATAATCCCCACTATTGACACCAACCTCATTGCTCCCATACCCACCATAACCTGCTTCCAAATCCTCAAGCCAACCAGTGATAGCAGTGAAAGTGGAACTTATATCCATCCCAAATGGATCCGAAGGCAAAAGATCAAGAATGTCATTTGAAACCGACTCCGGAGAGCCACCCCTATCACATCTCTCTCTCCCATAATCCTCCACCTCATGGTTCATATGCCATGGCTTGCCAAAAGCATCTACATTGTTCTCAGAGATGCCCTCTACTAAGTACCCACCATTGGAGATCCTAATTGGATCAACCAAATTATCTTCAGACAGGCGCCCAGTAAAGATTGGTCGGTGTGAAAAATTCAAGGCCATTTTATAAGAAACCTCTCTCTAGAGAACTGTAGGACAGAAGGAAGAAACACAAAAAAAAATGTATTTTTCTTGACAAAGAGGGGAAATAACGGAAAAGAAAACAAAAAAAAAACGGAAAGGAAAAGAATATGCTAGAGATCTAACAAGGAACCCTCGATTTCGGATAGCAAACTAAAACAACGCACCAAAAACTTCACAGAGTTTCTTGTAAAACACCCTGTAATCAGCTCAGGGTGAGATCAATATGGAAATGATAAAAAGGAAGGACCGTACTCTGAATTCCCTATACAACAAAACTGAACCAGAATTTCTCCTTTTATTTTTCTTTTTTAATTCGACCAATCTAACCAGAAAAAAAAAACTAAATCAACTCAGGTTGCACAAAAAAATACAGATCAAACCATGATGTTATTGCAAGAAAAGAATCGGGAACAATAATGAATTGGAACGATTACCACACCACGAAGAAACCCTAATCGACAGAGAACGCAAAGTCTCTCTGGAAGCGAAACCCTCCAAGTGGACGCGGATAGAGATTGAATCAACGGAAGAGAAGGGAAAAGGGGGATAATTTGGGGGAAGAAGGTCGGAGAGAGTTCCGATCTGATTCGGTCCGAGGGGGAGCTCCGGTGAAGACACGGAAACGGGGGAGAGAGAAAGTGAAGGGAAAAAACAAAGAATTCTAGAGAGAGAGAATAGGGAATTGGGGAAGAGTAACGGCGGATTTGTCCAATTTAGAAGGGATCGTTTGGGGGGAAAGGACACGTGTAGGTAAGCGAGGAGGATTACCGGTTCTTCGCGGAGAGATGTGGCGGGAGACGGAACTCCGTTACTTTTTAGTTGGAACTGCGTCCCCTACTTTCACGCCGTTGCCTTTGACTCTTTCATTCTCCTCATCTCATGTGTGTATCTCTCGTCTATATCTCGTCCGTCCTTACCATTTTATCGACAATCATTAAAAATATATATCAGTTATGGTAATGTTTCAAAGAAATGCGTTGGGGGGAAATAAGTTTGTAAATATTACCGTTGAAATAATCTCTTTCTTAAGAAATAAATATGTTAACATTTCTAATGTTTTTCTAAATAAACATGTTAACATTTCTAATGTTTTTCTAAATATCGAGGAGGAGCAAATTCAAAAATTTATCGAAGGATCTGCACAGAACCTCTCAGTTCTTATGCAGGGAACTGGGATGCAGAGAATCTAGATCTCATTCATTCACTAGAAACGAAAAAGGCCAAACTTTTAATACTAGAGAAAGAGTACTGGAAGCAACGATCGAGAGCAGAGTGGTCGAAAGAAGGGGACAGAAACACTGCTGATTTTCATGCTCGAGCCTCAAGACGGAGACTGCAGCACTTAATTTCAGGCTTAGAAGATGGGGATGGACACTGGACGGATGAACCTGTAGCTATACAATCAATTCTTGAGAACCATTTTCAAGATTTATTCACTTTGGATAATCCGGATTTGACGAGGATGAAACTAGCTACAATTGATGGTGTACAGGCCTTATCAAATTCTAATGTTTTGACTCTGAGCTCACAATTTACTGTAGATGACATCAAGCAGGCAACTTTTAGTATTGAAGCCACGAAAGCACCAGGTCCTGATGGCTTTCATGCTTGTTTTTCCAGAAGTTTTGGCACATTGTGGGTGAGGACATTACGGCTTATTTTCTGAATTTTCTGAATTTTGGAGGCTCAATTGGTGATGTGAACCATACCAATATCACGCTAATCCCAAAGAAGGATTCCTCGAGAAAAGCTAGTGACTACCGTCCGATTAGCCTTTGCAACGTTCTCTACAAAATTGTTTCAAAAGCTTTAGCTATCCGTTTGAAGAAGGTTCTTTTCTTGGTTATTGACGAGGCTCAAAGTGTGTTTGTCCCAGGTAGATTGATAACGGACAACATCATAACCGATTTTAAGCTTGTTCATTCTCTCCGACACAAACCAAGTCAAGAACTCGCAAGTGTACTCTCAAACTAGATATGGCGAAGGCATATGACAGAATAGAGTGGAACTTCCTTGAATTCATGATGATTAGAATGAACTTTCCTCGAAACTATGTGGAATGTGTTATGAATTGTGTCCGAACTGTCTCTTTCTCTTTTAAAATCAATGGGGAGGTGAAAGGTAATGTTATCCAGGGCAGAGGATTGCGGCAAGGTTGTCCATTGTCTTCATACTTATTCATTATTGTTGCGGAGTCTCTTTCGACCATGCTAAGAGGTTCGCAGGACCGAGGGGAATTGGCTGGTTTTGGGTGCACTAGAACAGGTCCGCGAATTACCCATATTTTGTTTGCAGATGATTGCTTGATATTTACGAAAGATAATATATTTGAGATCTCTAAGCTCAAATCTATTCTCCGGGATTATGAATTAGCCAGCGGGCAGCATGTCAATTTCCAAAAAACAAGCATTACTTGATCAGTGTCCTTAACATCAGAGAAGAAGGTGGTCACGGAAAATACTTAGGGCTCCCTTCAGTCATAGGCCGTAATAAATCACAAGTTTTCAAAGAGCTCCTCAACAAGGTTAGCAAGAAACTCTAGTTATGGAAGAAAATGAGGTTTTCAATGGGAGGCAGAGAGGTTCTTATCAAAGTGGTAGTACAAGCTATACCAACCTTCATAATGAGTATCTTCAAACTACCTGACACACTTATATCCTCCTTAAACGGGTTAGCTGCAAAATTCTTATGGGGTGGTGATGAAGATAAGAAACCTTTACACTGGAGGGCTTGGAAACATTTATGTTTACCTAAATTAGTAGGTGGATTGGGTTTTAAGGATTTAAAGAGTTTCAACATGGCTCTCGGATCCTTGGCTACCTCATACTCCGTTACACATATTGATTACTCCTCCATATACATAAACAGAAACTCTTTCAGTTGCTGACTTGCTTGGCACCTCGGGACAATGGGATTTCGATAAAGTTAATGAGGTTTTATGGCCCGTTGATATTTGGAAAATAAAAGGTATCCCGAGAACTAGATTATAGGGTACAACTCGTTAGCTTTGGGCCCTAGAAAGGAGAGGTTTCTATACCGTTCGTCTGAGATACAAGGTTGCAACAACAGGTTTCACAAATCCTTCTCACAGTATTAGTCAGGGTCCATATACTTGGTGGGTTTGGTTTTGGAAATTGGTAGCGCCTCCGAAACACAAGACTTTTGGGTGGAGAGTTTGAGGGAGCTTATTACCCACAGTCAACAACCTTCGTGCGCACGTTATTAAAGCGGACCGACGATGTCGAGTTTGTGAATGTCACTTGGAAACTACGGTACATGTGCTTTTATTTTGTCCTTTTGCAAAAGAATTTTGGACATGCAATGACTTGTCCATTAATGTTGCTAGTTTTCGGCCCATAAATGCTCAAGTTATGCTTCAAGATGCAGCTAATATTCTATCAACCGGTGATTTTGTACTATGGCTTGGGTTTTGCTACAATATCTGGTGGGAGCGGAATAAGGATTTATTTGGTGGTCAAGTGAGGCTCAAGATCAATTATCGATTCAAAACAAAGAATGGATTCATGGTTTCCGTAGCACAAATCTTCTGATTCAAAGCCATACTAATTTTGTCATCGCTGGGGTTTCTGCACGGTGGCAACCTCCTCCAATCGGTGAGCTAAAAATGAATGTTGACGCTAGTATCTAGAACTACGGGATGGGTTTTGGAGTGATAATTCGACATTGGGGGGGAGAATCAGTAGTCGGTTGTTTGGGTTATATTGAAGGTCCTTTTTGAATGAGTATACTGTAACAATGTATTTCAATGAATGAGAAGTTACATAGAGAAGCCTTTATATATAGGCTGTTACAGATAAGTGATAAGCTTTAGCTAAAGCTATAGATATGATCAGCTATACATGATAAGATGGTTTAGTTTGTAACTCTACAAGTGATAAACATTATCATATTAACACCCCCCCGTAAACCGATGGACCGAAGTGAGCCCAAGGCGTTCTCGTAATGAAGTGTAGCGTGTGAGGTGCAGCGGTTTAGTCAATACATCCGCAATCTGATCATCAGAAGCAATATGTCGGACGATGATGGCTCCTGCAGCAACCTGTTCTCGCACAAAGTGATAATCTAGCTCTATGTGTTTCATACGAGCATGAAATATCGGATTAGCACTCAGATAAGTTGCCCCAATATTGTCACACCAGAGGTTAGGAGGCGGAATAGAGAGCCCCAATTCAGTAAACAACGAACGTAGCCAGATAATCTCTGATGTGGCGTTACCCAGGGCCTTGTATTCACTTTCAGTGGATGATCGGGCAATTGTAGCCTGTTTCTTTGAAACCCAAGAAATTAAAGCCGAGCCCAAGAATATGGCATACCCACCGGTGGATCTTCTGTCATCTGGGTCACCTCCCCAGTCACTGTCAGTGTAACAACTAAGTGTGAGTTTATTAGTGCGCGGGAAAAACAACCCCATAGAAGCGGTGCCCTTTAGATACCGAAGTAACCTTTTGAGAGCTTTCCAATGCACCGTTGTCGGATTGTGCATAAATTGGCACAGTCTGTTGACACTGAATGCAATATCCGGACGAGTGAAGGATAAATATTGAAGGTTGCCTACAATCCGACGAAATGTTACTGCATCCTTTGTTAATACTTCACCATCAGTTTTGGAGATAGACCCAACAGTCATTGGCGTAGCACATGGCTTGGCATCCTGCATATCTTGAGCAAGTAACAGATCAGTAACGTATCTATGTTGAGAAAGAATGGTGCCATCCGGACCCTGCTGGAACTCGAGTCCAAGGAAGTAATGGAGGTCCCCAAGGTCACGTATAGGGAACTCAGACTGTAATTGTTGTATGAGGGCCGAGATTACCATAGGAGAGGATCCAGTTACCACAATATCATCAACATATATAAGGATATACGTGACATCCTTTTCTGTGCGTCGGAGCATGAGACTCGGATCAGCTACCGATAGTTTAAAACCCAACTGACAAAGGAAGGTGGTGAGACGAGAGTACCACGCCCGGGGAGACTGCTTCAGGCCATAGAGAGAGCGATGTAGCTTACACACATGGTCGGGTCGAGTGGGTTCAACAAATCCTCTGGGTTACACCATATAAATCACCTCATCCAATTTGCCATGAAGGAACGCGTTGGACACATCCAACTGATTCAGTTTCCAGCCATTCATAGAAGCAACAGCAATGAGTAGTCTAATGGTGGTTGCCTTGACCACTGGACTGAAAGTCTCACTATAATCCACACCATACTGTTGTGTAAAACCCCGAGCAACCAGTCTGGCCTTGTATTGATCAACTGTTCCATCAGACCTGCGCTTAATCCTGAAAAGCCACTTATTATCAACTACATTAGCACCAGCAGGTTTAGGAACAAGAGTCCAAGTGGAATTAGCTTTAAGAGCTCGAAGTTCTTCATACATAGCATTATTCCATACCTCCAATTTACTGGCCTGGCTAAATGATTTTGGTTCAACCACACTATAATCAATGGCTTTCATGACAGAAAAGGCTTTGGGTGGTCGACGTTTGTGTGTAGGCCGAATGACCATTGGATGGGAATGGATTGGTGGGGGTGGTCGAGTTGGTGGGGCAGGGACGGGGGAAGCAACCGGTTCACGTATGGTTCAGGTTGGGATGGACCTACAGTTGGCGCTGGTGATGAGGTATGTGACTGAGGGGACACACAGGAAGGGGCAACCTGCAATTCAGAGTTTAAGAGACTAACATGTGCTATATTATGAATCAAATGAGATGTAGTACCTGATATAGAAGCCGACAGAATAGGGGCCTGTATAACTACCGGCGGTACCTGCTGCGGAGAGTAAGAAACATACTCAAGCCGAGAGTAAGGAAACACAGAGTCATTGAATACAACCTGATTAAATATATAAATCCGTCTTGTGACTGGATCTAAACAGTTAAATCATGCATGATGTAAGGCACGGCCCAAGTAGACACACGGAGTGGTACGAAAAGAGAACTTATGTGTCGAGTAAGGTCGAAGGTAAGGATAAATTGCACATCCAAATGGGTGTAGTTCAGAGTATTTAGAATGAGTACCAAATAATGTAAAATGAGGAGAAACATTTTTAAGAACAGGAGTTGGTAAATCATTAACCACTGTCATAGCAAACAGAAACGCATGAACCCAATATTTTAAAGGCATTTTTGCATGAGCAAGCAATGTAAGACCTGTATCAACAATGTGACGAATTTTTCTTTCGGCCAATCCATTTTGTTGATGAGCATGTGGACAAGATACTCTGTGGTAAACACTATTGGAGAGAAAGTGTTTTGTTAGTTTTTGAAATTCCCCGCCCCAATCAGAGTGAAAAGCTGTTATGACGGCATTAAATTGGCAGAGAATAAAGGCCTCAAATTCCTTTAAAACTTGTATAACATCACTCTTGTTTTTAATACAAAATACCCAAGTAAATCGTGTAAAGTCGTCAATGAATAAAAAAAAATAACGATAGCCTTTTATTGATAAAATAGGAGCCGGCCCCCATACATCAGCATGCACAATTTGAAATGGTTTAGTAGTAACGTGCACAACACTGCGAGATGGAGACTGAGCTAATTTACCCAAAATACAGGCTTCACATGACCTGATAGACGACACAGACGACTGACTCGAAACAGATAAATTTTGCGAAGAAATAATAGAAGCCGTAGTACGAGCTGACGGATGACCCAATTTGACATGCCAGTCGAGATGTGTGGGACTAGTGACAGCGCATGCCGAAGGTAACTGAGCCATTGGTAGGGTATACAGACCACCATTACTCGGTCCTTGTAACAGGGTTTCCTTGCTCACCTGATCCTTAACATAAAACTTGTTAGGCCAAAACTAAAAAAAACAACGGTTGTCTGTAGTAAAACGTTGGACAGATAGCAAAGGTTTTTGGATATGTGGGACATGTAATACATTACACAGGGAAAAAGTTTGGCCAGTAATTGGAGATTGATAAGAACTATTACCAGTATGCAGAATTGGAGCTCCTTGGCCGTTTCCAACTATGACTTTGTCTGAGCCTGTGTATGGAGTATATTGATGCAGTGAGGAAGCATCTGATGTCATATGGTGCGATGCAGCAGTGTCCGGATACCATGCCGGTAGTGGTGCAGGTGGAGCGTATGACGCCGGTAAATGTCCAGGCGGTGGATAATACGAGTAATACGCCTGAGGTGCCGGTTGGTGTGCCGGTTGGTGTGGAGGTGCAGGCTTGTTGTGATACCTCCTCCGGCACTTATCAGCTGTGTGATTACGATAACCACAAATTTGACATGGTCCCGACGAGCGCCTGTAGTTGGAAGCAGCACCCTGTGTGGAATGGTGGTTCTGCTGCCTCGAGGAACCGGTTTTAGACATACGTCCATAGTTACCATCCGAGTTGGATGAGGCACTAACCATGTTAGCCACCGGAACATCATTCGAGCTGCGCAGTAAGATCTCATGGGCAAGAAGCTGTCCATGAAGCTCATGAAACGACACAGGATCAATACGTTGATTAATAGCAGATATAATTCCATGAAAGTCGGACCCGATATTGCGATAGATTATGGCATTAAATTCAGCATCAGATATTAACCTGCCAGCAGCACCCAATTCATCAACGAGTACCTTAGCCTGCTGGAGATAATCACTTACAGATAGGTCATTGCGCCGTAAGGATTGTAGTTCGATATGAAGCTGCAGCTGCCGATTCTGCGAGATCGAACCGTAGGCATTGGACAACGATTGCCAGGCTTCATAAGATGTTGCCTTGCCAATGATATGTGAGAATGCTGATTCCGAGAGGGAAGAGATGATCCAGGAGAGTAGCAACTGATCACGCTGCTGCCACGCATCGAACGCTGGGTTTGGGACACGAACAGGTGGAGTGTCGCTGGTGGTGATTTCTGCTGGTGGGCAACGATCTGCGCCATTAACCAAGCCCTGCAACTTGTGATAATTGAGAAGAGGGAGAAACTGTGTTCTCCATGCCACAAAATTACGGGCCGAGTGCAGCTTTATCGGCAAAGAGTGCGAAATGGTCGGAGATGACATGGTCATGGTGCCTGAGGCAGGAGACGCCATGGTGCCTGCGACTGGGGAATTAGAGGCGCTGGAGGTGGCTGAGCCTGACATATCTGTGAGATACAGAAGAGCAAATTAATAGGAAATAAGACACGAAGTGAATTCAGCCTTGAAAGGCTCTGATACCATGAATGAGTATACTGTAACAATGTATTTCAATGAATGAGAAGTTACACAGAGAAGCCTTTATATATAGGTTGTTACAGATAAGTGATAAGCTTTAGCTAAAGCTATAGATATGATCAGCTATACATGATAAGATGGTTTAGTTTGTAACTCTACAAGTGATAAACATTATCATATTAACACTTTTCACCCTGAAGATGCAGAATGCATAGCCTTATGGAATGGAGTAAAGCTCTGTTTCGATAATAATCTTCGAGTTGATCATGTGGAATCTGATGCTTTAACGCTAATTCATGTTGTCAATCAGAGAGAGAATAAAGGTGGTTTTAGGGATGTAATTAATGATATTCTAACAAGTTTTGCCTCTCCTTTACTGAACAACTTATGCTCAGTAACGAGATCTGCAAACCACACAGCTCATGAGCTTGCCAAGTTAGCTGTGGAGGAGACTATGAATACTCAACAATGGGGGTTTGTTTGTCCTACCTTCGTATCAAACTTGATGTATAGAGATCATATTTCAATAATATAGCTCCTCAGTGTTTTATTTCAGAAAAAATGTAAACATGAGGCTGATATGTATTAATGAGCAATGTGTTGTTTAGTGTTATATATAACTCTCGTGACTTTTGTTCTTTTCAAAAAAAAATGAATGACCGAATTGTATTTCAAAAATAGAGATTAGATTTTTTTGAAACGGGTAACCGGAGACTTTCATTAATGCCAAATGGCAATCAAACAGGATGAGGCGTGACCGGCTCGGGTTCCAGATATTTGTCCGGGCCGACCGTAGCAAGCCCGGCGCTCATAGACCCATAATATTAGCCCACTTGAAATTGTGGGCAACAACTCAAGACAACTCCTTACCAGCGTCTCAAAACAGCGAGACATTAAATGAAAAAGCCTAAACGACCTAGCTAGCCAACATTTTATTCGACCTAAAATAGGGTAATAATCAGAAAGTAATGCCTTTGGTGCGGATTTCCCGAGACTCCCCGGCAGTAGTAACCCCGGGTCTGTGGATATAGGTCCCCAAGTGACCCTTCCACCCCTGCCGGGTTCTATCATTCGTCCTACGGAGGGTCAAGTCCCTCAAACTGCGTTCCAGCTGCTCCTGCACGGACCTCTATCCCCGATGCTTGACCCTTCTCCGGTCCCAGCGGGATCCACGGTTCTCCATCCAGAGGTGACGCCAGCGGTGACACCATACGATTGAGGGTCCTACCGGGATTCCCTTTTTCAACAGGAATCCAGAGCATCGGCAGCGGCGACACAGGGGATCCCAGGACATCCACCCCGCCCCCAGTTGGGCTCCGATCGTGTCCGAACCTGTCTGTCCGCCGACTTCATCGCCATCCGGATTTGGAGGGGAGATTGGCCGATCTCCAACTCGGTAAGGCTCGATCATATGCCAACCCGGCATTAAATGGGTACTCCATGGTAGCCCTCGTAGAAGGTCAGGCCGGCAGCGTTGTAGCCGGATGGGGCAGTCATCCGACGATGAGGAGATGAGGACGTCGGGGTGAAAGTTCGATGCGATCGGTTGGGTAACGTTGGAGCGAATCTGGTTACCTGGATCCATGGCTGTGTGACGGCGATGGTGATGGCGAAGGGGGAGATAGTGGTCAGCGAGATCTGGCGGCGGTGGCGGCGAACGTAGTGGCGAACTCGGGGAGGAGAAGGCAGCGTGGCTGGCGACAGCGATGTCGTCGAGAGAGGAGGGTTGTGTGAGTGGTGGTGATGGCGAGAGAGGTAGAGGACGAACGGAGAAGGTGGTGGTTGACGGTGGCGGCGGCGACCCTTTTAGGGTATGAAAGAACCTCATTGAGGTTGTGTGGAGAGCTTTTTTAAAATAGAGATTAGATTGTTCTTGCGAATCTAACACCCATAAATAATATATTTAATTAAGGAAAACTACAAATGACTATTCTTAAGTTGACACGTTTAACTGATGTTTACCATAAAGTTTAAAATTAATTGATATATACCCTGAAGTTACAACTCGTAACCAGAAACCCCTTCCGTCAGTTGGACTGTAACTTTTTTTGTTAAATGACGAAAATACCCTCAACTTGTACCAATATTACACAGCCTTGCCCTCCCTTTTATTTAGTTATTTTATTTCCTTTTTTATATTAATTCATTTTCTTTAAAAAATATCTTTCTTTTTTTTGAATAATTTATTAAAATTTATTTTTAATATTTTCAGATTTTAATTTAATTTATTCAAATTATTATTTAATTCTAAATATTTTTTTAATTCAGTTTTAATTTAAAAAATTAATTTTTATTATCCAAAAAATAATTTTTTATTTAAAAAATCAATTTATATATCTAAAATTAGTTTATGTTTTTAAAATCAGTTTATATTTCTCTTTATTTATTTATATCAGTTTTTATTAAAAAAATCAGTTATTATTTCTAAAAATCATTATTGTTATTAAAATTTGTTCATAGTTACAAAAACAAAAGGTCCATTCCCATCGACGTTCATCCCATTCTGTTCATGGTTGGGAATTTCAGATCGAACAACAAGAGGGATAACAACGAAGGAGATGACCTTCAATCTCGTTGTCGCATACCTAGTTCGCGTCCCCGCCATACCCTCGAGCTTGAGCTCCTCCGACCACCAGAAATCGATACCCAAAAATCAAAACCCATAAATCGATACCCAAAAATCAAAACCCATAAATCGAGAGGCACCGGCGAGGCACGAGGCACCGGCGAGCCATCGATTCTAGATCTAGAACCAAACTCCAGATCTGTGGTTGGGTCTTCTTCTTTGCTCGATTGGGTTCGTGGAGGTACGGAGGAGGTAAATGACGATTTTACGAAGTCGCTGTCGCCCTACCTCACCCTCGATCTGCCACCGTCGCCGGAGAAGACACCTCCCCTCAGGTTCGACGAAGACTTACTCCCCAACCGAAGAGTTGTGGAAGGAGAAAGCACGCAGAAGAGGGCCAAAACAGATCTGAAATTGAAAGAGGGAAAAAGGCAAAAAAAAGGGTTGCGAAGAAGAAAGGGAAAATAGTGATCAGCTTAAAGGGGGAGGAAGGCCATCTCCGGCAACAACCGAGGACAGATGCCCAGGTCGTCACCGGCGAGGACACGAACGCGAAGGCGACGGGTCCTAGGGTTTGGACTCAGCGTAGAGAGAAGAAGAGGGCATGTCTTCTCGTGTGGATATGAAAGGTTAGAGGAGTGAAAAGAGAAATAAAAACTGAATATTTTTGATAAAAAAAATGATATAAATAAATTTATAATATAAAATGAATTATTATTTAATTGAATAAATAAACGAATAAGGGCATTTTGGAAATTTTTTGGAAAAGTGAACAGTAAATAGATGGAGCTGATGGGCGGAAGTGGTTTCTTGTTACGAGTTATAACTTCAGGGTATGTATCAGATAATTTTAAACTTTAGGGTAAACATCAGTTAAACGTGCCAGCTTAAGGGTATGTATTTGTAGTTTTCCCTATTTTCTATCTATTTTTAGGAAATGTAGCTTCATTTTGTCGTTAGAGCACTTCCAATGGATCGTTATATGGGTCGATGTAGGCGGCTCGTTCTAGGCGCTATCACACCTCCTGCAATGAGTCCTCGAATGACGGTTAGTGGCAGAGATAGCCCAGACGGAGGCGACAATGAGGACGGAGGCGGTAATGAGGGCAGAGGCGGTAATGGAGGCGGAGACGGAGGCGAAGGGGGAGACGACAGTGAAGGCAGAGGCGGTAGTAAAGGTGGCGACGGTAGTGAGGGCGGCAATGGAGTTATTAGCGGCGCCGATAGAGTTGGCGATTAAGATATAATCATAGGGATTACTTGAGAACTTCTCCTCGCATAGGTTTGTTAAACATCGTGGTAGAACATGAAGGTTGTACTAATGCTGGGATGGGGACACGAGGTATGGAGGCCATGACAGACGCAGAAGGAGAGGAAGAGGAGGATGATGAGGAGAAAAAGAGACGGTAAGAAGAAGATGGAGAAGATCCCTACATACTAAAAAGCTATATTTGTTTGATTTGATTAATTTCGTTTTGTCTCTGTTCCTTTTTCTAACCCCGTTTAAACTTTAATTAATCCACTTATTTTCTTTAAATTGTATTAATTCATTCTGATAATTTTGTTTATATTAATCGTCGTTAAACTTTGGTTTCAATTCAGAACCTTACACCAAAATCTTATCAGTTCTTTGCCTCAGTTTTCGATCAGATCTTTTTTAATCATCTTTAAAAAGTTGAACTAAAAAAAAATGAAAAATTAAGCAAAAAAAACTCTTTCGCTCCTTGAGATTCTAACCTTAGCCCTAACCCCTAGCCGCTATGGAGCTCTTCCCTGCCATCACCGCTGTTGCGCCGCCTGTAGATGGTGTCGGTATTGTAGTCCCTGTGTTCCTATGTCCCATCCGGTCGCAACCCTCGTAGACCCCACCTACTGTGGGGGATATATACCGATGGGACTAGCTGGCCATACCATAACCTTTGCCTTCCCTTTCCCTCATCATCCCTCCCGCGGTCTCACCGACTCCTAGTCCGATCGCTTTGGGACCCCGAGCCTCCTCCCCGTCGATGTCGGTTGAGTTTTCTGGTCCGTGAGGTCTGTCTCCTCCTCCTCCACTCGGAGACCTACGTCGGGATGAACTGGTGCGAGGGCATGTGGTGCCTTCCGGCCCACGCCAAGAAGCGGCCACTCTTCGGCTGAACCCTATACGATCTCCCTGAGCTCACCACGACCTTGCTCTGGTGGCTGGGTTAGATGGTACGCGGTCTGTAGGTGCGCCTCCAAGGTCTTTACCCCCTCGTTTCATGGGGGCGGGGATGGTCTGAGGTGTAACGGTGAGCTCAGTATTCTCATCGGTCACGATAGTAAGGACCCGATTCCAGCGTCTGGTCCGCAATCGCTACGGGGTGCGGCGGAGCACGGTGGAAGCTTCTTTCATGTTTATTCTTCGTGGCTGGGCACGGAGGCAGAGTAGGGTTTGGATACCCTACGCGGGGTCGCCCCAGTTCACGGTCATGGGGTTGGTGGCCCTCCGTCTCTGAGCTCGAGGATGGATGCGTCGGATCACATGGAGACCATTGTACGGAGGAAAGTCTGGACATCGCCCTCACACGGTACCCTCAAACTCACCTCCCGGCATATCAAAGCGGTCTGTTGCGGTACAATCTAGTGAGAGGGCCTCGCCCCCGCGTCAGACGGTAAGTGGTTCTGCAGCCTTTCCCAGCTGGGATCGCGCTGCAGTCCTCTGGGGATTACGGCGGAGATGGTGCTATGTTGTATTGGGAGTTGGAGTCAATTTCCCTAAGCCCGATAACAATGGACCCGATACCTAAGGCTCGGTTATCTCGAGGAAGGGGGACCGGCATAACAATGGACCCGATACTTAACCCGACTCCCCGAGTTCCCACTTGGGATGCCAGCCAGTTGTTCGCGACAGGCCCCCCTGAGTGGTCCTACCCACAATCCCCGACTTTTGTACACGGGAACATCCGGCGAGGGGTGGGTGGGGATCAGCTCTCTGCTGATTCGATTGCTTCCCTTCTACCATTGGAGCGTGATGCTTTTAGAGGTGGAGGACGCGCCCACCCAGGAGCGCGACCTATTGAAATTCCGGCGCCCATGGTCCGTAGGAGCGCAACTGCTGGAGTACTGGAAAGGGTGGTGCCTACATATGGCTGGGGCGCCAAGTCACAAGAGGGGAAGATGTCCCGCTGGGAGGAATGAGTCATCACCTGAGCATCGGGGACGGGCCCTGGGAGGGGTCCCTAGACGATGTGTTGCCTCCCATCATCACCATTACTGTTGAGGTCCCTCAGGATCTTCGGTATCCCATTCCCCCTCCCCGTCTTCTGCATTTGACCATGGGGCGTCAAAATACTGTCTGCGACGGTTCTAAAACTGAAAGGTTCAGTGAACCATTGTTTGTTTATATTGGCCTTTCATGGTCGAGGAGCATGTTCCTCGAGGCATTTCGATGTAATCGTTCTTAACAAGTTATAAGAATTGCACTCTTCGTTCAAAAAAAATGAAAAATTATTAATTCATTTGTTTTCTACGAGTCTTCATTTTTATTTGCAAGTAAATGTTTTTTTTGAGAAGGAATGATAATATTATTAAGGAAAATAAAATAGATCGATGATCGCATTGCTGCTCTCATCATACAACCAAGAAACCAAATAGATAATGTAAGACGATAACAGAAAAGTGAATGTTGCTCTGGGCATAGGGGCAGTCGAAGGGGGAAATCTGCGGTAGCATCCGAAGACACCGATACAGCATGCTCCAACCAAATGGCACTGGTCGAGCAGACCAAGTGATAAGTTAATAGTGGTGGACCGACATCTCCCCCGGCAAGTCAGCGTGTGCCGTCCTCCCTTGAGTGATACGTGTAGGGCTCTTGAACGCGGGATTCCTGACCCCGGACTGGTAGGGGAGAATCTTGTCGACTGTTGATGGAACCAGCGCCATCGATCCGCCAGGGAGGTGATACAGCCGACCAACCCCTTCCTGGGATTCCAAAGACTCATTCCTGGAGGCGGGGGTGCTTGCCCCCCCCCCCCCCCCCCCCGCGCTGCTACATATGACGCCCCATCTGACGCCGTCGACCCTTCCAATTCTTATGGTTCCTCTTCCCGCTCTAATCGTTTCTTCCCAGACAGAGATGGAACGACATCCTTCGCCAGCCATGCAGATGGTATCTCCTCGGTCCAAGTCTCATAAGTCTTGGACCTCTCCTTCTCCTGCTCCTGCCGGGGTGTTGACGGCCTCGGAACCCAAGCTCCTCCCTTACTCCCCCTTCCAGATACGCCTAGTTGGTCCCTGGGGTTTCCTTGCCGTGCTTGGCTTTCTCTAATGCTGACCTCGGATCCGTTGGAGCTCCCACCGAATGTCCCCTCACTCCTCCCAATATAGGGCACGCCGGAAACAGATGGCCCGCACAACGACATCCAAAACAGTGATCCGGGCGATGTTCATAAGACACCTGGAGAAGCGTACGCACCTGTGATTCCGATAAACGGAACCAAATCTGACTCTGAAGGGGGATCCGAATGTCAGCTCGAATCCGTATCTTCATGAAATCCCCCCAGCATAGTCCTGAGCTGTCCACATCCACCGCTTGACAGATTCCCAGAGCATTCCCCACTCAAAATCCCACCTCCTTATTCCACGGTCCCACCGGGAGGTTAGACACTCTAACCCATACCGAGAAGTGATGGAAGCTCAGATCCCCTACATGCATATGGGCCTGAAGGTCTGTGAACAACACTAGCGAGTCCCAAAATGCTCATGGCTCCCCTGCTAAAACTCTCGCCCTCTCCCTAGATGACTTGAAAAAGAAAGCCACCAAACCCCCTTCTAGAGGTTTTGCTTCCACCTTCATTCCCCACAGATCCTCCATTCGGGCCACCAATGACTTCCAGAAAAATTTATTCGATGTTAGCACCTTAGCGGCCAGCGCGAACTAGTACTGTGCCCCAGCATTGACAATCTCCACCGTCGGTATCACCACCTCTTTAATGCACATTGATGACATTTTGGTTCCCAAATCCCCTACTTGAAACCCTGTTTCTCGGGTCTCGCAACCCGTTCGAGACCGGCTCCCTCTCGGGTCAAAACTAGTTCTCGGCCTCAACCCACTCGATCCACCCGACCGACCCGGATCCAGATCCTGCCCATTTGGATCAACCCACGGGCGAGGAGTACGGATCCGCTCTGACCCGGCCAGCTCACCCGGTCTTCCATCCGCTTCGACCCACTGATGCCCGCCCCGAGCCCGCTCCGCTCCCGACCCATAACGGGCCGCCCATGTAGCTACGTCCCACGGCCCACCCTAGGTCCAGCACAGATGACCCAATTGCTCTCTCCCGATCCGTCCAGCGCCCGCACGAGGAGCCCAGCCCGAGCCCCCTCTCCCGGCCCGTCTGGCATCCGCGAGAAGGCCTCGTTCTTGGCCCCCATCCACGCGCTCCCGGCCCAGCCCAACCTCAGGAACCTTAGATTCCTCCCGCGCGATACCCTTCCCATTGCTTCTTCTCCACGCCTACCTCGCCGGCGACTCCTCCGGCGTCACCACCGTGTCCGAGGACACCACAATGGGGATCGATCCATCCCCTCCCGCCGCGACAACCTCTCTGTCCCCCTGCACCTGTGGAACGGTCGTCCATCCGATCCCCTCCCTTATCTCCAGTGGCCTCCCCGAGCCCCCAACGCGTTTCGGACGCGGGCCCCTCGCCGGCGTACGCCGTACACGGTTCGCTGCCGAGTGAAACCATCCCCCACCTCCGCGACTGTCCTCCCCCGTCCTCTGGACCGAGAACCTCATCAGGGAGGAACCTTCCTCACGCGGAGACAAAGACTCTATCGACGTGATCGAGGCCCCCTCCATCGACGTCACCGGAAGGCCGGATCCCGTCCCGTCCTCTGGCATATTCTCAGATGCCACACCATTTGATCATGACAATTCCTTCTCCATCACCACCTCTGCCGTGGTAACCTTGATCACCTCTATGCTCGGCTCCCGGAAGCATTCCGCAGCGTCGCCGAACTCGCTAGACAACTTGGCCGCCGAGGTTGCCATTGATTGCCAAAGAGAAAACGCAAAGCCCTTACCTTAGCAGAGAGTATCGACTGCGACGCAAGTAAATGTTTTGATATGATACTGCAAACATTTTTTTGTGAAAGAGTTCAAAACACATGGTAATGAAGTGTAATTCTCATGTTCAATAAAAAAGAAAGTGTATTTCTCCAAATTATTATTTCTCGAATTCTCTTATATATACCAGCAACATGATCCATCAAATAAATGAATATCAGTCCAGCCCAATTGTATTATAATCCCATACAGCCTTGAGGTCGACAGTGCTCTGGCCCATAGCTCTTCTTTATTGCTAATACGTGGAAGAATAAATTGAATTGTTTCTTTGGCCCATACCACCTAAGCTTATCAAGTTTAAGTTACTTCACAATGGAGGCTTTTTTACTCAAATTTGCATTTATTATCAATGGTAGAAATAAAAGAGAGTTATCACAATGTATAAGGTCTCAGAAAGTCCTTTAACAAATGAGTCTAGAACATGATGATCGTTAAGAACGGTTGGAAAAAAGTCATATAAACAAATAGAAATAACACTATTAAATGGCAAAACTGATGAAGACTGCTCAAGGTGTGGCCTAAGCGCTGTTTGATCCTATGAAGATGACTCGTTTCTTTTGGTTGAAAACTGAACCTGACTTCATCAATAACATAGGGAAGAATAACTTTTACCAGGGACCCTCCCAAGTCGAGTCCTTATAGCCATGGTATCCACTCATCGCTACGGGAGGATATATGTGAATCAGGGTTCTCTCCCGGTAAAAGTCCCTGAATCTCTGCTCACTAGTCATTAACCTTGCAAAATAGAAAACAGATAAAGTAAAATGGACTCAATCGATTAGCCTGATCCAGAATCGAGAGAGAGGTCGAGGAGGGTACATCGGTAGAGGCCAAAGAGAAGGATGCGCCGGTGGTGGCTTTAGAGACGACGAGGGTTGATCATGGACTAGTGATGCTGAAGGCGGAGAAGGCACTGAAGATGGTGATTGACGACACGGGAGGATGAAGGACGGAGAGGCAACATTCAGAAGCATTGGAAAGGAGGATCGTTGCAACTGAGCAAGGGGACCAGACCTGTGTCGGGAGAATCGACGTCGTTTGTAGGAACGACCTCCCGTACTAGTGGGTCTGAAAAAACCCTAACAGAACTCAAAAACATTTTATTGTTTATCTGATTTTCTCAGACATAACTCCACAATAGAGGCTTGATAATTATAAAAGTTGAGTTTCCATCTATTAATCGATTTATTTGTGTAGTCTTAATACGCTTTTTTCTTTCTCAGATGAAATAAATGAGGAAAATAGTGGAGATTGAAGGTGCTTTTATTATTATTATTTTTGGTATGTTGTGGCAGTATTAGAATTATAATTTAAATTGAATATGGGTGTGGAAGATTCCTCTCTACCCAAGCATAATTTGGCTTTTCCTTTATCCTTCTTGGTTGGTTCATGTTTATTAATCATAGCCTTCTTTCCACATTGTCCATTTCAGACAATTTAATATTAATACAATTTAGTCAATAAACAACAGCAATACAACATGAAAATGAAGCTGTGCTCGTGCTCGTAACTTGTAACTCTGTTCGGATATGCAGAGTTCAGGTCAACATTGTCACCTTCATCTTATCTCAAACTAGGAGAGGCACACGAATAACATGGAGCAGGTTTTGTGTACTACAAATTTTAAATGTACACAACTAAATATAAGAAACGTTCTCGTTTTGATCTTGAAATTATTCAACTTACATTTTTTTTTGACGAAAAAATTATTCAACTTACATAATTAGACCGGAAACATAAAATCCTCGCCGGATTTCAAATACTTTATCGATTACATCCTTGTTGTATTCATGTCGTTTTATCATTATATTTTAAATGAGTACGTATAAAGACAGTCTATCTTGTGTTTATATCAGATATTAACACTCTTTGAAAACTATGTCTACTTTTATCACATTCTTTTTTTTTTGATCAAAGAAAGCATATATTAAGCAACCCTCAATCGAGGAGATAAAAGGTTACAGAGCCAAAAAACAACACCTAGCTACAGGTGAAGAGAGAAGTAAAAGCAACAAGTAATAATAAATAGATCATCAAAGGTAGTTAACTAAATGAAGATCAGACAATGAGGAAGAGAAGGTTGATGCTTGCAGCAGCATTGTGAAAGCCTGAGGAGATGTGAATGTGGCAGGAACAAGTTGCTGAGAATGCTTGAGGAGCCGTCCCAAAGAGGTTTGAATTGTAGGTACCAAAAGAGGGGCCGGAACCAACTTGGCCAGAGTCATGTTGGCCATAAATATCCAAAAATGAAGATCGTTTAGTGTAGCTGAATGTTGAGACACTTAAGCATGGTAAGGCTTGACAAGTCAGTGGAAAGCTGAGTCTGACCTAGAATTGTGATCAAAAAGTCCCTGGGATGCAGGAGGGACAGTGAAGGAGTGATTGTGAGTAATTTTTGAAACCAACACAATCCTGCAGAGATATTGCTGCTGTATTAGCTTGCTGAGAGGGCAATCTGAAATGATGCAGAAGATTGCTGAGAGAGCAAAAGGCAAGTGTTTAGGGTTGTGAAAATGGGAAACTTTCAACCCAAGGCAAAGGACCCTGCAAAACAGAAAAACACTCAAAGCAGAAAAAGAGGGAAAAAGGAACCACACTCAAGAGAGGAAGAGAAGAGAAAGCCCACACACCAAAAGAAAAGATCAAACCAGTGACGGTCCTACCTCACCAAGGGAAAAAGCCTGAACACCCAACCCAACCCCCCACCCAAAACCCAAAAGAGAAACAAAACCAGTTGAGGAAGCAACTTAGAAGAACCAGGGACAAAGAGAGGTAATCCAATCCTTGATGTAGCAAGCCATAAAGATCAATCAGCACCAAAGATGGAAGAGCAAAACCAGTTGAGGAAAAGTCTCAGATGAGGCATGATCTTGGAGAAGTAATCCATTCCTGTATTGTGAAGTGATGTGTTTGATTGAAAGTAGCCCATTCCCAGCTGTATGAAGTATTGATGATTCTGTTAAAAATAGTTGAGGGTGGCTCATTGATGCCATTGAAAAGTAGGGTATTCCTAGCCAGCCATAGCTGCCAAATAGTAATATGAAGTAATGAAACCCAACATCTTCTCATTTTTTTGGGGACTAGAAGGGACCAAGAGCAGAACATATTCTTGACAGAGGAAGGGAAAACCCAAACTAATCCCCACCAGTTACAGATGAGAGCCCAAGAGGTCCAGGCTTTTGAGCAGTGCAGTAGAATGTGAGGTCCATCCTCAAAATCCCAGGAGCAGTGAGAGCAAAGTAGTTGTTCCAAAGAGAATTGCATGCCTCTTCCCTCTAAAAAGCATTTAGAGGGGATTGCTTCTAAACAAGCCAACCAGGAGAAGGCAGAGATTTTAGGAGGCACTTCAGGGATCTAAACCTTAGAGGCCCAATCAGAAGCAGAGTTTCCTTGTAGTGCAAGTAAGCCATAAATTTTGCTGACAGAGAAGCCTTTGGGATCCCATTTCCAGGTTAATTGATCATCAGTAGGAGGTAAATGGATGGAGTCCAATATTGCAGAGAGGACAGCCCATTCCTGAGCTTCCCTACCCAAAACCACCCTTCTCAAATTTAAATTCCAAGATCCATCTTCCCAAATGTCTTGTATAAGAGCATGCTTGGTTGTTGATAAAGTGTAGAGCCTGGGAAAGAGAGATTTGAGGGTAGCATCTCCCCACCAGAGATCATCCCAAAAATGAATTCTATTACCCCTACCAAGCACCCAAATTAAGCCTTTATCACCAAAGCACTCATTAAATCTAGGATCTCTTAGCAGTGTCATAAAATGAGAGAGGAAGCTAGGTCTTCCTAATTCAGAAAATTTGTTTAGATCCTATTCCTTAATATTCCAACCCATCCTGGCACAAATAGTTTGCTTCCATAGGGAATTTTCATCAAGAGCAAATCTCCACCACCATTTTGCTAGGAGGGAGATATTCATCAGTTGCAAATTTTTGATACCTAAACCTCCATCAGATTTTGCTTTGCAGACTTGATTCCAACCCACTTTGCATAAGACTCTAGAAGGTGCCTTTCCATGCCACAGAAACCTCCTTTGCCATTTTTCCATTTCCTTTAGCACTGATTTTGGGGCTTTGAGTAGAGAAAAGTAATAGAGTGGTAGTGCACTGAGGGTGGATTTAATGAGGGTGATTCTTCCTCCCAGGGAGAGCATCTTTGCTTGCCAAAGTCCAAGGCATTTTTTGTATTTAGATAAGATAGGTTGCCAAGTAGAGACCCTCTTGGGACTGGCACCTAGAGAGAAGCCCAAGTAAGGTAAAGGGAGTGTACCAGT
The DNA here is from genome assembly GCA_963921825.1 of Erodium maritimum. Taxonomy (NCBI): domain Eukaryota; kingdom Viridiplantae; phylum Streptophyta; class Magnoliopsida; order Geraniales; family Geraniaceae; genus Erodium; species Erodium maritimum. The sequence continues at coordinate 64,794,386 of OY997590.1, read as the reverse complement.
ATCACAGGAGAGAATTGATGCAAAAATCTCTATTTCTTCCCTTGGGAGATTGAGAGGAATTAACCTGGATTTGCTGAAATTGACATTGAGTCCAGAGGCCAATCTGAATAACTTGAGTGCATGTTTGAGATTTTGAGCTGCAATGGGTGTTGCTTTGATGAAAAATAGGGTGTCATCTGCAAATTGCAGATGAGAAATGAGAGGGCCATTTATTCCTAGAGAGATACCTTGGAATTGATCATGCAATAATCCAGCTTTCATAATTTGATGTAGCCCTTCTGCAACTAGAGCAAATAAAAGTGGTGATAATGAGCATCCCTGTCTTAAACCTCTGAGTAATTTGAATTGTGGAGAAGGTGAACCATTGATGAGAATGGAAACATGAGCTTTGAAGCAAGATATCATCCATAGTCTCCAGAGTCTGCCAAAACCCATTCTTGAGAGCAATTTCATTAGATAAATCCAGTTGACATTATCAAATGCCTTCTCAAAATCTACTTTGAATAATAGGGCAGAGGATTTTGTTCTTTTGATCTGATCAAGGACCTCATTAGCCACAAGTACCCCATCTAAAATTTGCCTGCCAGCAAGGAAGCCTGTCTGTTCATAAGCAACCAAATTTGAAACCACCCCTTTTAATCTTGAGGCCAGAATTTTGGTGAGAATCTTATAAGGACCACCCATTAAACTGATGGGTCTATAGTCATCAAAAGATAAGGGGGTCTCATTCTTTGGTATCAGAGTAATAAATGATGAATTGATTGTTTTCCCCAAATGGCCAGACATGTGAAAATAGTGTAGGAAGTTCATCAAATCTACCTTGATGATAGGCCAACAAACCTGATAGAACCTGAGAGTAAAGCCATCAGGGCCAGTTGCCTTTTCTCCATGACAAGCCATTATTGCTTTAAGGGTTTCTTCTTCAGAGAAGGCTCTCTCAAGATCTTGTGATTGCTCTAGAGTAATGGAATTGAAGTTCAAGTGATCAAGGTTGGTATGATTAGTGGTGGAGCCAGAGAATCTAGCTGCAAAATGAGAGGTAGCAGCCTCTTTGATTTGAGTTGGATCTTGCAGAAGTGAGCCATCAACCAAAATTTGTGTAATTTTTTTTCTTTACTCCTTGATAGTTTGCAACCCTATGGAAGAACCCAAAGCCTTTATCTCCTTCATGAAACCATTTTTTCCTGGCCTTTTGGCTCCATAATTTGCCAAGCAACTTTGTCTTTCTAATAATTTCTGCCCTCATACTTCCTCTATCAGTGCATTCAAGAGGAGTTAGATCTCTATCTTCTATTAATGAGTCAAGCTTATCCAGCTTTGAGGTGAGTTGTGCAATGTCAGTATCAAGATACCCAAAAACTTGGGAATTCCATTGTTTGAGATGTTCCTCTAATAGTTTGAGCTTCTTCCAAAGAATGATATGAGGTTGGCCTGTGAGATGTAAAGTTTCCCAAAATTGCTCCACCATTGCATAAAATCTCCCATCTTCTATCCATATGTTGAGGAACTTGAAAGGTCTTGGTCCCCAATCAGCTTGTTCTTCAAAAAGCAAAACTGGTCTGTGATCTGAGATGGATCTTGGCAAACATTTTTGAGTGAGGTTATTGAACTTGTTTAAAAAATCTGATGACACCAGGAACCTATCCAGTCTTGAGGCAATGGATCCTGTACCAAACCAAGTTATCTTCCCCCAGACAAGGGCATATCAATTAGTGCTAGAGTGTCAATGAGGCCCTGGAAATTGTTCATATCTCTGACAGATCCTCTAGAGGATGATCTTTCATCAAGAGATAGAACTGTGTTGAAATCTCCAGCTACAACCAAGAGAGGAGGAAGTGTTTGTAAATTCAATTCAGTTACTAATTCTAACCAGATGGATCTCCTTCCTGATCTTGAACAAGGAGCATAGATATTAGAGATGCAGCAATCTTCTCCAGATGCTTTGAGAGAGCCAAACCAAATCATTGCCCCATTTATTTTTTTGATCCTTGAGAGTTTGAAGTAGGAAGATTTCCAACACATAATGAGGCCTCCAGATAAACCAATAGCTGGAATATAATCCATTTCCCAGCCCCAGTTCATACCACAGGATCTAAGGAAGCTAGAAGATGGAGAGAGTATTTTTGTTTCTTGTAAGAGGACCATGGAAAGCTGTTGCTTGCGGATCACGTTACCCAGGGTCTTCCTCTTTTGTGAGGAAGATAGTCCTCTCATGTTCCAGGAGAGGACAAACATCTTAGGACTAGATGAGAGGTAAAGGAGTGGGAAAGAGACCCAGCTCCAATGCAGTTCCAAGGATTGGATTTAACTGCAAAGTACCTTCTTCTTCACCACCCACCGAGGTATTATCTATGTCAACTCTCTCATCATCCAAGGAAGCAAGTTGCTGAAGTATCAAATCTTCACTACAATCTGCAGAAATTCCAATCACCTTGGCAAAGGACCATGCCTTTTTGGCCTCATTTAACTGACTTTTGGAGACAAAAGTTTTAGGGTTTGAGCCTTCCCTTTGTTTGGACCTTGTTGAGTACTGATGAGGTGAGGGTTGTGATTTTTTCAGTTTACCTCTCTTAATTTTGGAGAGAGGGGGAAAGCTTGAATCAGGTTCCAAGGTGTCAGCCGGTGGTGGGGCATGGAGCAGAGGATAATTGTCACTAGCCAAGCAATCCAAGTCAAGTATCTTAGTTGATATTAGCTGTGTTGAGGGTGATGGATGTTCTGAATATACCTCTCTTGTTGCAGGAGCATTTAATGAGGGCTTGTCCAAGGTGTTTCTCTCACCTGAATTTGGGGAAAGGGTTTTTTGAGCCTCACCCACCAATAAGTGTTGATGTAAGTCTGTAGTTTCAGCATTGGGATTGAATTGAGTTGGTTTTAATGGGAGGGAGCTGGTCGGATTATGATTTGCTGGACCTAAACCAGACTGAACAGTCAATAGTTTCAGAGTGCCCTGGGAGGGAGAAGCTCTTAGTTCATCTTCATTCAAGGGGACTGAATCATCTAATGTATCATTCACCACCATTTTTTTTGCAATATTTAGAGATCTGTAGGGGAGGTTTGTGCATTTGAGGGTTGGCAGGATCCCTCATTAGTCTCCCTTTGAGTAGTAATTTTTTTATTAGTTATAGCATCAGTTTGAAGTGCATTTATTTCTTGGTGCTGAGATGGAGGCAGGTTTGCAATAAAGGAGGGCTGAGCAGGCTGAGATGGAGAGACTTTTGCATCAGAGGTTGGTGAGCATGTATCTCCCAGTTGTGAGGATAGATTGTCCTCCTGTAAGGACTCAGTATCAGAGCTGATATTGTCTTGCAGATCTTCAGTGGAGATATTAATAGGAGGGACCTCAGATGAATGCAAGGATTGAACCCATAAAGTATATTTTTGTCTGCCAAGAAATAACTCAGTGGTTGAGGCAATAGGAGTAAAACTTGTTGTATGTATTAAGATATAAGCCTCATTGATTTGAACTCCAGCTGTGGTAAGAGGGTGTGTATAAATGAGTTTGCCAAACTTTGAGACTGCAGCATCAAATGATTCATCAGTCCAGCCATGATAAGGTACTCCTTTCAATTTGATCCAGCAAAAATGACCCCCACAATTTTCTAGCAGTTCTTTTCCTGGGACAAAGGAGAGCCAATTTTGCAGCCACACTCCATCATCTTTCAAGATTTCCTCTTCCAGAGCTCTATTGTTACAATGAACTAGTAAGACATTATTTCCCAAATCTTTGAGGCTGATTTCACATACCCCTTCCATTGTGATATCCCTCATAATTGTCTGAGCATTATGGTTCTTGTGAGCAATAGCAAGGTGAGAGTTTTGTAGGTAGAGAAGTTGGTTGGTGGCTACTGAACCTTGAATTCTGAGAGATTTTTCAGTAGCAGAGTTTGTTGATGCAATAGAGGGCTTAAAATTATTACTCCCAAAGGCCTTAGTAACAAATAGTGTATAGCCATTGCAATTATACCCATTGAATGTAGAGATGGCTTTGATCAACTGAGTTTGTAAGTGAAAGTAGCAGAAGCCATAGATCTTGCCCAACCTGCTTGTCTCAGCAGCAATATGCACTTTGATAACACCTCCTATATCAGTAAAGAGGTTTGCCAGCCACATCTCATTGGCCTTAGTAGGGATATTGTGGACATAGGCCACAAATTTAGAGGGATGAGTTATGGTTGCCGCTTGTCCCTTCTGAAAGTTCTGTGTCCCTCCTCTGAGTAGTTTGCCTTTGAAGTAGCTTTTGTCTTGCTCGGAGTAGTGGTTGTTTCCTTCCAGTGAAAGACTTGGGGTTGTATCAGGTCCAGAGATGGTTGGTTTGAGATGTTTATCATAGAACATCTTCTTACCATCAATAAGCTTTGTTGTTCCACCAGGGGAATATTCTTGAGTTCGATCAGAAGAGGAAGAGCTAGTGTCTTGAACCTTTGTTGCTCTTGGCTTGTAGACTTGGACCTTTTTTGATCTTGGCTTGAAAAGATTACTTTGAGCTGGAGGAGCAGGGATCGGAGCAGGGAGCAGAGAAGGGTTTAAAGGTGGCCTTTCAAAACCTAGTGGAGGCCCTATTGATGAGGATTGAGTTCCTTCTGTAGCATGAGGAGGAGGGGCAGAAGGAGGGGGAAAGGCTTGATTGCCAGCCAGTTCCGCCAGAGTTAACATTGAGATGAAAATGTGAAAACAAAGAGATGAGAAGGGGTAGGTTAGAAGAATGCTGAGAGTCAAAGAGGTAAGCTGAGAATCAAAACCAACAAGGTCGAAGGTGGTCCGATGGAACTGATAATCCCATCATGGACACAACACCTGAAGAAGAGCCCGTCGATGAAGATCTTCAAACCATCAGGATGGGGAACAGTAAGCAAGTAAGATCTTCAATGAACAGGGTTGGGGCAACTGTAGCAAGTTGAGAGAGAATCAATAAGAAGGTACAATGTTCCAAGTTTTAATGATGTGTTCTTATCACATTCTTGAATACGTCCTTTATTGTCTAGAAATATTACCCTCTCATAATATGTTTAGTCTCTCTCTTTGATAAACACAAGACTATCCCATGAATCTTATTTGTGTTGACGTTGTTCAAATATATTTGTTTGGATTATTTTTCGGATAAGATATAATGCGGCCTCTTATTGATCTCAACTTTATACGGTTTGGTAGAATATGATACGACAAATCACTTATTTCTTCATGATCCGTTGTCATCGTATGATCTCGTCTTGTATTATATGGAATTGAACTCCATTGCGTACCGTTACATACCAACGTAAACTCTCCAATTCTAAATCTCAACCCAACCTTTAAGACTAATGAGTCTCTTTTGACATTTGAATTATCTATTTATACTGCTTCTTACTCCACTCTCTTCCATAAACTTTGTTACGGTAATCCAAATTGAAGTCATCTTACACAACTCTTCAGGGTTTTCATATGAACAAGGTATATGTTTGTTAGTAATAAGCAGAAACATCTCAAGTAATATTGTTGGTACACTCGCATATCTTTCAAACACCAACATCACTAGTGGACAAGGACCAACTATTCATTATAAATCTTTATTATTGTATTGCAAATTTCGTGTTTCATTACTTATTTTTATCTTTTGAGTTGCTTTTAATGTTGAAAGCTAGATCTTGAAAGCTCAACATAAAAATTTAAAATAATACGAGAAAATGTTAGAAACTATAAAGTTGAATATTTTTCATTTTATTGTTTTTTTAGTATAAGGAACAAATTATTCATATTATGAGATTACACAAGACGAGGAATAGAGGGAGAATGGTACATCCGAACTACAACTAATTCTACAAACGAACCCGAGGTATAAGCGGGTTTCTGAGTGACCAAGCACTTTGTTTTCACACTTAAACGAGTAGAAAAAACAAAAACTACGAACATAAAATTATGACGCGAACTACAAGACTCAAAATTATTACCTAGACTTAATCCAAAAGTCATATCCGGCTCGACCTGAGCCCACCCATCATAGCCTGAAAACTTGTGGATCCTTCAACCGGGATCTCTAGATGTCGGGGAGACGCGCGTGGTATGGGGAGGGATCACGTGATATGGTGGAGAGACCCCATAATAGGGCGGGCTTCTCTTTTACCGATGCAGCCCAAGGTCAGGTGGCCTCATTGGACCTGGCGAGGCTGCGTAGTAGACCTTGCCTGAGTCATCTAATTGTTTAGGCAAACGAGAGCCCCTCCCTCTGTGACCGTGTGTTTGCTCTTAGTGTGAGAGGGTAACACGGAGAAATTGATCACCTCCACAGTAGAGAGACGCGGAGTAGACACCATCCTTCCAATGCAACAACGTTGCTATATGTAGGCGCAGAGAAGAACAATACAAAGGTTGCAAAGAGGAGACTCACGAGCAGTCTCTTGGTGATGGTGGTCTTACACAATGAGGGCATCCTGAACGGAGTCAAAAGGAGGTTAAAGATGGTGGCATGTGGCAGCTAGGGTTGAGAGCTCTCAACCCTAGCAGAGAGAATACAAAAAACAACTTCATATTTTCTATCATTACGCCCTAGCAGAGAGAGTACAAATAATGTTAAATCATCAAGGACGACTAAATCAGTTTGTAGCATTTGGGACAACACGTGAATTCGATTTTCCAAACTCGAAGGCTTCTATAGTAGTAGGTGGTTTTTGTTGTTACATCTAGATTGGATATTTAGTTGTCAAGTAAGATGTTGTTTCAGATGTCTTTCTGCAAAGATAGAAAAGATGTCAAATCGCATGTTGACAGACATCCTGTGTGCGCGTTTCCTAATTTGAAGATACGTATACTCTAAGTATCTGATGTTTCTTATTTTGAAGATACCTCTACGATAAAGGCCTGTTATATTTAGGAATTGTTCTAGTATATGGAAACTTGGAGATTGAGCTAGATGGTGACTCTAAGGTTTAAGGAAACCCTAAGGAGACACGATTCGAGGAGGAAAAGCCTTAAAAAGCCAAGAGGCATACCCTTAGCCGTTGACGTCGCCATTACTGATCGTCATTGTTATTATCCCCCCGATCATTATTGCCATTGATTGACTATTGTTGTCTTTAAGACTATTGTATTCATATACGTTGTTCTTGACTTTGACCTTCAGAGCTCCTAAGCGTGTTTGACTAGTGTGTTGGGAAACTGAATGTGTTGAATAAAGAACAACGTTATTGTTCTCAAACACTATTCGTAACTGAATGAGTGGTTGGGTTGATAGGATTGTGTTTGCATGGTTGAAGATTTACGAAGAACCTCTACAGAACAAAGGACTGAACCGAGACAAGACAGCTCAAAGAGTAGAATTGAGAGAGGATCTCGAATTAAAGGGGAAGCCCTGAGATAGGTTTGCACTTTTAATAATAACATAAGGTTTGATCTAAAAATTGTATGTTCTGCTTGAATACATATAGTAAAACTTTTCCACTAGTAGAGTGCCCCCAAATGTAGGTGATGTTGCACCTAATTAGGTAAAAAACTTGTGTGTCCTTACTTTTCTTATTTGTTATTATTTGTGTTTCCATACTGTTCTAAAGCAAGGTGTCTGTCAAAAAGTCTGAACATTGTGTCAGACATCAAACTATTACACCTAACCAGAATTTCAATTGTTATCATATCATGTCACCCACTCTAAGAGGCGTGATCCTGAAGGGAAATAATTCTGCGTGTGCAAAATGGCTAATTCAAGAGAAGGAGGTTCTGTCAATCGTCCACATGTACCTGATGGGACAAACTATGGCTATTCGAAAGCTAGATTGAGTGCTTTCATGAAATCTCTAGATAACCAAACCAGAAGTCTATGATCCATGGCTGGACGCCACCACAAACGGCATCAGAGGGAGGAAAACCGGTTATGCCTAAGCCAAAGAAGGACTTGAGTACTACAGAAGATGAAGCATCAATGGGAAACTCTCGTTCTCTTAATGCAGTTTGCAATGGTGTCGATCAAAATGTCTTCAAACTAATAAATACCTACACAAGTACAAAAGAAGCCTGAGAGATATTGCAATTACCCATGAAGGAACCACCTAAGTTAGAGATTAGAGGCTACAATATCTCACTACAAACTTTGAGGCCCTGACAATGAGAGATGATGAGACCATAACCCAGTTTCATGTTCGAATTAGATACATTGCAAGTGAGTCATATTGTCTGGGAAAATCAATGTCAGATGAAGAACTTGTCAGGAAAACATTGCGAGTTGTGAACTCAAGGTTCAAAATGAAGATAACATCCATTGAAGAAATGCATGATTTGATCACTCTCTGATTTGATAAACTGATGGGATCACTCATGACATTTGAATTATCTCTTCAAGGCACATATAAGAGAAATAAATTAGTGGCTTTGAAAAGCACGACATAAAATCTCAATGATCAGACATGCTCAGATGCTCAAGAAGAGATGGAGGAAACAATGGACATGACTGTGAAGAAGGTGATGACACGCTTCATGCTAGGAAGATATGTCCTTGAAGATGTCTCTAACAACTCATATAAGAAATGACAGAAACTCAGAAGTGCATCAAAAGGATGGCGGAATTCTGATCGAACTAGCAAAGGAAAAGGCATCCGATGTCACGAATGTGAAGGGTTCAGACATATTTAACGAGAATGTCCAAACTTTCTGAAGAAACAGAAGAAATGTTTTAATGCATCCATGTCGGATGGTGACGATGAACACGTAAACAACCTTCTTGCATTTACTAGTCATGTTGCTCTTGTTGAAACAAGTGAGACTATCAACGAAAATCTCTCTCCAGAGTTATTATCAGACGAGGCCATGAATGATGCCTACAACTACATGTTCACCAAATGGGTAGAAGACTCTAAAATTTTGGAGAAACAAAGCAATCAGATAAAGACACTATCTGATGATAAAGAAAGATTGCTTGAAACTGTTGTCACTCTCAAACAAGAAGTGAGTAGGCTCAATGAAAAAATTGATCGAATCACCAAGTCTATCAGGATAATGAACTAAGAACTGACACGCTGGACACACTTCTATATATTGGAAAACCAACTAAAAATACGAATGAACTAGGTTATATTGATGAAGCCTTAACCTCGCATACTGTTTTTGTTCCTTAGAAAGATCTCTACCAATCCACATCTACTGGAAAACAGAAAGTTGATCAGACTCCATCAACTACCGAGATGCACAAAGCTAAACAACATCATCATCGACATTCTGTACAACATCCAGTACGGCATCCTGTAAGACATTCTGAAGATCAACAATATCAATGTTATTCCAGTCGAGGTTCTAAAAATCGCTGGTCGGGCGGCTAGGGCCTTTTGGGGATTAATCGGAGATTAAATCAATTAATCGGGTCGGCCAACAAGGAAATGGGCCTAGGCGGGCGCCTAGACGGAACCTAGTCGGGATTTTTAGAACACTGAATTTCCAGTACACAATCTGGACGACTAGATGCAAATAACCTCAAGAGAACACGATGGGAATGTCATATTTTTGTGGTAAGAAAGGGCATATAAGACCATACTGCTACCAACTCTATGGAAGACCTCGTGTTCAACAGAGGAACCTTGGTCAGACTTAAAACACTATGAAGCGGGAATGAAAAATCAAGGGTGATCAATTTTATGCTAATCAAAAGCAGGATTGGAGAGTTAAAGGTGAAAATTATCGTGCTAACATTGCTTATATCATCCTCACTGCATCCACGAAACAAGATTGGTACTTTGATAGTGGATCTTCACGACACATGACTGGTAATCGTGACTATCTGATAGATGTCAGTAAATGTGGTAAAGTAGCTAAAACCCCTCCTGGCAAGTGAACTTATTGGTCTACACACATTCGAGTGTATCAGCCCCAATAATTCACCCGCCCTTTCATCGCGATCGATAAAAGGGAACTTTAGTCATTTTGCCCATCAAACAAACCTTGCACCTATCGATCGAATGGAACTCGAATGAACCTGAAAGTTCGCACTTCTGAAGTGCTGATAGGTGCTTCTTATTTATGCGACCTAAATGACAGTGCCATAACAGAGTTAGGTTTAAATTGTTGGATTTGGACCTCTTGGTATTAATGGAATATATAGAACTTGAGGCATTGTTACCCATATCTAATATGTACAATCCTCCAACCAAGTCAGTACTGGTATAAAACATATCATTGCATAGAACATTGAAAACTCCATTTCCAATATTAACATTATATCCTTCCTTGTCAAACACGGATACAGATATAATATTCCTACTAAAAGTAGGTATGCAATATACATTATACAATACTAAGACAAGGCCTCTTGGCAAAGCAAGACTCATGGATCCTACAGCAGTTGCCACAACTCTGAGGTCCACTTCGTGCTTTCCAGACCTCTCCTACTTTCAGCCACCATATATAAGTGCATGTGTGAGATTCAGTCCTGGTATCTAATACCCATGAATCTTTGGAAGTAGAGAGATGTAGCTCTATAGAGTTAATACCGGATGAAGGCACGATCCCACCGCCCTTCCTTAGATCATCCAGGTTTCCTGATGAAGGCGTAGTCCTACTGGCATTCTTCAGATCATCCACGCTATTTGATGAAGGCGCAGTCCCACTGCCCTTCTTCAGATTAGCCGTGAACTTCCTGTAATCCCGGTTCCAATGACCAGGCTGTTGGCAGTAGAAGCAGACATTCTCATGTGTCTCATCTTTCTTGCCAAGTGCGCATGGGCCCCGCCCTTGCCACTTCCAATTCCCTTGTTGACCATCAAAATATCTTTGGATCCCAGATCCCTGATATATTCTTCTCAGCAATTAATGACACTTCATGTAACTTTGATATGGTCTTAGAGACAGCCTTGCCATGGACATATTCTTTGCGTTCAGACTTGAGGACTATCCTCAAAATTCTGTACCAGTCCAAATAGTTTGTCCCATTTAGCTTGACCCTGTCAAGAATGGTTTTTAATGACAAACTATTAATGTTCGCTGAATTTTCCATTTGATCTACAACAGATAAAATTCAATCAGTACACTGAATAAATTTTATGAAGATCAAGCTTAAACACCAACAATCGATTCTAAACCTTTAGAATCTGAAACCAAGATCCTTGATTCACTCGATTAAGCTGAACTAATGCTCACCACTTAATCGAGCTATGTAGGTAGGACTCCATCCAATCACATCCAATGTGACTCTTGGCTAGGGTATGTACTTATGTACACGACTTACCCTATCTGTTACCCTAGCTCAACCTCAGGCCGAGAATCGTAGTCGGGTCCACCAATTTTCAACTATGGCTCGTCACTATGTAGGTGCTCCGCTAATGCGCACGACACCCACATATGTCGTCCAAACCTACTACCCCGCTTCCCCATGGATGCTCCGCTAATGCGCACGACACCCATAGGACGGGGAGGTAGTAAGGTGTTGATGATTGGGAGGTATCGGACATGACCCGCTTTTACTTGTCCAGTTGTGTTCAAAACTTTGGCACATCCTAGATGCGATGAGCACATCAACTACATTCCAAATGCAATGATGCCTCAAATTACATCCAATGTAATTCTTCCTTTGAACCCTTCAACTACATCCAATGCAATGACGGTTCTAAGGGTTCACACACAAGGATTAAAATTCCAATTTTATCTTTGCATGTGAGGTGATATGCTCGGTAAATAAAGTTAAGCATGCAATTCTAAAACACATAGAATTAATCATGCATAAACTAAACCAAGCATAAAGCGATAAATGTGCACATAATAGCCCCCTAAACTAACTCCCACTAGCTTCTTGAGCTCCACCGACTCCAAGCCGATGCCAACACCCGAAAAGCCACCAAATGACCTTTTCGCCCTTTCTTCATCTTGAGTAAAATATTACAATTTAATACACGACTCGCAGGTCGGGAATAAATAAATATTACAAACAAGTGGTTCGAGGACCACACCTTGAAAAAATAATTACACGCTAACTCTAACGGCTCGCAGGCCGTGAAAAGCGATAAATAATTAAATCGAGCTCGGGGATATTATGTACACCATGCCAACATCACATCACACATCGTGTTATCAAACAAGCATGTTATCAAACATCATGTGATTTTCCGGTTTTAATCAATAGCCAAGTTTCGAAAGTTTTTGATGCTCGGTTTATCGAAACCGTTCAAAAATGAAACTTTTGAACATTTGATCTTCGAGTTCGTCATGACGGTTCCAAACTCGTCATAACTAACAAAACGGTTTAGCATTGGCATATTAGCCATCCAATGGTCATGCTTAGCCTAGCTACGTCCAACGGAGCCCTGTTCGGTCCCGGTTTCGGCTCCCCGAGAGTCGCGCTCCCGAGACCTGAAAAATCAAATCTTTTTCAAAATTTCCAGATTTGAAATAATTTTCAAAAATTCATTTTACATGTATTAAATCCATAAACAATAATTTAAAACATGTTATCAAACAATTTAGCAAAACAACATGCCAATAACGAAACTTTCAAGCAAAACCGAAACTTTGAACACCGTCTTGTGAATCCCGAAGGTAGCACGGCTCTGATACCACTGTTGGGTCTCGAGGTAGGGTTGGAGATGAACCAACTCGCAGCGGAAAATCAATGAAAACCAAGAGACGATTAAAACCATGAAACAACTAACAAAGAATGGATTCACAAGAGAAAAATTCAGCACTAGTTCTTACCAAAACAAGAACACCGGTTAACGAATGATTGGCTTGAGTCTCCAAGACGCCTACGTATCCACATGGGAATCAAAGCCACGTAGTTCTTCTCTTTGAGGACTCAAGAACACAAACATGGAGGTGGAAACTAGCCAAACCCGAAATGGCCATGGAAGAGGGAGAGAAAATGTGTTTCCTATTCTTGTCTTGTGTTTGTTATGTTGAAAAAAGATGACTTAAACATAACAAAACCCATACTTGTCCAACTAAAGGCATGAGACAAGTATGGTGTCAAGTAAGGTGTAAATAGGACAAAGTATGGCAAGACAAGATTGGGTTAGGTGGTGAATCACCAACACCTTAATCCTTGTCTTGCTTACTTAGTACTAATTAATCAAGACTTGATTAATTAGTTCCATGGGCCTTAGTTGCATGGGCCTTTCATGGGCCTCTTGGAACATGGCCCGTGGCCATTTCCAACGAGGGCCCGTGATTCGCTCATCGCCTCCATGCCTTCCATACCGGAAATGTCCAACATTATCCGACGCGATGAATCCCAAGAATCCAAGCCTTGTCTCGATCCGTAAAGTCCTATTCACTTACGGGCACATGACCCAAAACCCAGTTTTGGTCATGTCCCGAGACAACTCCCTTTTGGCCATTCTCCATAAATGTGTCAATGAGTTTCATCCTCCGGTGTGACCCTTAGGTTTATGCATGTCAATAGATCAACGTAAAATCCCATTTTACTTGATCCTATTTAAGTGGCAACTAACGAGACTTTAGTATTGCCTGACACTACATAACGAATCGACCATGTCGATTCTAACCTTTCCGTCGTCCCTGTCATTATCCTTTTATCTCCGATATCCTGATTGAGATAAGGCATAGAGCCGTCATCCTTATTATTCTCAATCACCGTTCCTTGATATGTGAGATGACTGAAGATATGATACCCAGTATCATGTGCATGGCCATGCTATTCTTCCAGTCACTCTCGATCAAGTGGTCGAGAACCGATATCTTTCCCATACCTTAGTATGAGGGATAAATCCCTTAGCCGTCTTTCGTGTCACTCATGTAGCCCGTCCCCAAGCCAATCCTGGCCGTTATGGAAGCCCTGTTACGGACAACGTTAGGCTCAGGTCAAACTCCGTTGTTGACTACATAGCGATCACAAAGACTCCTTGGTCTAAGGATACATGACAAGCTACAACACTGAATATGTTCATGACTTAATCTATGGCACATATTCAGGGCGGGTCGTCCAATATCATGTCCCACATGATATCTATGATCAGACTCCGGAATCCCATTCCAATGACTAACAGAACGTAAGCCATAAAGAGCCATCTTTCATACTAGTCGCTTCTAGTGAAGCTTTGTTGACTAGGGACCCATCGAGTGTGATCTATCTCGATCTATGGTTCTATTCGCATGGTGGGCATAAATCAGAGCACACATCGATATATTACTCCAACACATAAGTAATATAAAGCCGCTTTAATTTTATTGCTAACGATGATATATACATTTGGACATTTAGGATTGAACTACGGGCACTAAGACTAACAAGAAAGCCTAATGTTAAGTACTTCCATATCTTTGGTTCCATATGTTATATCCTAGTTAACAGAGATCCTTGTAGGAAGTTTGATCCTAAAAGCGATGAGGGTCTTTCTATAGGATACTCCAGAAACAGTCGAGCATTTCGTGTGTACAACAAGCGTACTCGATCAATGATGAAATCCTTAATGTGGTGGTCAATGATACTCATGAGTTCCAAAACTGAGGAGATGATGAAGAAGGAGAAATATCGGGCTCAAGTAAAGATGTTCCAAGAGATGTCTCAGGCACAAATGTTACACAGAATGTCCATCTATAATTCGTAGCTGACAATTCTAAAGGAAATGCATCTTAAACTAATAACAAACCAACTTCTCCAAGGACAAGAAATCCCTCCCAAAGTGTGTAGAAAGACCACTCAACTCAAGACATCATTGGAAATCTGGAAGATGGTGTGCGAACTCGATTAAGGGCAGCTATAAGCTATCAAAATATGATAGGTACAACATGTTTTGTTTCAAAAATTGATCCTAAAAATGTTAAAGAAGCAATGAATGATGAGTATTGGATTAGATCCAAGCAAGAAGAATTTGGGCAGTTCGAAAGAAATGTTGTATGGGAATCGGTTCCTAAACCAGGCAATATCAACATCATTGGAACCAAGTGGACCTTCAAGAGCAAGACAAATGAACATGGAAATGTCATTAGAAACAGGGTTCGTCTTGTAGCTCAAGAATATACTCAGGTAGAAGGAATATACTTTGAAGAAACCTTTGCTCATGTGGAAAGACTTGAAGCAATCAGATTGCTTCTAGGAATTTCCTGTCATCTTCATTTCAAACTATATTAAATGGATGTCAAGAGTGCATTCTTGAATGGATATCTAAATGAAGAAGTATATGTAGCCCAACCTAAAGGGTTTATTGATCCAAATTCTCCTCAACATGTTTACAAACTCCATACTTGTACGGTCTTAAACAAGCTCCACGAGCCTGGTATGAAAGACTAACTCAGTTCCTTGAGAAAAATGGCTATGTTCGATAAGGAGTTGACAATACTCTATTTATTAAGAAGGAAGGGATCAACATTATGATCCCATAGATATATGTCGATGACATCGTGTTTGGAGGAATGTCGGACAAGATGGTCCAACATTTTGTGAAACATATGCACACCGAGTTTGAAATGAGCATGGTAGGAGAATTAAGCTATTTTCTAGGTTTTCAAATAAAGCAAATGGAGAATGGATTTCTTATCTCTCAAAACAAGTATGTCAAAAATCTGGGAAAGAAGTTTGGGTTAGAGAATGCATCTCATAAAAGAACTCATGTAACAACTCATATGAAACTCACAAATGATGAACAAGGAGAATTTGTGGACCAAAGTCAGTATAGCAGCATCATAGGAAGCGTGTTGTATCTTACTGCCAGTCGTCTTAACATTTCATACTCAGTTGGAGTATGTTCTAGACATCAAGAAAATCCAAAAACCAATCACGTTACTCAAACCAAACACATAATAAGGTATGTAGCTTGTACTACTAATCTTGGTCTATTATATACTTTTGATACTTCATCAACACTGGTTGGATATTCTGATGCTGATTGCGCTGGAAGTGCTACTAATAGAAGAAGAACCTTTGGTTGATTTTTTTTTATCTTGACAACAACCTAATCTCTTGGTTCAGTAAAAAACAACATTGCATTGCCTTTTCCACCGCGGAATAAGAATATATTGATGCTAGAAGCAGTTGTTATGGATGAAACAAATGTTTCCTAAGTATGATGTTCATCAAGATGTTATGATATTATCTGTGACAATGTTAGTATATAGACATCTCAAAGAATCCAGTTCAACACAGCAAGACAAAGTACATTGACATCAGACATCATTTTATCCGGGATTTAGCGGAAAACAAGACAATCCAACTCGAGTATATCCTTATTGAGAGACAATTGGCTGACATCTTCACAAAAGCTCTTGATGTTGCTCTTTTTGAAAATTGGGAGCTGCATTAAGACTGTGCACCATTGAACATTAACATGTTTCTCAAGATGTCTGGGTCTGACAAGGGAGGCATATGATTTCAATTCAATTAAATTGTGTTAAAACCTTGGCAGTACACATGTACAGAATGACAGAGAATTCTGAAGCCAAGTGTCAATTTTTCCGCATCCGAATCCTAATGCTAGTGGAAGAGGATTTGTGTAATCATGTTACCGAAGAAAAAGGGGATAAGAATTGGAGCAGTTTTATGAAGTTACACAAAAAGGAATTTTTTTTGTCTAAAACCTCTCAAACTTTCCTCTTTTCGTTTAAGCTACTAGGGTTTTTAGCTCTCAAATTCCCTAAATTCTCACATAAGCGTGTTTCTCTGAAGCTCTATAGTTTTTCGTCTATCTCATTATGTATCATGAAGGATTCTAAGAAGGTGAAAATCATGAAGCTCACCATGAAGTTCCAACCTCTTCAGAAAATCCTCAGGTACAAATCGGAAGCAGATTTGGAGAAGAATTCTCCTTAAAAGCAATCCTTGTCTGAACCGAAATCTCCTCAACATCCTCATTCAAAAGCTAATGCCTTTGTACATTCGGTAGATAATGTGAAAGGTAACCCTGAAATCCCTTGGGAACAACTAGTTGAGGATGAGGCTAGTAAAGATCAATCGAGTTTAAAGGATTTTGTGTTAGATTCTAGCAAAATCAATATTGTTCCCTCAAATGTATCAACTGAAAAATTTGTTCATGCTAAGGTAAAGGGAAAGCTAATGTTGTAGAGAAAGAAAATGTTTCAGAAATCTTCGTAGAAGTTGAAATACCATTTTTTTTTACTTTGGTTGATCCTTGATGAGTTTATACCAAACTTCTAAATGAAATCATGACCAGCCTCTGGTTTGTACATTTCTTTTGCTTCACCCATGATTTGGTTAATGGATCTTTCGCTTTGATAGATACACTCACACTTAAACCACGCGCTTTCCCATTGACGAGCCTCCAATGATCATGGCAATTCTTCAGAATCCTTATGGGTTCAAAAGTTTTTTTTTGTTAGAATAAATTTTAGTCCTATCACATCCTATAACTCCCCCACCCCTTTTGCATTCCCATAGACCGAATAGATAAACTTGTTGATCCGTGCGTGCACGAGACGCTCTTCTTTAATGAAGATCCATTTGATCCTCAGAACTTTTGGTTTGACAAAGACAAACGCTAGCGAATCGAGTAAAGATGTTCACATGTTGGATGGTGTTCGAAAGCGTATGGACACTCGGGAGTTATGTAAGGACAAAAGAGTTAACGAGTTAATTGGGCTGGTAGTTGTAAGTAGAAATGGTCGGTAACAAGAATTCCAATCGAATTGGGAATATTGTTGGGAATCGGGAGCGAGAAAACAAATACCATGGAGTAAAGGGTTGAGTCATCGAGGAGATGGTCAATACGATAATTTTTATCTAGTAAAAGAGTGAAATTATTGAATGTAAAGAAGTTTAATTGTAGGAACAACTATTCTTGGTAAAAGTAAATGGTGAGTATGTGTGTGTGGGGAAGTAGGTATTTATACTTAATATTATGTTCTTTTATTTATTTGAATAGATGCACACGTTAATTGGGATTGGAGCCCAATTGATTGTTGCACTCTTTTACTTTCACCTTGATGATTCACCCATACGAGATAGGTAGCGGCTACTTTCGTCTCACCTTAGTTCCATCTACGTATTCGTATCCGTTGTCGTGATTTTAATCATATTGAAGATTTCCTCATGCTTTAATGTTACTTAAGAATTACTAACAAAAATACGAATATCATAACATTAAAAACAACATCTACTAGGGTTGAGAGCTATCAACCCTAGCTGTCACAAGCCGCCGCCCTAATCCGTCGTCCATAATGTCGGTACCGTGCAATACCTCTACCACCAAGAGACCGCTCATGAGTCTCTTCTTTACAACCCTGTTGTTGTTTTCCTCTGTGCCTCCACACCTAGACACTGTTGTACCGGGAGGGATGGTGTCTACCTTGCGACGATCCGCGACTCCTTTCTATGGTGGTGATCGCCCTCTCCGTATTAGCCTACCACACCAGGAGAAAATACACTATCTTATGGACATTATCATTACCGAGAGAACAAAAAAAAATTTATAACAATAGTGAAACAATTGACAGTCTTATTTTTTCATTCAACATCATGGAACAAGTTACATATTAAGTTCATACAATTTTTTATTACTTAATTTGGAGCATACTCTTATGGTGTTATAAATTGACAAGTTCATCATATATTTGTTGGCAATTTGTGAAATTATTGAGGCTTTCTTTGAGATATGAGCAAAGGGAGGGCAAAATCGTCAAGAAATTCAAATTGCCTAGGAAGCATCACTTGTTGAACTTGCAATAACGCCAATAGCCCAAAAGAGGAAAAAAGGAGGAGCTTTGGTCTCTCTCTCATCTGTGAGTACCATCGGAACCTATTTTCGTATTCCTGTACCTCACCTGGGTTTTTTTCCCCTCGCTTTATTGGGTCTAATTATATTTTGATTTTGCGTTTTTTGCTTCACCAATCTGAAACCGTGCCCTCATTGCAGATGACAAGGAGGAGAACCTGCTGAATATTCTTAATTTTCGAGTGCATGAACAGAGGAACAAAAGGTAGGTTTCTCGATTTCGTTGTCTGTTGAAAAGTTGCCGATATGGCTTTTACATAATCCATCTGGGTTCGTCCAATTTTGGTCAAAAGTTCAAATCTTTGCACCCGGGTCTATAAAAAAGTGGGGAAACAATCAAAATGTGTCGATTTCATAAATTGTGGCTTTTGTTCTCGGTTGATTTAGATGGGAAAATTGGGGCTGTGTCTTGATCTGTATTTGTTGTAATGGGCCGGTTTGCTCTTTTGCTCATCCATAAAATGGGGGTGCTTTTGTTCCTCCATTGTTTTGCTTTGTTTCAGGAGTATAAAGATGGCGTGAATCTCCTCTGGGTCGGATCAGAATTTTGGTTCTGTGCTGCAGATTTCCTTCAAACGGTTTTGTTTGTGGGTTCAGGTCCTTTTTATGGTTTTGATTAGTATTTGACATATTCTGCAACAATTTGGGTGATCAGTGTATTGTGGGTTTGAAGGGGTCAGTGTTTGGTCTCATTTCTGTATGAGGACAATGTTTAAACAGATATTGAGTAAGCTTCCAAAGAAGTCTTCCAAATCGTCTGATAATCGTGATCATGGAAGAAACCATACTGCTCACTCAAATGCTTCTTCTAGATCGAGAAGCATTGATACCGGGACAGGCAAGTCTGGGAATTCAAACATTGCATCTATTTCAGCTGGCAACGCTTCTTCGAATATGGGACATAATAATGGAAGAAAACCACCAGGAAGTGTGATCATGAAGGGAAATGGGAATTTGGTCCAGGCTTCTTATGAAGCATTGCCTGCATTTAGGGATGTTCCGAGCTCTGAGAAGCAGACCTTATTTGTAAGAAAGCTGAGCTTGTGCTGTGCTGTATTTGACTTCATTGACCCTACAAAGAATCTCAAAGAGAAGGAGATCAAGAGGCAAACTTTGTTAGAGTTGGTGGACTATGTTACATCTGCAAATGGGAAATTTGCAGAAACTGCCATTCAAGAAGCTATCAAAATGGTATCTCTGAATTTGTTTCGGGCGCTCACTCCTCAACCACTTGAAAACAAAGCCATGGAAGCCTTTGATATGGAAGAAGAGGAGCCTTCAATGGATCCTGCATGGCCGCACTTGCAAATCGTGTATGAGTTCTTGTTGAGGTTTGTCGCTTCCCCTGATACGGATGCAAAATTGGCCAAAAGATACTTTGACCAGACGTTCATCCTCAAGTTGCTTGATCTGTTTGATTCCGAAGATCCTAGAGAGAGGGAGTACTTGAAAACCATACTTCACCGCATTTATGGGAAATTCATGGTGCATCGCCCATTCATTAGGAAGTCCATCAACAATATATTTTACAGGTTTATATTTGAGACTGAGAAGTATAATGGGGTGGCTGAACTTCTTGAAATTTTGGGTAGCATCATCAACGGCTTTGCTCTGCCATTGAAAGAAGAACACAAAGTGTTCCTTGTAAGGGTGCTGATCCCCCTGCACAAGCCAAAATGTTTAGCAATGTACCATCAGCAGTTGTCTTACTGCATTACTCAATTTGTGGAGAAGGACTGCAAGCTTGCTGATACTCTCATACGGGGCTTATTGAAGTATTGGCCAATCACAAACAGTTCCAAGGAAGTCATGTTCCTGGGTGAGTTGGAAGAAGTATTAGAAGCAACTCAGCCACCTGAATTCCAACGCTGCATGGTGCCCTTGTTTCGCCAGATTAGTCGTTGCTTGATCAGTTCACACTTTCAGGTAGTGATCCTCCCTTCCTTATCATCAGATCCTGCTTTGTTTTCTTTCTGTTTAGAATGCACTTTTCTGAACCTTGCTTATCTTATTATGCACATCGTTCTAAGTGGGAAGCAATACTTTTCATTGATCAATTGTGGAAGTATATTTCTGCAAATAAAATTATTTTACTATATTTATTTATGGGTGTTTAACTCCAACTTCAGCTTACTAGGTATCAGATTTAGGGAACTGACTTAATTTCCCTATGCTGAGCTGATCGATTCACTGGTTTATCTTTAGAGGTTTGATGAAAGATCGTTGCCAATTCCTTATAGTGTTCATTGTTGGATCTTGATATTTATATGCTGCACATCAGAATTTCACTGCCAGTGGATGGGAGTTCGTTACTCATAGTTGATTGTGATATCATGAACTTTCTTTATGAGTTTTAACCTTTAGAACACAGTTTTTAGTTGTAGTAGGAACACCACATGTGTGCATTTGAAGTCTAATCATGGCCATTCTCATTTCTTCTAGAAACTGAACATGAATGGAGAGGTTGACATATGACTAGGAATAAGTTTGTCAGGGAATCAACTAGCTATTTATTAGGTTCATAGGGTATGTTGGTGAAGTTGGTGGTTACCAACTAATGTTAAGTAAGGCCTATTTGTATTGGAGCTCATATGAATATAAGAAATATAGGAGGGTAAGTACTACTGGTCAGGAATAAGTGTCCTTTCCGATCTTTACTGGTAAAATGAGAGTATTGTTTGAGTAAATAACTAAACACACCCTCCTTGGCTTGAATAAAACCAATTTGTACTATCCAAATAGGTACCAGTGGACCAAACCCTTGCGTCTTTTGTGGGAGGAGTTGAGGTGGTGTGGTGGGATTAATGTAGTGGTTGGGTTGGAGCAGTTGACTGAGGATAAGTTAAGCTAACAATCCAATATTAAATAAAATGCATCAAGCATATTACAAAGTGATGCTTAAGATAGTCTTAAGCAACCTTAAGCTCGAGGTTTTGTTTCTCTTGCAAATTAACCATATGTTATGCAGGGAATAAATGAAGCATTGACCATAGCTTGAGCACTTAAAGCCATAGCCTATGTGTACATAGGTATAAGGGTATTGTTTTTAGTGGAAGAGAAGCACCAAGATAACATAATACCCCATCTTCCCAATATATCTGTCACATTTGACTATTTTGCAAAGCTTAAAAAATTAATTTTTGGTGCTTGATTTTCCACCCTTTACCCTCCATGTCCCCACACCTCAAGTTTGTATAAGTAATGAGGGATAACAATGCCTAATTAATATTAGTAAGTGATGTTTTTGTTTCAGGTGGCGGAGAGAGCACTGTTCTTATGGAACAACGACCACATCGGGAACTTAATCAAACAAAACCGCGGGGTGATACTGCCCATCATACTCCCTGCCCTGGAGAAAAATGCTAGAAAACATTGGAGCCAGGCTGTCCACAGCTTGACGTTAAACGTCCGTAAGATCTTCTACGATCTTGATCCTGAGCTCTTCAGTGAATGCCTGGTTAAGTTCCAAGAAGATGAGTCTAAGGAAGACGAGGTCAGAGCAAAGCGCGAAGACACGTGGAAGCGCTTGGAAGATGCAGCTGCAAAGAAAGCATTGAGTAAATGAAACATAAGGTGTCACAACCTCATAACCTCTCGGTACTGTGGCTTACGGGATTCACCTCATTCTTTGGGTAGAGGTAGGACAGGTGGTGTGTACCATATAACATGGTCTGGGAAGTGGGAATGTTGATGGAGTTGTTTACTCATCTGTGGAAAAGAAGAATCCAAAGAAACTGTGTACAATTGATCCTTTTTATTGTAAAAGCTTTTAACTTTTGGTTCGATTAATGGATTTTGGAAATTCTATAGAGTATATATATATTGAAGAGCCATTGTTCTGTTCAATAAGCAGCACCATGTTATGCTTTACTCCTCATGCATGCGCCGGAAACTCAGTCATTTTCTTTTCAGTTCTCTGCAAGACTGCAACTATGCAGTTTTGTTTGTGCTCATTGAAAGAAAATGTTTCAACTTAGAATGCTGGGCTTTAAAATCTCGTATTTGATCGTCATGTTAATAATGTATAGATACTTTAACTATTAATTCATAATATTTTTGAGAATAAGTGATAGTTGTATTAAGATGATAAAAGAGTCATTACAGTGGTCACGGCCATTGAAGGGTCATTGATCCAAAAACTCTGAGACAAGAAAACCGGTCCTATAGAAGACGGTTGTAATAAACAAGATTCAGAACTAACATAGGAATTGAAACCAAAACTAGGATAAAAATAAAAACCAAAGGGTTCAAACTGCCAAGAACCGCTCAAAGTAGTGCCTAAACGCTGCTTGATCCATACCTTCCAAAGACTCTTTTTGTCGTGATGTGGGCATCCGAACTTGAACTTGACAGTTTGATTGGGAGATATGACTTTGACTAAGGACTCCTCACAAAGTAGGTCCCTGAAACCATAGGTACCTATCATCCTTCATGGCGGGACTACTTCCCAACCCTCACATGATCTTCACGTGGCTCCCCCGCAATATTCTCTTTTGTCGTAATGGGCCTGGCAGATTGCCAGATGGGGTAGACCCAAGAAGGTCTATCTCTAAAGAGTGTCCAGGTTCTCGAGGCAAGGCTTGACCTCAGACCGACCCTGAGTCGCGAGATACGAGTTAGGTATCGTGTCCGAGGCTACAAGCGGCCCCTTCCCCTGAGACAACCCGATCTTAAGTATCTAGTCCGAGGTCAATGATGCGAACCCCAACGGTGGCGGTGGTGCTTCCATACCCCAATCAGTGGCATACGTCTTCTCCAGCTTACAGACTTGAACTCTAGGATCAAATCATCAAACAAGGGTAACCTTGGCACCTCTCATTCGTAATCCCGGATCATATGTCCGATTCTATCACAGTTGAAGCGAAAGGCTAGAAGGCATTCATAGGCCAGGGTGACCCTTACCAAGTCTGGGAACTCCCGAAACCGCAAGATCATGTTACCCTGAAGAGGCCGATGAAGGTCCACTCAGAAACTAACTCGCGTTGTTCCTCCCCAACACAGACCCCATTGATCACAAGGGGCGTCCACGTACTCTCCCAGTGTAGCCCATATCACTTCCCTAGTAGCCGTAGTCCCGAAAAGTGGTGGTATTCCCGAGCACGGACCCAAAATTGGATGCGGTCCAACTGAGGGAGGTACGGAGTCATCGGGTCGACTATCTTGTCGAGCAACAACGGGTGATCGTGGAAGCACCACGACTCATTACTCTGAACACAAACCCTAGCCTCTTGGGACGCGAAGTAGAATGAAAAGGTCCATGGTTCCAAGTCTTTAACCACCAAATTCGTGGCCAAGCGAACCCATACACCTGTGATGATCGATAGAATGGACTTCTTCTAAGGAAAGTTGGGGGAAATCAGACGTCCCACCATACCATATTAGAGACGAGCAAGTACCTGAGGGTCCGTCGGAGTGTAGGGTACCACGATCTCCATCTCTTCCTCCTCGAAGATACAACATGTAGAAAAAATGGCCTGGAGATCCCTCATCGACGATGGAGGAATAGGTGAAGCCAGAACCCTAACGTGGGTTACTCCGGTCGGGGCCTCCAAAATAGGTGGAGTCGGAACCCTACCGGTCACACCAATCCCCTAAATAGGACCATCATGGGTTAGAAAGGTCCCCGTTGGTACTTGTGATAGAGACTGGCCAAGAGGCTTCAGAGGACATCCTCGCTTCACCTTCGTTGGGGTCGTGTCTAGTGGTGCGACTCCCAGAGAGAAAATAACCAGCGCCTGATCGACCATCAATGGATGACTCGGAGGGAGAAGTAAGGCTGATGATGGCGGTGACGTGGTCGGAGAGGTTGACGAGGAAGTTTTCGGCACTCACTTTTTCCTTACCCGAATCGGACGTACGAACCTAGAGGGAGGCTTCGGGGGCATAATAAGGGGGTGGGATATTGCTTCCCAACTGGTGGTGAAGGGGACGTATCGGAGACCCGATGGAGGTGTCACGGCAGATAAGGAGGCAGGTGGTAGAACAAACATGGTAGAGAGGATTGAGGTTGGGCTAGAGCTGACTCTAGAGAAAAGACACATGACTCAGAGCATGGAGAAGATCCTGTTTTTTCTAGCTTTTATTAAATCAGAATATTAGTTTAAGGAATAATTACAAAAAATATTATACTCATCTTTTTTTAATTCTTCGTATAAATTTAATTCAAAATAACAATTTCACTCTTAAAATTAAATTGTAAAAATATGAATTTTCGTATCCCTTAAACCACTTATTGTTTGTAGGGTTAATTACATTTACCTGCATTAACATATGCATGTATTACACATACACATATTAAACTTTGGAGATAACACATATCTACCCTAATTTTTACCTCTGGTATGTAGGTTAGTGTATGCATCTGTAATTTTAATTGACAGGTTAATATAAGTATCTGTTAAAATCTTGAAAAAAGGCGTAACGATCTGGGCACTGTCTCGGAGAGAGGCTCGGTGAAATAGGCATGTCTATGAAGATGCGGTATAAAGGTTAGTGTAGGTAAACATAATTAACCCTCATTTGTACGGTGTAAAGAGAGGGAAAATTAAAAGATATGAAAATTGATAATTTATTTATTTTTATTTTTTAAAATTAGAATTATGAGGGAAAAATTAGTACTGTTCATTAGTTCGGGTGAGATGCCTACTTCAGTGGTCTCCTGAGAAACTGTTCACCGACCAATTTTGTGAATCTTTTTGTTCGGGTTTTTCCCTTTAACTCTTGTGAGTGTTCTTTTATTATCGTTGTATCTTTTCTGGTCCTCCTCGGACTTGGTTTTTATTAATAAATTTTTTTGAGTCGATAAAAAAATTTATGAGGGAAAAATTGTCCTTTCTATGCATATTATTAGGGGTGGGAAAAAAAACCCGTGGTCACAGAACCAAACAGAACCACTATTAAAATCGATGAACCAGTCCTCATAGTTCAAGGTCCATTTTTTCGAACAAAAAACCTATGGTTAACTTAAATTTAACGAACCAGTTGATTAGATGGTCTCCTAGTTAGTCCAGCTCAGTCCCTCCTCCACCCACTCACCACCAGTTCGACCAACTCACATCTCAAACCATAATCATCTCTTCACAAAGTCGTCACCCTAATTCCTATTCTGAGTCTCAGTCTCAGTGGTCTTCTCAATCTTATTACTCTCTATGTCGACTACACGATCTCCGCTTTCCACAACTGTTCTGTCACCTATTCTCTTCTCAGTCTCTACCTCACCCCCACACCACCACCACAAATCCTCCACACCATAAATCTCACCATGAGTTACAAAAACAACCATCAATGCTCAACTCTAGACCAAACATCACTTCCACCACCATTATCACCCTTATTTTCTCCCCTAACATCACCTCCACTACCACCACCTTGTTGTTCTACACTCACTCATACCCTCCCTCATTCAGTGTCCATCCCACCCCTAAACGTTAGCTCCATA
This sequence comes from Erodium maritimum, assembly GCA_963921825.1. Taxonomy (NCBI): domain Eukaryota; kingdom Viridiplantae; phylum Streptophyta; class Magnoliopsida; order Geraniales; family Geraniaceae; genus Erodium; species Erodium maritimum. The sequence goes on along the minus strand of OY997590.1, from coordinate 64,768,325 downwards.
TCCTCATTTTCGCGCCGAACCCGCTCACGCCGAACCCGCTCACGCCGAACCCGCTCACGCCTTTCCCATCCTAGTCTTTATCCCTTACCCAAACCCTAGCTCCATAACATCACAATCGTATTGACCCATCCACTCTCAATATCCATCCATCTACTTTCGTAGAAATACATATATGTGATAGTATCACTAAACTACACCAAACTAAACACGTTTTTACTTAATTAACATAAGTAAAAAATTATTCTAGGCGGTACCCTACCTATTTCTAGTTTTCACGTTAGTCAACAACGTTAGTCTTGAGTCCAAAAAAACGTAAAAGTTAATAATATCCCTCAATAAGTTTCAAGATACAAAAATCGTGAAGTGTCATAATTGACCTTCATTAACCTTCAAAATTTGAAAATAAGCCACTCAAATCATTAACCTTATTTTATTATTTATTAATAATGCTCATTCATTCCTTAATTTTCATTAGTCTTTCTTAATTAATTATTTCTATAAAAAAATTCGGAACCTTTATGGTTTCTCTCCAATTCTTCCTTCCCCAATACAATTTCCGCCGCCCTGCCTCGCCTCTTTCTCCGACCACCACCATTCCCAACCTGTTCCTACGTAGCTCACTATGGCATCACAAACACTGTGCCGATTGACCCCTACTACCTCTCGCATGCCTTCCTACCGTCCTTCTCGGTTCGGCCGACAAGATGGGGGCCATAAATCCTACCACGGGAAGACTCCAAAACCCTTAACACATACCGTTGGATTCTCTCTCATGAGATGGACAATCCTCAACCCGAGGACCGACCAACCATGGTGTCATGCCCCAAATCCGATTTTGACCAGACTCGAGACGTGAACTAAAATAATAATTAAATAATAACGATAAAAGGGAAAATTAAATGAAATAAACCTCCGAATAATTCATGATAGTTCCAAAATAAACAACTATGATGAACATGAGTTAAACGTTCAAATTCAACAAATAAAAATACAGTTCAGTACGAAAATAGAAAGTACATCTCTACTACAAATAATCTCCCGGACCCTCAACAAGCTCCTGAGCCCTGAGACGTCCTCTAAGCCTACTCATCAACGAAACCTGTAAAACAGTAAAAGAAGAGAGGGTGAGATTTTGCTCAGTAGGAAAAAGTAGTAAAGGAAAAGACTCCCGCTCCGTTGTCAAAATTACTCGATTGATAACACTTGTTAAAAAAGACAACACGAATGGAAATCAACAGGAACCCAACGTCAACGACAATAGAATCACGCTAACGAAACAAGTCAACAACAGAATATGTAAACCAAGATACTCGATCACCATACGCAACTCAACATATCATACCGGAAACGCACATCGGCCTAGATATCTTCCCAGACACATAGTCAGCGGGGTGAAACCACATACATCATACCAGAAACGCACATCGGCCTAGACGTCTTCCCGGAAACGCGCATCGGGGTAAGCAACAATACACCATACCAGAAACGCACATCGGCCTAGGTGTCTTCCCGAAAACACACCTTGGGGCAGCAACAACATACCTCATACCGGAAACGCACATCGGCCTAGAGATCTTCCCGGAAACGCACCCTCGGGGTACATACAACATATCATACAATAGCATACCAAACACAATACCAAGAACTCAACATACCAACCAAACTTACCGGCACAACTTACCAAGCATACCACATCGGTCTATCATTCACCCGATCATATCACAAGACAACATTCATATCGCAATCAACACATTCATTTAACCAGTCATGTTATGAAGAAACCATTCATATCACAACCATCATACTTCACATAGCCTAATATGATCCTTAAATTGACCAAAGAATATAATATACCTCGACACTCGTTGACTAATAATCACAATGAAACACAAACAACAATCAATCCTAAGGCTCGACATGGACACATGTGAATCTACATCACGACAATTCCCATAATTGAAAGCTGTTATTCTAGTGAATCACATCCTATATGCAAACTAAGACTCTTCCGGTTATTAACGTCCTATATGCATACTATTAACATTCCCTAATTAAAAGCGGTAATTACTACTCTTCCCTACCTCAAGTGTTCTCCAAACGTTTAGTCAATGTGAGCGCCTAGAAGTCTCCTCCTCCGAGCTCGAGAATGAAGTCTAGGATCATAAATTAATACTACAATTAATAAACATACAAGGTCGATTTTAAAGCGAAATACCTAAATTAACCCTAACGATAAAACTTGGGCCAAAGGTAAAATTGGGCCCGAACTAGGCCCAATTCTAGCAGCCCAATATTCTGGAACCAGGCCCGGACCGTGCCCCTTAGAGGCCCGGAACAAGATCCGGACCGCGCCCCTCAGAGGCCCGGCACCAGGGCCGGACCGTGCCCCTCAGAGGGCCGGTCTGGGACCCGGACCGTGTCGCTCAAAGTGCCGGTACCGAGCCCGAACCGTGCCGCTTTGAGGGCAGGTACCGAGCCTGGACCGTGCCGCTAAGAGCGTCGGTACCAAGAATGGACCGTGACACTCAGAGGGCCGTCACCGAGCCCGTTCCGTGCCGCTCAGAGGGCCGAAACCAAGCCCTTTCCGTGCCGAAACTGGGCAGACTCAACTCCTCCTTCTCCAACTTCGTTTCCACGAAAATATACTTTAATAACTCCATTTTTAACAACATCAAACTCCAAAATCAGTCACCAAATCCTTCAAACTTCAATACCCATAATGGCCTCAAACATCAACAATCAAATCATATCTAACCAAACTCTTCACTAAACTTCATCAAAACAACTATCTAACAACACAAAAACCAAAACCCATCTAGTTCAAGCAAAACCCATGGAAACCCATAACTTCAAATTGATTGAAAGAAGATTGTGAGAGTTCACTTACCTTGGGGATGAATAGATGATGAAGATTGGAAGACCTTTGAGAAGTTTTGATGAAGAAATGGCTTCAAGCTTCCTCCTTTTCTCCCTTTCTTCTTCCTCAAGTCAAGAAGCTCCTCCTCTTTTCTCACCTGGTGAATTTCGGCCACTATAGGAAAATATGAGCTGAAATGTGACAAAAAGGGGTCTTAAACCTAAGGTGGAGATGTCTAAAATGCCCCTCATTGCTTCTTCCTTCTAGCTTGTCACTTATGAGGGTAAATGGGTCATTAGAGACCCATTTCCTCTCCTCCAAGCCACAATGGACAAGTGTCCATGTGGGGACCACCTTGTCCTTAAGAAATTCCAGCACCTTTAATTTAATTATGGTTTAGTCGTTAATTGGCCTAAGTTTGACCGAGTTTGACTTTTTTTTCCGCAAAGACAGTCAATTGAAAGGAAACGACCCAATTAAACTAACCGTAATGACGGCTAAGCTTGTTGGGTCCCGGAAAGGTCCCAAATGACTCCCGAAGTCATCGATTGACTTTTCCGGCCGAAAGTCAAACTTTGCCAAAAATCACCGGTTCGACAGGGATCGACCGGGGGCGGTTCTTACTATCTACCCCACTTAAAAAGAATTTCTTCCTCGAAATTTAAAATGAAAGTACCTAAAGGGTCAAACAGGATGGGGTACTTCGCGCGGACCTCATCCTCGCGCTCCCAGGTCGACTCCGCTTTGTGGTGCCGCCACTGCACCCGTACCAGTGGGATAGTCTTGCCATGCAAGACCTGCTCTCGCATATCTAGAATCCTGACTGGCTGCTCCTCATACGAAACATCCTCAGCTACCTCGATGTCCGCCTACTCGATAACGTGGGAGGGGTCCGCAATGTACTTCCGCAGTTGGGAAACGTGGAAGACATTATGAACGTTCCCAAGCTGCGGTGGTAATGCAAGACGTTATGAACGTTCCCAAGCTCCGATAAACCGCGGGGCCAACTTGCCTCCGCCGCGGTTGAACCGCATAAATCCCTTCTTCGGGCTCACCCTCAGAATCATGTGATCACCAACTGTAAACTCGAGAGGTGGGCGCCGTCTATTAGCGTAACTCTTAGGCCGGCTTTGCTCGGTCCTCAACCGATCCCGAATCAACGCGACATTATCGGTCGTCTCCCGGACAAGATCCGGACCAAGCAAACTCTTATCTCCTACCTCTGCCCAACACACGGGCGATCTGCACGACCTACCATACAACGCCTCAAACAGTGCCATCCCAATACTGGCCTGAAAGCTGTTTTTGTAGGCGAACTCGGCTAATGGTAAGTGATCCTCCCATGATCCTAAGAAGTCTAACACGCATGACCGCAGCATGTCCTCTAAGATCTGAATCGTGCGCTCTAACTGACCATCTGTCTGCGGGTTGTACGCTGTACTAAGTAGGACCTCGGTCCCCAATGCCCTTTGCAAACTCTCCAAAAACCTGGAGGTGAATCACGGATCTCGGTCAAATACAACACCCCGTGATATAACACCCCGCCGTCCCACACAGGGCCCCACGCGCGGCGATGTTAGGTCTGTAGCCCAATACACCCCAACTCCTCTGGTGTACTGTCCACAGGCAAATACCAACCTAGGTTGTTGGTGAGACTTGAACCCAAGACCTCACCCTTTATAGCATTTCCTTGAGTGATGCTATCACCAATTGAGCTGCTCAATTGGTGATAGCATCACTCAAGGAAATGCTATAAAGGGTGAAGTCTTGGGTTCAAGTCTCACCAACAACCTAGGTTGGTATTTGCCTGTGGACAGTACACCAGAGGAGTTGGGGTGTATTGGGCTGCAGACCTAACATCGCCGCTCGTGGGGCCCTGTGTGGGACGGCGGGGTGTTACACGTGAAGTCGGATAATCTCTCGAACGTACAAACTGCTCAGCGTATCAACCGTGTCGGTCATCCTCATGGCTAAGAAGTGCGCCGACATGGTCAATCGGTCGACCACTACCCAAACTGCGTCGTGCCCTCTCGACGACCTCGGTAAGCCACCCACGAAGCCTATCGTGACATGCTCTCACTTCCACTGCGCGATCGGAAATGGCTGTAATAAACCGACGGGACGCTAATGCTCAACCTTCACTTGCTGACAAGTGAGGCATCTCGAGACGAACTCCGCAACTGCTCTCCGCATCCCGATCGACCAAAACTGCCGTTTGACATCACGATACACCTTGGAGCCACCCGGGTGCACACCAAGATGGGAGTGATGAAATTATCTCAACACATCAATTCTACAGCAACGCGGCACAAAGAGTCCTCCTCGGTACCCTGCTCCCAGCCCTAAGCATCAACGCCGCTGGTAATCCTCTCCCGGATCTCTACCGTCTCGGCATCCTCGGCCTGTGCCTCCAGCACACGAGCAACTAGTGTGGGCTGAGCCACCAGCGAACACATAGCCACACCATCGGTGACCTCATCTAGCTCAAGTCTGAACGAGCTCAACTCCTCCATCATGTCCCACTCTCGGACTGATATACCAGCCATGCAGTGGAACGACTTCCTACTCAGGGCATCGGCGACAACGTTCGCCTTGCCCGGATGGTAGAATAGCTCGAAGTCGTACTCCTCAAGCAGCTTTATCCACCGCCTCTGGCGCATGTTCAGGTCGCGCTGGGAGAAGATGTACTTGGGACTCTTGTGATCCGAGAACACCCGAATCGCTCTCCATACAGTAGTGTCTGTTGGGTCTCGAGGTAGGGTTGGAGATGAACCAACTCGCAGCGGAAAATCAATAAAAACCAAGAGACGATTAAAACCATGAAACAACTAACAAAGAATGGATTCACAAGAGAAAAATTCAGCACTATCTCTTACCAAAACAAGAACACCGGTTAACGAATGATTGGCTTGAGTCTCCAAGACGCCTACGTATCCACATGGGAATCAAAGCCACGTAGTTCTTCTCTTTGAGGACTCAAGAACACAAAAATGGAGGAGGAAACTAGCCAAACCCGAAATGGCCATGGAAGAGGGAGAGAAAATGTGTTTCCTATTCTTGTCTTGTCTTTGTTATGTTGAAAAAAGATGACTTAAACATAACAAAACCCATACTTGTCCAACTAAAGGCATGGGACAAGTATGGTGTCAAGTAAGGTGTAAATAGGACAAAGTATGGCAAGACAAGATTGGGTTAGGTGGTGAATCACCAACACCTTAATCCTTGTCTTGCTTACTTAGTACTAATTAATCAAGACTTGATTAATTAGTTCCAAGGGCCTTGGTTGCATGGGCCTTTCATGGGCCTCTTGGAACATGGCCCGTTGCCATTTCCAACGAGGTCCCATGATTCGCTCATCGCCTCCATGCCTTCCATACCGGAAATGTCCAACATTATCCGACGCGATCAATCCCAAGACTCCAAGCCTTGTCTCGATCCGTAAAGTCCTATTCACTTACGGGCGCATGACCCAAAACCCAGTTTTGGTCATGTCCCGAGACAACTCCCTTTTGCCCATTCTCCATAAATGTGTCAATGAGTTTCATCCTCCGGTGTGACCCTTAGGTTTATGCATGTCAATAGATCAACGTAAAATCCCATTTTACTTGATCCTATTTAAGTGGCAACTAACGAGACTTTAGTATTGCCTGACACTACATAACGAATCGACCCTGTCGATTCTAACCTTTCCGTCGTCCCTGTCATTATCCTTTTATCTCCGATATCCTGATTGAGATAAGGCATAGAGCCGTCATCCTTATTATTCTCAATCACCGTTCCTTGATATGTGAGATGACTGAAGATATGATACCCAGTATCATGTGCATGGCCATGCTATTCTTCCAGTCACTCTCGATCAAGTGGCCGAGAACCGATATCTTTCCCATACCTTAGTATGAGGGATAAATCCCTTAGCCGTCTTTCGTGTCACTCATGTAGCCCGTCCCCAAGCCAATCCTGGCCGTTATGGAAGCCCTGTTACGGACAACGTTAGGCTCAGGTCAAACTCAGTTGTTGACTACATAGCGATCACAAAGACTCCTTGGTCTAAGGATACATGACAAGCTACAACACTGAATATGTTCATGACTTAATCTATGGCACATATTCAGGGCGGGTCGTCCAATATCATGTCCCACATGATATCTATGATCAGACTCCGGAATCCCATTCCAATGACTAACAGAACGTAAGCCATAAAGAGCCATCTTTCATACTAGTCGCTTCTAGTGAAGCTTTGTTGACTAGGGACCCATCGAGTGTGATCTATCTCGATCTATGGTTCTATTCGCATGGTGGGCATAGATCAGAGCACACATCGATATATTACTCCAACACATAAGTAATATAAAGCCGCTTTAATTTTATTGCTAACGATGATATATACATTTGGACATTTAGGATTGAACTACGGGCACTAAGACTAACAATCTCCCACTTGCCCTAGTTCCAATCTAAACTCCAATATGTCCCCATCGACTTTACATGTCTAACATGTTCAGGCAGTGACACTGCCTTAGTCAAAGGGTTGGCTATGTTATCATCTATTGCAATATCGGTTATCTTCACTTCACCTCAGTTCAGTATTTATCTGATGAGGTGGATACGCCGCAGTACATGTTGGGATTTGTTATGCGATCTAGGCTTTTAGCTTGCGCAATGGCCCTTGTGTTGTCGCAAAATGGATTCACCGGACTGGATGGGTTTTTAATTACACCCAGCCCTGCCATGAATTTCCAAATCCACATAGCCTCCTTAGCTGCCTCTGCAGCATCCATGTACTTGGCCTCTGTCGTAGATTCGGCAATGGTATCTTGCTTTACGCTTTCCCAGCTAAAGCTCTGCCATTCAGCGTAAACACATATCCTGATTGACTTCTAAAGTCATCTGGATTTGTCTTGGAAAACTAGCGTCTACTCATCCTTCGACGACTAGTTCAGCATCATCTTCCCCCCGGGTTAGAATGATGTCTACTGGTACAACATAAGGCTTACGAGACGTCTGGTCTCATACATGTCATGGCATATATGATCGATCCTGCCCCCAGGCGCATAGGATTCTCATCATCCTTTTCAGCTCATCAGGTGTCTTAGGACACTAAGTCTTGCTGAGATGAATGCCATGACTAGTGGGTAAGAGTCCTTTCTTTGAATCGAGCATTAAGAACCTACTCAATGCCTTGTTCACATAGGTTCCCTGACTTAAATCCAAGACCCTCTTGGTGCGATCTCTACATATCTTAATCCTTAAGATATGAGAAGCATCGCCTAAGTCCTTTATTGAAAAACACTTCCTCAACCAAGCTTTAGTCTCGTGCAAGGTTGGGATGTCGTTTTCAATGAGAACCAGAAAGGTATTATTGCTCCCACTAGCCTTCTTATAAACGCAAGATTCATCCTCGTTCTTGATTAAGCCAAATCCAATTACAGCTTCATCAAAACGAAGGATCCAACTCCGAGAAGTTCGTTTCAATCCATAAATGGATTTCAACAACTTATAAATCTTTCCTTTATTCTTCGGATCGTCAAAACCTTTGGGCCGAGACATACAAACGTACTCAGTCAAATTTCCATTTAGGAAAGCGGTTTTGACATCCACTTGCCATATCTCGTAATTATGATACGCAGTTATGTCAAGAAGAATTTGGATCGATTTTGACCATAGCCACTAAGGAGAAGGTTTCCTCATAGTCAATCCATTGGATCTGCCTATAACCTTTCGCCACCAGTTGAGCTTTGTAGGTCAGAGGGTTGCCGTCCATGTCCATCTTCACCTTGAAGATCCATTTGCATCCGATGGTCTTCACACCATTGATGGGATCAACCGGTTCCCAGACTCGGTTGTCTGACATGGATTGCATTTCCTCCCTCATGGCTCCCAGCCATAACTCGGAGTCGGGCCCATCCACGACTTCTTGAAAGGTGGCTGGATCATCGTGATCCACCATGACTTCATTGTCACCTCCGGATACCATATCTTGGAGGTGGAAGAATGATCCTTTCAAATCGCCTTGGACCTTCCAGAATTGTAACAGGAATTGGTTCTTACTCTACGACAATCTCTGGCTCCTTTCTACTGGGTTGCCAATTGGTTTAGACAGATCTGTACCATCCTGAATTTCTTCGAGATGCACAGTCCTCCCAATGACGTCTTTGGAAACAAAACTTCTTTTCCATAAAGACCCCACCCCAAGCGACGAACACCATGTTCTCACTGGGATTGTAGAAATAGTATCCCCTTGTTTCTTTGGGATACCACACAAAGGTGCATATCTCAGATCTTGGTTCGAGCTTAGTCGAAACCAAATGTTTCACATAAGCCTCGCAACCACAAATCTTTAGGAAGGACAAAGCGGGCATCATCCCGTACCATTTCTAAAATGGTGTCCATTCCACACCATTCGTCGAAGCTCGATTCACTATGAATGCGGTCGTCTCTAGAGCAAAACCCCTAAAAGAGATTGGGAGATCAGTCCAACTAATCATGGAACAGACCATTGTCTAACAATGTCCGATTTCTCCGTTTGGCTACACCTTTCAACTACAGTGACCTAGGAGGAGTCCATTTCAAAAGGATCCCATTCTCTTTTAGATGATCTAATAACTCTGTGGTCAAGTATTTTCCACCTCGATCCAATCGAAGTGCCTTAATACCTTTGTCGAGCTGGTTTTCTACTATAGTCTTAAACTCTTTGAATTTATCAAAAGCTTCAGACTTATGTCTCACCGAATAGACATAACCATATTTACTGTAATCATCAGTAAATGTGATAAAGTAGCTAAAACCCCTCCTGGCAAGTGAACTTATTGGTCTACACACATTCGAGTGTATCAGCCCCAATAATTCACCCGCCCTTTCATCGCGATCGATAAAGGGCACTTTAGTCATTTTGCCCATCAAACAAACCTTGCACCTATCGATCGAATGGAATTCGAATGAACCTGAAAGCCCGCACTTCTGAAGTGCTGATAGGCGCTTCTTGTTTATGCGACCCAAATGACAGTACCATAACAGAGTTAGGTTTAAATCGTTGGATTTAGACCTCTTGGTATTAACGGAATATATAGAACTTGAGGCATTGTTACCCATATCTAATATGTACAATCCTCCAACCATGTCAGTACTGGTATAAAACATATCATTGCATAGAACATTGAAAACTCCATTTCCAATATTAACATTATATCCTTCCTTGTCAAACACGGATACAGATATAATATTCCTACTAAGAGTAGGTATGCAATATACATTATACAATACTAAGACAAGGCCTCTTGGCAAAGCAAGACTCATGGATCCTACAGCAGTTGCCACAACTCTGAGGTCCATTTCGTGCTTTCCAAATCTCTCCTACTTTCAGCCACCATATATTAGTGCATGTGTGAGATTCAGTCATGGTATCTAATACCCATGAATCTTTGGAAGTAGAGAGATGTAGCTCTATAGAGTTAATACCGAATGAAGGCACGGTCCCACCGCCCTTCCTTAGATCATCCAGGTTTCCTGATGAAGGCGCAGTCCTACTGCCCTTCTTCAGATCATCCAGGCTATTTGATGAAGGCGCAGTCCCACTGCCCTTCTTCAGATCAGCCGTGAACTTCCTGTAATCCCGGTTCCAATGACCAGGCTGTTGGCAGTAGAAGCAGACATTCTCAAGTGTCTCATCTTTCCTGCCAAGTGCGCATGGGCCCAGCCCTTGCCACTTCCAATTCCCTTGTTGACCATCAGAATATCCTTGGATCCCAGATCCCTGAGATATTCTTCTCAGCAGCTGATGACACTTCATGTAACTCTGATATGGTCTTAGAGACAGCCTTGTCAAGGACATATTCTTTGCGTTCAGACTTGAGGACTATCCTCAAAAATTCTGTACCAGTCCAAATAGTTTGTCCCATTTAGCTTGACCCTGTCAAGAATGGTTTTTAATGACAAACTATTAATGTTCGCTGAATTTGCCATTTGATCTACAACAGATAAAATTCAATCAGTAAACTGAATAAATTTTATGAAGATCAAGCTTAAACACCAACAATCAATTCTAAACCTTTAGAATCTGAAACCAAGATCCTTGATTCACTCGATTAAGCTGAACTAATGCTCACCACTTAATCGAGCTATGTAGGTAGGACTCCATCCAATCACATCCAATGTGACTCTTGGCTAGGGTATGTACTTATGTACACGACTTACCCTATCTGTTACCCTAGCTCAACCTCAGGCCGAGAATCGTAGTCGGGTCCACCAATTTTCAACTATGGCCCGTCACTATGTAGGTGCTCCGCTAATGCGCACGACACCCACATATGTCGTCCAAACCTACTACCCCGCTTCCCCATGGATGCTCCGCTAATGCGCACGACACCCATAGGACGGGGAGGTAGTAAGGTGTTAATGATTGGGAGGTATCGGACATGACCCGCTTTTACTTGTCCAGTTGTGTTCAAAACTTTGGCACATCCTAGATGCGATGAGCACATCAACTACATTTCAAATGCAATGATGCCTCAAATTACATCCAATGTAATTCTTCCTTTGAACCCGTCAACTACATCCAATGCAATGACGGTTCTAAGGGTTCACACACAAGGATTAAAATTCCAATTTTATCTTTGCATGTGAGGTGATATGCTCGGTAAATAAAGTTAAGCATGCGATTCTAAAACACATAGAATTAATCATGCATAAACTAAACCAAGCATAAAGCGGTAAATGTGCACATAATAGCCCCCTAAACTAACTCCCACTAGCTTCTTGAGCTCCACCGACTCCAAGCCGATGCCAACACCCGAAAAGCCACCAAATGACCTTTTCGCCCTTTCTTCGTCTTGAGTAAAATATTACAATTTAATACACGACTCGCAGGTCGGGAATAAATAAATATTACAAACAAGTGGTTCGACGACCACACCTTGAAAGAATAATTACACGTTAACACTAACGGCTCGCAGGCCGTGAAAAGCGATAAATAATTAAATCGAGCTCGGGGCTATTATGTACACCATGCCAACATCACATCACACATCGTGTTATCAAACAAGCATGTTATCAAACATCATGTGATTTTCCGGTTTTAATTAATAGCCAAGTTTCGAAATTTTTTGATGCTCGGTTTATCGAAACCGTTCAAAAATGAAACTTTTGAACATTTGATCTTCGAGTTCGTCATGACGGTTCCAAACTCGTCATAACTAACAAAACGGTTTAGCCTTGGCATATCAACCATCCAATGGTCATGCTTGGCCTAGCTCCGTCCAACGGAGCCCCGTTCGGTCCCGGTTTCGGCTCCCCGAGAGTCCCGCTCCCGAGACCCGAAAAATCAAATTTTTTTCAAAATTTCCAGATTTGAAATAATTTTCAAAAATTCATTTTACATGCATTAAATCCATAAACAATAATTTAAAACATGTTATCAAACAATTTAGCAAAACAACATGCCAAAAACGAAACTTTCAAGCAAAACCGAAACTTTGAACACCGTCTTGTGAATCCCGAAGGTAGCACGGCTCTGATACCACTGTTGGGTCTCGAGGTAGGGTTGGAGATGAACCAACTCGCAGCGGAAAATCAATAAAAACCAAGAGACGATTAAAACCATGAAACAACTAACAAAGAATGGATTCACAAGAGAAAAATTCAGCACTATCTCTTACCAAAACAAGAACACCGGTTAACGAATGATTGGCTTGAGTCTCCAAGACGCCTACGTATCCACATGGGAATCAAAGCCACGTAGTTCTTCTCTTTGAGGACTCAAGAACACAAAAATGGAGGAGGAAACTAGCCAAACCCGAAATGGCCATGGAAGAGGGAGAGAAAATGTGTTTCCTATTCTTGTCTTGTCTTTGTTATGTTGAAAAAAGATGACTTAAACATAACAAAACCCATACTTGTCCAACTAAAGGCATGGGACAAGTATGGTGTCAAGTAAGGTGTAAATAGGACAAAGTATGGCAAGACAAGATTGGGTTAGGTGGTGAATCACCAACACCTTAATCCTTGTCTTGCTTACTTAGTACTAATTAATCAAGACTTGATTAATTAGTTCCAAGGGCCTTGGTTGCATGGGCCTTTCATGGGCCTCTTGGAACATGGCCCGTTGCCATTTCCAACGAGGTCCCATGATTCGCTCATCGCCTCCATGCCTTCCATACCGGAAATGTCCAACATTATCCGACGCGATCAATCCCAAGACTCCAAGCCTTGTCTCGATCCGTAAAGTCCTATTCACTTACGGGCGCATGACCCAAAACCCAGTTTTGGTCATGTCCCGAGACAACTCCCTTTTGCCCATTCTCCATAAATGTGTCAATGAGTTTCATCCTCCGGTGTGACCCTTAGGTTTATGCATGTCAATAGATCAACGTAAAATCCCATTTTACTTGATCCTATTTAAGTGGCAACTAACGAGACTTTAGTATTGCCTGACACTACATAACGAATCGACCCTGTCGATTCTAACCTTTCCGTCGTCCCTGTCATTATCCTTTTATCTCCGATATCCTGATTGAGATAAGGCATAGAGCCGTCATCCTTATTATTCTCAATCACCGTTCCTTGATATGTGAGATGACTGAAGATATGATACCCAGTATCATGTGCATGGCCATGCTATTCTTCCAGTCACTCTCGATCAAGTGGCCGAGAACCGATATCTTTCCCATACCTTAGTATGAGGGATAAATCCCTTAGCCGTCTTTCGTGTCACTCATGTAGCCCGTCCCCAAGCCAATCCTGGCCGTTATGGAAGCCCTGTTACGGACAACGTTAGGCTCAGGTCAAACTCAGTTGTTGACTACATAGCGATCACAAAGACTCCTTGGTCTAAGGATACATGACAAGCTACAACACTGAATATGTTCATGACTTAATCTATGGCACATATTCAGGGCGGGTCGTCCAATATCATGTCCCACATGATATCTATGATCAGACTCCGGAATCCCATTCCAATGACTAACAGAACGTAAGCCATAAAGAGCCATCTTTCATACTAGTCGCTTCTAGTGAAGCTTTGTTGACTAGGGACCCATCGAGTGTGATCTATCTCGATCTATGGTTCTATTCGCATGGTGGGCATAGATCAGAGCACACATCGATATATTACTCCAACACATAAGTAATATAAAGCCGCTTTAATTTTATTGCTAACGATGATATATACATTTGGACATTTAGGATTGAACTACGGGCACTAAGACTAACAGTGTCGCCAACTCTTCAGCGCGAAGACAACTGCTGCTAACTCTAAGTCGTGGGTAGGGTAGTTGCGCTCATGTGTCTTCAAATGTCTGGAGCCATAGGCAACTACCTTCCCGGTCTGCATCAAAACACACCCCAGTCCCTCACCGGACGCATCACAATACACATCATATCTGATCCCCCACTCTGGCACGATCAGCACGAGAGCGGTAGTCAAACGAGCCTTCAGCTCGGTAAAGGAGTGCTCATACTCATCATTCCACAGAAACTCGGCTCCCTTGCGTGTCAGGGCAGTCATCGGCGCGACCAGACGTGAAAAGTCCTGAACGAACCGTCGATAGTATCCTGCCAAGCCCAGGAAGCTACGGATCTCGAAGACACTCTTGGGCCGTGCCCACTTCGAGACCGCGTTGATCTTCACCGGATCGACTAGTATACCCTCTCGGGACACAACATGCCCGAGGAACTTCACCTCTGCGAGCCAAAACTCGCACTTCTCCAGGTTGCCGTACAACTGGTGAGTGCGTAACAACGTCAAAACTGTCCTCAGGTGCTCCTCATGCGCCTCCTCACTCGGCGAATAGATCAAAATGTCGTCTACGAACACAACTACGAACTGATCCAAGTACGGTCGGAAGATGCCGTTCATCAGGTCCATGAACGTTGCAGGCACGTTCGTCAATCCGAACGACATCACCAGGAACTCGTAGTGTCCATACCGAGTCCGAAAGGCGGTCTTCGCCACATCCTCCTCCCGAACCCTCAACTGATAATACCTGGATCGTAGGTCAATCTTCGAGAAGCACTTCGCTCCTCTCAGCTGATCGAATAAGTCATCGATCCTCGGCATCGAATAGCGGTTCTTCACTGTGACCCGGTTCAACTTTCGGTAATCGATGCACATCCTCAGTGCTCCACCCTTCTTCTTCACGAAGAGGGCGGGTGCTCCCCAGGGTGAGGCACTCGGGCGGATAAATCTTTTCTCTCGAAGCTCCTCGAGTTGTCGCTTCAGCTCGACCAACTCGGCTAGTGCAAACAGTTACGGGGCCATGGATATCAGCGCCGTCCCCGGTATCAAGTCGATCCTAAACTCAACCTCACGCGCCGGCATTAATCCTGATAACTCCTCTGGAAACACCTCCGGGAACTCGCACACTACCCTCGACAGGTCTCTGCTCTGAACGATCGTCAACTCATCTCCTGCGGTCAATCCTGACAGGAGAACTCCGCTCATATTACCCAAGACACAAGTAACGATCGTGTCGCCCGACACCACTGTCACCCGTCGATAGCAATCGATCGACGCTCGATACCTCGCGAGCCAGTCCATCACCAAGATCACGTCAAAAGCATTCATGTCCAACACAATCAAATCACCAATAAACTGGCAATCAGCCACTCTAATCTCACATGCACGACATACGGTACTCAAGACCACATCTCCCTTAAAATCTACTCAAAGATTCTACCCTCAATCCCAACATACCAGCAAAAGTAGAAGAGATGAAAGAATGTGAAGCCCCAGTATCAAATAAGAAAGACGCCCAGGAATTGTAAAGCAAGCACGTACCCTGAGTGGTCTCATGACCGGAGTGGCGTCCCTCTGTTGGGGAGTCAGTGACAGCATACACCCGACCCTGCTGAACCTGAGGTCCTCCTCTCAGGGGTGGTGGAAGGGTCATCTGTTGCGGGGCACTCTGCTGATGTCTCTGCACCGGCGCGCTCGCTGCCTGGCGTGGGGCTCTCGGAGACTGTGTCTGACCCGGCTGGAACGAAGGTGGCTGACTGGGCTGCGTCTGCTGTGGTCGTTGCGCTGATACTCCTCCAACCCGGTCGGGACACAAAGTCGAGATGTGTCCTCGTCGACCGCAATGGTAGCATGTCCTCTCATCGGCACATGGCCTATCCTCGAGCCTAGTCGGACGACCCGCTGGGTGAGCTGCAAGTCCAACACTCCTCGGACAGTCTCGGCCCAGGTGGCCCAGCTGTCTGCATATGGGCAGAACTGCTCCAGCGGGGCAGGTCTAACATATGCTACTACTCCGCTCTGCCGCATCCCACCTGTGGCTGGAAGGATCCGGAGGTCCTCTGTCTCCTCGGATCGCGGCCCTCAGACGGCCTCAGAAAGCCACTCGGCCTCGGCCTGCTCTCGCGGGCCCTGGCGGTCTCTCTGAAGTGCCGCTCCACTGCCAATGGCTGGTCCACTAGCTCAGTGTACACCTCAATCCTTAAGGCGGTGACTCGGTCCACGATCGACGGGATGAGTCCCCTCTCGAATCGCCTACACCGGCGCTCCTCGGTATACACCATCTCCGGTGCGAAACGGGACAAGGATGTGAACCACGCCTCATACTCCGATATAGTCATCCCTCTCTGACGCAGCTCCAGGAACTGCTGGTGTCTGTCATCTCGGACTGATCTCAGGAAATACTGTTCCAGGAACAGCCTGCCGAACAACTGAAAGTCGTCTCCAACCCTGACCTGCTCGCGTTGCCACCAATGGTACCCGTCATCCTTCAGCTGGAAAGCTGCAAAGGATACTCTCATGTGGCCATCTGCGATCCTCGACGTATCCAAGTTGCGGGTGATCTACTCCAGCCACCTCTCGGCTGCCTCGGGATCCGGCTCCCCGGAAAAGATGGGAGTACCCAGCCTGAGGAAGTCCCTCAGCGCCTGGGCTGTGTAGCTATCGGCCTGACTCGGCCTCGCAGCAGCAACTGTAGTGGCAGCAGGCACAATCTCTGGTGCCGGTGCTACAGTCTCCCTCTGGGCGTTGATCGCCGCGAGAACTGCGCGAACCAGCTCCTCCAGAGCGGTCGCCTGGGTCGGCTCTGCGACCAGAGGACCTCTGGGCGGTAGCCCTGACGGTCCAGCCTCATCTCTCTCGTGCTCCTCAGAGGTAGCACCCTGGGCACTTGCTGCCCCTAGCCCATAGCTGGGCGACTCCTAGTGCCTCGCGGTACGTAGGCAGGTGTCATGTCGTATATCCACTGCACGGATAACGCACATGTTCAGTTTCTTAATTTCGAATAAAGCGGCTCGCTTAAAACAGTAACGTTCACATACGTTGCACAAGGGTCATACTCGGACCAACAATATATTTAGTCTTAGTATAGTTATAGACGATCTCATTTAATCACAGAAGTCCGCACACTTGTGCGTCTCACGAAATAAATCAAATCACAGGGAAACCCGTACACTTGTACGTCACACAAATCAATCACACAGTTCAACAATCCCACATAGGGTCGACAATTCACGTTACTCAGCAACTCCACTAATATTAATATCACTTAGCTTCAAGGTTCTCAACACTTGTTCGTTCTAACACAACATTCATGTCGATATCGTGTCGTTACAACCCGAATCAGGCGTCCCCGAACCTTGTTGTAACCACTTGACATCCCCCTATCACATTCGACTACAGTGGCGCCCCTGAGTCAACCCGTGATAGTACAAACACTTCAGTTTTGCAGAAATTTGGGCATGACCCATTTAAATATTCTACTAACCATCCGCTTAAGCGGGACATTCAATATACAACCTATACCAAGCATTCAGCACAATCCCAACACACAACAAACCATAGCATCTATACACCTCGGGTGTCGGTAATTACACGATTGCCACCCGGCGAAGTCAACATTTCGATTTAACCAATCAATCAACGGACGACCAAGGCGGCAACTCCATAAGCGATCACTTAACAAACATGCCAAAAAACAGCGTCGAGCGTTGCTCGCGAAACCGACCTCGATCTCAACCGATCGACATAACAGTTCAACCAAGGCACACATCTTAACACAATATAAGGTGAAACTCAAACAAGGCACTTCGCCATCCGAGACTATCGTCGTCTCGGATCTACGCGTAGGACATTTCCGACTTGCGTAACCGACCACTAGAACCTTAACCACCTAACTCTACCCACCTAATTGACGTACAGTCCGTAGGTTTGAAAAACCAGGCTCTGATACCAAATTGTCACTCCCCAAATCCGGTTTTGACCGGACTCGAGACGTGAACTAAAATAATAATTGAATAATAGCGATAAAAGGGAAAATTAAACGAAATAAACCTCTGAATAATTCATGATAGTTCCAAAATAAACAACTCTGATGAACATGAGTCAAACGTTCAAATTCAACAAATAAAAGTACAGTTCAGTACGAAAATAGAAAGTACGTCTCTACTACAAATAATCCCCCGGACCATCAACAAGCTCCGAGCCCTGAGACGTCCTCTAAGCCTACTCACCAACGAAACCTGTAAAACAGTAAAAGCAGAGGGGGTGAGCTTTCGCTCAGTAGGAAAAATTAGTAAAGGAAAAGACTCCCACTCCGTTGTCAAAATTACTCGATTGATAATACTTGTTAAAAAACACAACACGAATGGAAATAAACAGGAACCCAACGTCAACGACAATAGAATCACGCTAACGAAACAAGTCAACAACAGATTATGTAAACCAAGATAATCGATTACCATATGCAATTCAACATATCATACGAGAAACGCACATCGGCCTAGATATCTTCCGAGACACACAGTCAGCGGGGTGAAACCACATACATCATACCGGACACACACATCGGCCTAGACCTCTTCCCAAAAATGCACATCGGGGTAAGCAATAATACACCATACCGGAAACGCACATCGACCTAGGTGTCTTCCCGAAAACACACCTCGGGGCAACAACAACATACCTCATACCGGAAACGCACATCGGCCTAGAGATCTTCCCGGAAACGCACTCTCGACGTAAAGTCAAACAACATATCATACAATAGCATACCAAACACAATACCAAGAACTCAACATTCCAACCAAACTTACCGGCACAACTTACCAAGCATACCACATCGGTCTATCATTCACCCGATCATATCACAAGACAACATTCATATCGCAATCAACACATTCATTTAACCAGTCATGTTATGAAGAAACCATTCATATCACAACCATCATACTTCACATAGCCTAATATGATCCTTAAATTGACCAAAGAATATAATATACCTCGACACTCGTTGACTAATAATCACAATGAAACACAAACAACAATCAATCCTAAGGCTCGACATGGACACATGTGAATCTACATCACGACAATTCCCATAATTGAAAGCTGTTATTCTAGTGAATCACATCCTATATGCAAACTAAGACTCTTCCGGTTATTAACGTCCTATATGCATACTATTAACATTCCCTAATTAAAAGCGGTAATTACTACTCTTCCCTACTTCAAGTGTTCTCCAAAAGTTTAGTCAATGCGAACGCCTAGAAGTCTCCTCCTCCGAGCTCGAGAATGAAGTCTAGGATCATAAATTAATACTACAATTAATAAACATACAAGATCGATTTTAAAGGGAAATACCTAAATTAACCCTAACGATAAAACTTGGGCCAAAGGTAAAATTGGGCCCGAACTAGGCCCAATTCTAGCAGCCCAATATTCTGGAACCAGGCCCGGACCGTGCCCCTCAGAGGCCTGGAACAGACTCGGACCGCGCCCCTCAGATGCCCGGCACCAGGGCCGAACCGTGCCCCTCAGAGGGCCGGTACCGAGCCCAGACCGTGCCACTCAGAGGGCCGGCACCGAGCCCATTCCGTGCCGCTCAGAGGGCCTATACAAAGCCATTTCCATGCCGAAACTGGGCAGACTCAACTCCTTCTTCTCCAACTTCGTTTCCACGAAAATCTACTTCAAAAACTCCATCAAACTCCAAAATTAGTCACCAAATCCCTCAAACTTCAATACCTATAATGGGTTTCCCTCAAACATCAACAATCAAATCATTTCTAACCAAACTCTTCACTAAACTTCATCAAAACAACTATCTAACAACACAAAAACCAAAACCCATCTAGTTCAAGCAAAACCCATGGAAACCCATAACTTCAAATTGATTGAAAGAAGATTGTGAGAGTTCACTTACCTTGGGGATGAATAGATGATGAAGATTGGAAGACCTTTGAGAAGTTTTGATGAAGAAATGGCTTCAAGCTTCCTCCTTTTCTCCCTTTCTTCTTCCTCAAGTCAAGAAGCTCCTCCTCTCTCTCTCACCTTGTGAATTTCGGCCACTATAGGAAAATATGAGCTGAAATGTGACAAAAAAGGGTCTTAAACATAAGGTGGAGACGACTAAAATGCCCCTCGCTTCTTCCTTCTAGCTTGTCACTTATGAGGGTAAATGGGTCATTAGAGACCCATTTCTTCTCTTCCAAGTCACTATGGACAAGTGTCCATATGGGGACCATCTTGTCCTTAAGAAATTCCAGCACCTTTAATTTAAGTAGGGTTTAGTTGTTAATTGGCCTAAGTTTGACCCGAGTTTGACTTTTTCGCAAAGACAGTCAATTGAAAGAAAACGACCCAATTAAGCAAACCGTAACGACGGCTAAGCTTGTTGGGTCCCGGAAAGGTCCCTAATGACTCTCGGAGTCATCGGTTGACTTTTTCGGCCAAAAGTCAAACTTCGCCAAAAATCACCGGTTCGACCGGGATTGACCGGGGGCGGTTCTTACACATGGCGGCCTCCCAAGATACACCAACAGTAACTCACGGGCTCAACAACCCCACGGGCACTCACGGCCACTCAAACCACCAACAGTAAAGACACGGGTTCACAACCCCACGGGCACTCATGGCCACCCAAAACACCAAAGGTAAAGACACGGGTTCAACGACCCCACGGGCACTCGGGGCCACCCTAAACTCAACAATAGTACACGCTCGCAACTTCCCGAAACTCTAACTCGTAAGCCAGCCAAAGAATGCTCGCAACCCCCCGAGACTCTAACTCGGTCAGGCCAGCCAAAGACACCAACCTTAGTACACGGGCTCTCATGGCCACCCAAAACACAACAGTAATACACGGGCTCTCATGGCCACCCAAGACACAATTACACAAACAATCTCTGGCATAACCAATGCCTCCAACAGTCCTAATATCAACAGTTTCACAATCAACCTCCGGGCATGGTCATATGCCTCCAGTACTCCTAATATCGATAAGTTCACAATCAACCTCCGGGCATGGTCATATGCCTCCAGTAATTCTAATAACGCTAAGTTCTATGCTCCTACGACACTACTAAGTGTCACATGCATTTCCAATATTCGCTACGTTCCCGTATCATGCCTTTCTAATATTCGATAAACCTACTTAACCCACGACACCCCAGTGTCACATGCATTTCTACCGTTAACTTTCCCCAGTCAGGGCCGAGATCCGGCTACTTTTCCCTACCTCGTGCGTGTTTTCCAAAAGCCAACCAACAAGCTCCGGTGTGATCTCAGTCACTCACCCAGCTTTCCCTTGCCTCGGTCCGTGGCACGATCTAAAAGAACACAATTTTAAGGCACTTAACAACTCGCAGGAATAAAATGAATTTTAATAAACCCGACGCCCAAATATAACCCCGACAATGTCGATCACTCCCAAACTCCCCAATTACTCGACATTGTCGATATTGGACCCGGAAAGGCCCGATTCGCCCGACATGGCGAATCTGCCCGGGTTTTGGAAACGCCCTTCCGGGGCTCCGAAAATTCCCGTTTTTGTTTCTACGGTCTTAGAATAATTCAAGGGTTCCTAGGCACTCGACGGAATCAAATTCCGACTTCCGAGTCATTTAATTAGCGTTTATAGTTTCTAAACACGTCAATTACAACTTTTACAATTTAATTCCAAATTTCGATCCGGGTGTGGATTAACGACTTGGAGAACGTCCTAAACCACCCGAACACGAAAACCCGATACCCGGGCATGTGGGCCCCACACGGCCACAATGGAAAAATTCCCTTTTTGCCCCAAAACGTTCCTAACGAACCCCAAACCTCAACCATTCATCTTTAAACCAATCTTAAACAAAACCCAACCTTAATCAAACCGTTTAAACTCAAACCCTAAAATTCAAACGTTCCAAAATGAAAATCGGTTAGGTTCTCACCGTAGGGAATGTCGATGTGAGCTCGATTCTTTTATCGTTGAGACGATCCACCGGTTTGATCGACGAGAAACGTCACAAATTCCCCCAACCTCTTCTCTTTTTCTCTCTTCCTTCTCTCTTTTTTCCTCTCTCTAAAAACTCCTTTTTTTTCTAACTTAGCCGTGTACACCATTTCATTTCCCTTTTAATTTGTTTAAAAAAAAACAAACCAAACTCTTATTTACAAACTACCACTCATGTCTCATCTTTGTTTTGTCCAATGAACCTAACACCACCACATTGGTGACATGTGGCAAGTGGGTCCCATCCCTTTTGGAAAATATCTTCTAGATATTTTTCAGTCAGATTCGCGAAATTCGGACGTTTCGGACCCCGAACGGGCACTTTTTCCAAGAAATTCCGAAACTTCACGGGCTACAAGGAAACGGCTCAACTAAGACCGCTGCGACGACGGCTAAGCTTTTTGGATCCAAAACGGTCCTCGAATGGACCAAAACATCGTTCGGTTGACTTTTCCAACGAAAAGTCAACATTTCCCAAATTGAACAGAAAGTTGCCCTGAGTCCCCCGGAACTCATTTTGGTCGATAACGGGGTCAACTCAAGTCCGGTATGACAGTCGGGGTCATTATTGGTTCAATTAAGTGTCAGTCTTAAATTTTTTAAATTTTCCTGTTTTTCGCAGGTTTGACTGGCGTTGACCGGGACTGGTTATTACAATCTACCCCCCTTAAAGGAATTTCGTCCGCGAAATTTATTATAACGCTCACATAAGGTACAATAAATACGTACCCTGAAAGGCCTCGCGGTAGGTATGGGATCCTGGGGTCCGGGAGTCGGTAACCGCGTACACTCTTCCCTCCGACTCCTGCTGCCTCCGACCCGGCGCACTGACCGTTGGATACCCATAGCTCTGCTGCTGTCTCGGAGCCGGCGCGCTCGTCGACGGCTGCGAAAACCGCGACTGCTGACTCTGACGAGGGCGATCTCTGGGTGATTGTACTGTACGCGACTGCTGTGGTCGTCGCACTGTCGTTGCCCCCAACGGCTCGTAGCACTGGCCGATAGTGTGCCCAACCCGGCCGCACCGGTGACACATGGCCTCGTCGGCTCTCGGTCCCGTGTTCATCGGACACTCTCGCTGCATGTGGCTTAGCTGCCCGCAGCTAAAGCGTCCAAGCCGTCTCTCTGATGCGACTGGGCCCACTGATGCCACCGACCCCTACTGTCTCGATCCCTCCTGATGAGCCTGTGGTCGGAAGGATCCCGTGGTCCTCTGTCTTCGCGGGTCTCGTGACTCGGGCGGCTCTGTAAAGTTGGTCGGCCGCTGTCGGACCTCACGGGTCCTGTCCGCATCCCGGATACCCTGCTCCACCGTCGCTGCGGTGTCCACGAGCTCTGAGTACTTCCGCAACCTCAAGGCGAGAACCTGGTTCCGAATCACCGGCCTCAATCCTCCCTGGAACCGTAGGCAACGGTTCTACTCGGTCATCACCATCTCCGGCGCGAATCTGGTCAAGGCCGTGAATCTGGCCTCATATTCTGCCACCGTCATCCCCTCCTGCTCCAGGTCCAGAAACTGCCGATGTCGCTCCAACCGAGCCGACTCGGGAAAATGCTGTTCCAGAAAGACTGTCTGGAAGATGCTGTAGTCGTATCCGACCATGTCCTTCACACGCCCCCACCAGTGGTAGGCGCTGTCCCTCAGCTGGTGAGCTGCGAAGGACACTCTGCGGCGACCATCTTCGATACCTGATGTATCCAAGTCCCGCGTGACCTGCTCTAGCCACCTCTTGGCTAGGTCGGGGTTCGGCTCCCCGACGAAGATGGGTATCCCTAGCTTCAGGAACTCTAGTAGGGTCCGGGCCGTGTGGTCCTCTGCCTGACCGGGCCTCACTCCGGAGCTGGTGAAGCTGACTCTCGACTGGCGATAACCGCCACCAAACTCTGGACCGTCCTGGTCAGCTCATCCAGGGCAGTCATAACGGGAGGGTCCGCGACCGGTGGAACACTGGGTGTGCCTGTAGACGGTCCCGCGTCGGTTCTCCTGTCTTCTCCGACAGGAGTGCCCTGCGCCTCCGCGTACTCCGCGGGCTCAACGGTGGGTACCCGTCCTGATATCCCCGCTGACCGTCCCCGCCTGCCTCGCACGGGCGCTCGTCCCCGTGCCACTGCTGCTCTTCCTCGTCTTCCACGAGCCATCAGCAGGTATCCTCTGCACGGATACACGCAAACGTTCAGTTTGCGAACTCATACAAGACAACAAGCTCGAATACACTAACGTTCACACGGTCTACGTCTACCTCAACGTACTTGTTACTAAACGTCAATCCGTTCACGCTAATTACACTTTAATTATAATAACACGCAAGCGAAACCTCAATTTTAACCACACAAACGTACACCAAGCTCTCATTCGGTCCTTTATGCACTTACTTATACCTTTCTGCAACCAAACCAGTGTTCGCTACTCGTCCCTTGCGGGAAAAGTAGTAAAGGGGATGAGTGTTATGCTCACCTCCACGGACACCCGTTCGATTATGGCATACTAGTAACGCACCAAGGACTTACCACTCTAGTCAGGGCAAACCACCACCTCAAGTACTCGCTCGAGTAAGATAAACCTCGACACGGGAAACACGTCCTCAAACCTGTAAAACACTACTGCTCATGCTATTAATGCCTTAATTATAATAATACGTAAGCGAAAAACTCAACAACAACCCAAACGTACACCAGGCCTACGGACTCTACAGCCCACAACCGGGAACACAATCCCGTAAAACCAACCCTCAACCGCACGAACGTGAACCGAGTCACACAACCACAAACCTAAACGCACAACGAAAAAATATTTTTTTTTTGAAGATGACTGGCTGGACCGGTCCGGTAGGTGGGCCGGACCATATGGCAATCCGAGCCGGCACGCCATCCGTGCCGGGCTTGCTGCCGGGCCGGCACGCCAGTCGTGCCGTGCTGGCTGCCGGGCCGGCACGCCAGCCGGTCCGTGCTGGCTGCCGGATCGGAACAGCGAGCCCTTCCTGGTCTCGTCCCAGGTCGGCCCGTGGTCCGTCCCGTAGCTACGACAGCTTCGCCCCTAACTTCCCGTCATGGCTACCCTAGGGTACTCGTATCCTACCAGTCTCTTGGCGAACCGCACACTTGTGCGTCGCAGACATTTAACTACCAAAATGACCAAACACGTACCTCAAAACCCGACTAAACCACAAACACAAGCCAAACCGGCCAAACACCCATAATAACAACAACGACGACACCCGCCCACCGGGCCAACCAAAGTCAAAAAGCGCCCACCGGGCCAACCAAAACTCCACAACACGCCGACCGGGCCAACATAAACAAGCACGCCCACAGGGCCAACCAAAGCTCCACAACACGCCCACCGGGCCAACCAACAACAATCACAACACGCCCACAGGGCCAATCAAAATCAAAACAATCAAAATTTTAAAGCTTTCTCCACTTCATTAAAACCTCATTTCTTGACATCAGGTAGTTACAACTCGGTCCAGGCGTCCCCGAACTACATTGTACCCACTTGACGTCAACACCGTCACGCTCGACCACAGGGGCGCCCCTGAGTCGAGTCGCGACAACTTAAAAACTTTTCACGCAGCAACACACAAACAACATGCCAGTAACCCCGTACCGCACATACACACAAACGCAAGCAGGACTCACAACACAACGGGTCTACACACGGTTCCCGACCTGCGTACCCAACGTACGACGGGACTTTACCGACTCGACTCTCCCCACCTAATTGACGTACAGTCCGAGGTGTGAAACCTCGAGCTCTGATACCAAGCTGTCACGCCCCAATTTCAGCAAACCGAACTCGGGACGCGAACGTTTTAAAATAATAAACACTTTTGAAACCATTTTTTATTCACCTTAAAAACACCAACTGTTCAACAAAATAATATTTACAACTTAAAACACGTCCCAACAAGTGGACAAAAAACATGGTATACGTCGCTAGACTCAAATAAACCCAGAATCCCGCTTCTAGCTCTTCAAGCTTCAGAAGCTCACCTAGTCCAGCCTGCGAACGGTACCTGTAGGAAAAGCAGCTAGGGGTGAGCGTTCGCTCACCACCACGGATAACAGACTGACTACGACATAATTAGCAGACAAAGTCGGTAACACCAATAACAAGGTCAACACCGGGGAACACTGTCCCCAACCCAAGTATTCTAACTGAACAAACACCCATTATTACCTTCCTTGACCAACTCGACACTCTGACACGTAAAGTAGACCCGACACAACGATCACGACCTCTTCCAAGGACTCAAAGAAAGCTACACAACACCAAACAAGATCACAAAGGATCGTACACCAAACAAGATCACAAAGGATCGCAAACCAGCTGCCAACTGCTCAGTGCCAAGAACGCTCGTACCCTCCCGAGACTCTAACTCGGTCAGGCCAGCCCAAGAATGCTCGCAACTTACCGAGACTCTAACTCGTAAGCCAGCCGAAGAATGCTCGCAACTTACCGAGACTCTAACTCGTAAGCCAGCCAAAGAATGCTCGCAACTTACCGAGACTCTAACTTGTAAGCCAGCCAAAGAACGCTCACAAACCCAAACCACACACGCGCGGGCAGGACCCCTTTATTGACGGGCGGGCCCCCTACCCCGTCTGAACATGCAGACGCGTGTGCTCGTGGACCCCCGTTTCATGAAGCGGGCCCCCAACCTCAGGTAACCACAATCACAATCACAATCACAATCACAAGCAAGTTCAACAACCAGTAACAACACAGGTTCAACACTCACAGGCACTTATGGCCACCAAGACACCAACCGTAAAACTCGGACTCAACAGCCCCACAGGCACTCACGGCCTCCCAAGACACACCAACAGTAAAACACGGACTCAACAGCCCCACAGGCACTCACGGCCTCCCAAGACACACCAACAGTAAAACACGGACTCAACAGCCCCACAGGCACTCACGGACTCCCAAGACACACCAACAGTAAAACACGGACTCAACAGCCCCACAGACACTCACGGCCTCCCAAGATACACCAACAGTAACTCACGGGCTCAACAACCCCACGGGCACTCACGGCCACTCAAACCACCAACAGTAAAGACACGGGTTCACAACCCCACGGGCACTCATGGCCACCCAAAACACCAAAGGTAAAGACACGGGTTCAACGACCCCACGGGCACTCGGGGCCACCCTAAACTCAACAATAGTACACGCTCGCAACTTCCCGAGACTCTAACTCGTAAGCCAGCCAAAGAATGCTCGCAACCCCCCGATACTCTAACTCGGTCAGGCCAGCCAAAGACACCAACCTTAGTACACGGGCTCTCATGGTCACCCAAGACACAACAGTAATACACGGGCTCTCATGGCCACCCAAGACACAATTACACAAACAACCTCTGGCATAACCAATGCCTCCAACAGTCCTAATATCAACAGTTTCACAATCAACCTCCGGGCATGGTCATATGCCTCCAGTACTCCTAATATCGATAAGTTCACAATCAACCTCCGGGCATGGTCATATGCCTCCAGTAATTCTAATAACGCTAAGTTCTATGCTCCTACGACACTACTAAGTGTCACATGCATTTCCAATATTCGCTACGTTCCCGTATCATGCCTTTCTAATATTCGATAAACCTACTTAACCCACGACACCCCAGTGTCACATGCATTTCTACTGTTAACTTTCCCCAGTCAGGGCCGAGATCCGGCTACTTTTCCCTACCTCGTGCGTGTTCTCCAAAAGCCAACCAACAAGCTCCGGTGTGATCTCAGTCACTCACCCAGCTTTCCCTTGCCTCGGTCCGTGGCACGATCTAAAAGAACACAATTTTAAGGCACTTAACAACTCGCAGGAATAAAATGAATTTTAATAAACCCGACGCCCAAATATAACCCCGACAATGTCGATCACTCCCAAACTCCCCAATTACTCGACATTGTCGATATTGGACCCGGAAAGGCCCGATTCGCCCGACATGGCGAATCTGCCCGGGTTTTGGAAACGCCCTTCCGGGGCTCTGAAAATTCCCGTTTTTGTTTCTACGGTCTTAGAATAGTTCAAGGGTTCCTAGGAACACGACGGAATCGAATTCCGACTTCCGAGTAATTTAATTAGCGTTTAAAGTTTCTAAACCCGTCAATTACAACTTTTACAATTTAATTCCAAATTTCGATCCGGGTGTGGATTAACGACTTGGAGAACGTCCTAAACCACCCGAACACGAAAACCCGATACCCGGGCATGTGGGCCCCACACGGCCACAATGGAAAAATTCCCTTTTTGCCCCAAAACGTTCCTAACGACCTCAAACCTCAACCATTCATCTTTAAACCAATCTTAAACAAAATCCAACCTTAATCAAACCGTTTAAACTTAAACCCTAAAATTCAAACGTTCCAAAATGAAAATCGGTTAGGTTCTCACCGTAGGGAATGTCGATGTGAGCTCGATTCTTTTATCGTTGAGACGATCCACCGGTTTGATCGACGAGAACTGTCACAAATTCCCCCAACCTCTTCTCTTTTTCTCTCTTCCTTCTCTCTTCTTTTCTCTCTCTAAAAACTCCTTTTTTTTTTCTAACTTAGCCGTGTACACCATTTCATTTCCCTTTTAATTTGTTTAAAAAAAAACAAACCAAACTCTTATTTACAAACTACCACTCATGTCTCATCTTTGTTTTGTCCAATGAACCTAACACCACCACATTGGTGACATGTGGCAAGTGGGTCCCATCCCTTTTGGAAAATATCTTCTAGATATTTTTCAGTCAGATTCGCGAAATTCGGACGTTTCGGACCCCGAACGGGCACTTTTTCCAAGAAATTCCGAAACTTCACGGGCTACAAGGAAACGGCTCAACTAAGACCGCTGCGATGACGGCTAAGCTTTTTGGATCCAAAACGGTCCTCGAATGGACCAAAACGTCGTTCGGTTGACTTTTCCAACGAAAAGTCAACATTTCCCAAATTGAACAGAAAGTTGCCCTGAGTCCCCCGGAACTCATTTTGGTCGATAACGGGGTCAACTCAAGTCCGGTATGACACTCGGGGTCATTTTTGGTTCAATTAAGTGCCAGTCTTAAATTTTTTAAATTTTCTTGTTTTTCGCAGGTTTGACTAGCGTTGACCGGGACTGGTTATTACAGTTGCTGAAATCGTAGAGGCAGATCTTGTCCTCCAATGGCTGATGTACGATGATACGTTAGGAGAAAGACCTCGGGGACCCATTAGATTAAGAACACTGGCTTCATCCTACCCTACCCTCATCACTGAGAATCCGTAACCTGATTTGGAATCCGGCAATGCTAGGAGACCATGCGACCAGTCTGGTCTCGGGAAGGGGAGTCCACTCCACAACCACACCCCGTATAGGACTGTTGGTTTCGTTATAAGGAGCCCTTCCTGTGGAAGACGATCCAACACCATGAGCGATTCTTCTCCGAACCGATCAACGCGCCCCGAATGAGCAAGGCCTCAACTGACCACCGCGGGTGACATACACGATGATAAGGATCCGTATTACGGTGAACATCTACGCATGCATGGATAGTCCATGAGATGACCGTTGGCACTCCCATGAAAACCGGCGAGCTACGGATCGCATACCCATTCTAGCCACCAGGACCCCTCTGGACTACACCATGAGGAACCTCGCTTGTACCCATCCCCTCCCGAATTGGGTGACTCCGACACCCCTGCTCACTTAATGACGGAGCCCCGTTCCTCCCCGGGGTCGTATGGATCAGACACCCCTATCCAAAGCAACTTGAACTACATGGACAATGCTGAGGATAATATCCCCAACGAGGAAGTTGCGAGGCACGTTATACTGCCTCGTAGGTTGCATAAGTTACCTAGGGCATCTCAGGGTGTCGATGAGGAGCCACACCATAGCCTTCGCGAATCAAAACCCTCTTGATTCTCAGTCTCCTCCCCTGACATACTTCTTGTTAGACGGGTTAGTCCATAAACGATAATAAATAGATAAAACTGAATCCAATATTATTAATGAACATTAGAATCACATTAGTAACAATAATGTAAAAGCAATAATGTAAACACGATACGTAATCGATACAGTAACCTCAGTCAATACTCTCAACAACTAAGTTCAATGGGTGATCTTTAAGCTTTAATTTCTCATTCACCTCTTGTCCGTTTAGACCTCATAATATCTGGTTGGAAAGGCCTCACTTCCTAGAACACGGAACTAATCTTTCCATAGTTCTAGCGTGAGCCGATCCTATATATAATTGAGTGTCAAGTTGACCATTTCCACTTGTCTAAATTCACTTTTGTCCAACACTTCTTGACCGAATGTTACGACATAACAAGATCGGTTGAGTCGAGAATGACGGGGAAAGTATCATGGATGTGCAACAGCAAGCCCAGTTGGAACAGGGAATAACCTCATAGTTTCTCTCTAGTCTTTACCGGACACTTAGTTATGTGATGAGTGTTTCGGTTATCGCCGAAGCAATATCCCCTCCTTATAATTGAATTCCACTTTTATACGGTTATTCTGATCATTTTATCTTTATATTAATAAAACCTTCTTCCATATGCTAATTTTTTTTAATTATTTATTTCTATTGTTTCATTAATTTACCTTAACTATTTTTACTAATTATTTCCTTAAATTTTTTCTACATTTGTTAATTGTTTCTAAAATTCGTTATTTTCCTTGTGATTTTTTCCCTTTTAAATTTATTTGATTGGTCACAACTTATTAGCCACGGGATGAAAACCATGGTTATCACTACAGTAGAAGCTTTCATGGCTAACGAAACAAGTACGTTGGTAATGTACCAAAGTTCGTCGGTAATAAACTTGGCCGACGTTTAGTTTGTCGGTCAAATCCGGTCGATCATGAATCACTTTTCTATTTCTTGGCCAACAAAATTTAGGAGGGTAAGGGTGGAAAAACGTCGGTGTTGTAAATCTTTACCAACCTTTCACCCGTGGTCGGTAATGGAGTACAATACTGACGAAGTGGGATTGTCAGTGTTGAAAGAAAATTACTGACAAACTCATATTATCGGGAATGTGAAATTTAGCGACCGCTTCAATTTCGTTGGTGAGGAATGCAAAGAATTTCAATATCAAAGAACTCAATTCGTCGGAAATGTATTTTTATCACTGATGTTTGTTCCGCCAGGACGTTTTTGGTCACCGACGATTCTTGTTCGTCGGTGTTTAAAGAATGGGAATGTGGATTCCGACGTTGTCTTCTATCTTGTTGAACAAGTTGAAGAATGTTAGAATATTAATATAATTGGGCCTTCAACTATCAGCTTAAGCTTAGCTTAAGCTTTTAGTTGAGTTGGTTCTCTAATATGATATCAGAGCTTGGTACCTCACGGACAGGGGTTCAAACCCCACTCTCTACACAAATTCTATTTCTTCTCTATTTATCAAATTTGCCCCAAAATGGGCTAGCCCTTATCATTCTTCTCAATGGGCTCATCTCTCTCTTCTAAATAATTCACCTTCAAACCCGTAAACGGGCTTGTCCATGAGGGCGCGTGTTAGAATATTAATATAATTGGGCCTTCAACTATCAGCTTAAGCTTAGCTTAAGCTTTTAGTTGAGTTGGTTCTCTAATATGGTATCAGAGCTGTGCCTACTTTAGGAGGAGCACACAACTAGAAGCCCATAACATACACGTTGGCAACCACACTTGACCCAAAAGACTAGCCTATCAGGTCATGGGTCCAAGATGTATATTAACTCTTCTCTTTTTCCTTAAGTATCCGATATCCATATTGAGTCTCATCACATCAGCTTGTTCGCACTCCTAAGTACAACTTTTTACATGTTCTACTCAATCCCATATAAGCCCACTTCATCCTATCTGGGCCCACCACCATGAGAGCAGCGATCATGGTATCCTGGTGTTTCTGGACCTAGGAGATATACCCCGACCCGCTTCCTGGGAGAGTCCATAGACGCAGGCTCTGATACCACTGTTGGGGAGAACTGGGTCTTCAGAAATCTCCTCCTCCCCACCATAGGAAGCAATTTCCGAGGTTAAAGAGACTGCCTTTATCGTCGTCCGCCTTGACGAAGCCGTTGCTTAGTCTTGGCCCTCGATTTTACCCGTTTTTCTAGTTTAGTATCTCGAATTTTGAAACCCTAGCTTCCATGGCTCCTAAACCTTCCAAGGCCGATAAGAAGATCGCCTACGACGGCAAGCTCTGCCAGCTCCTCGATGAGTACCACCAGATCCTTGTCGTGGCCGTCGACAACGTCGGCTCCAACCAGCTCCAGAACATCAGGAAGGGTCTGCGCGATGACTCTGTGGTGCTCATGGGTAAGAAAACCATGATGAAGAGGTCCGTCAGGATCCACTCTGAGAAGACCGGCAACACTGCCTTCCTCAACCTTCTCCCCCTCCTACAGGGAAATGTTGGGTTGATCTTCACTAAGGGTGATTTGAAAGGAGTGAGTGAGGAAGTTTCCAAGTACAAGGTTGGAGCTCCTGCTCGTGTTGGT
Source organism: Erodium maritimum (assembly GCA_963921825.1). NCBI lineage: Eukaryota > Viridiplantae > Streptophyta > Magnoliopsida > Geraniales > Geraniaceae > Erodium > Erodium maritimum. The sequence goes on along the minus strand of OY997590.1, from coordinate 64,735,770 downwards.
TTGGTTGCTCCCATCAATGTTGTTGTCCCACCCGACAATACTAGACTCATCGAGGAGGTGGCAGAGCTTGTCGTCGTAGGCGATATTCTCCCACACCTTCTTGTTCCTAGCTTTCCAAATTTTCCATAGGAGGTAACCCACCACACCCCTACTTGTCGGAGGGTTAAGAAGTAGAATGGCTCGCAACCATTCTATGATGTCTCCGGTTGCAGGCGAGAGACTTAACCTGCTTTGTTGCCAACATTCTGCTGCTACCGGGCATGTGACTAGGAGATGAAACTTTGATTCCTCCTCCACCTGACAGACATGACATATTGACTCCATATTGACCAAGAGATGGACATATCAAGGAGCTGACAGACAGGTCCATGCCGTTTCCGCTCCGCTAACTGTCCGAAACGGCATGGACCTACACGCCTCAAGGAACCTTGGCCATTAACACAGATGGAGCTTTGTTCGCATCAACAGGTCAAACGAGAACATGATGGGTGTGTAGAGATGACATGGGTCAACTCACTCAGGCCCGATCTTCCTCGTTTCATGGACACCAGTTGCTGGGAGTAATAGAGGCTTATGCCGTCAGAGACGCATTGTAGAGGCTACTGCAGGAGCCACGTTAGAGTGGCAGCATCAGAAGTGATTGCAAGATCATATTGGATATGATCAAGACAAGGAGAAAATCCTCTTCTCCTCTAGGGATAGTCGTCAGCGATTGTATTTCCCTTTTATCTAGACTCGATTTTGTTAAGCAGACAATGAACAAAACAGCTCACTGGCTTGCCAGAGCGGCCTATTCCTCCCATGTCTGAGAATGACAATGAGGGTATATCCAGAGCCATTCCACCGTATTGTTATTACCGACATTTAAATAATATACCTTGTTTTGATAAAAAAAAAACTTTATTCGCAAGTTCTATGCATCTCACATAAATCTCCTACGTATGCTGACTTACATCACACGTCATTTCATTAGTATAGTTTTTGTTTGAAACGAGTATAAATGTATTGTATTATTGTAGAATAACAACTTTACTTGGTATGACATAACTGCCCAGGATTCCAGATATTTGTCCCGATCGACCGTAGTCCATCAGGCACTCATGGATCCATAAAAATAGTCTGCTTTGAATAGCAGATCCGAACTTAGGAGTTCCTCTTACCGACATTTCAAAAATAATAAAACCCAAAGTCCTAATCCTAGCTAACCAACAGTTTATTCGACCTAAGACAAAATAAGACCTGAAAATAATGCCTTGAGTGCGGATTTCCCGAGACTTCCCGGCAGTGGTAGTCCCGGGTCTGTGGATATAGGTCACAAAAAGACCTTTCCACCCCCGCCAAGGCTTATCATTCTCCCCCGGAGAGCCATGTCCCCGTGTCTGCATCTCTTGGTCATGGTCCAGCCTGGCCTCCTCGTTATGCTCCTGTGTGCGAGGTGCTCCTTCAGATGCCCCTGTTCCGCTTCCCAACCTAGTCTTTCAGGGTCGAGGACCGATTACTGGATTGTACTTCAGCAGACCTTAAAGGTTTACCGGTATGCATTCCTGAGTGTAACGTCAGGCTGGAGCCCAAGAGCCTAGTGGTTGGCGAGGCAAATCTCCATGTGGTCGCAGTCCTACTTCTCCCTCCTCAATCGGAACGAGCATTGCCGTTATTGTGGAGTCGTCCATCGGGATGATCACCGTCACTATCCTGGACCTTGGAGGCCTCAGACCTCGACACCTGGCCGGCGGCGATGTTGGTATGGGAACCCTAATGGGGTTCCATTGACCAGCAGGGGTCTGTAGCAATGCCGGCGAAGACCTTACGAGACCAGATGCAGGCACCTCTGCATACGGCCGGTGGCCAACCTGTCTCGATTGAGAATAAGGAGCCGGCGAATAGTAGTCGCGATAGGGTTCGATAATGTGCCAAGTTGGCACCAGACTAAGGTACCCAGGCGGATGATCGATGAGGGGGTAGTGGTGCAACGACGGGCAACATAGCGCAAGGTGCTGCAACTCCCCATGCAAGGCTCGATGGGGGGCATGGCGGCGGTACTGTGCTCTACATGGGGGAACGAGAGGGTAGGGACTCCATGGACGGTTTGGTTGCATGAAGGAACCGGAGAGGGAGGTCGAGAACGCTGTTTGGAGACGCCGACGACGATGACAAACACCCTTAATAAGGTCAAAGATCGAACCTTAGATGGGGTTTAATAGGGTTTGGAAGAGCGCTAGTATTTTCCATTAGTATAGTTAATAATATCTCATATTAGAATATACATATCATCCTGTATGTATGAATTTCAATAATTATTTGTTTCCCATCTCCACATTAATTATTCTGAACTAATAATTATCTCTTTAATAAAAATTTCTATTGGTAAAATAATTATATGTTTTGTGGAGTTCCACTCATCGTCGTCAGCTCAGATTGCCATTGAAATGTATAACGGGTTGATGTACAATGGTTTTAAGTTTTTCGTGGCTTATGCTCGTCCTGAAAAGGAACCATTCCCAGCAAAAGGCGAAGTTGAGCCAAAATATAGCATCCCGAGCTCTGTTGTTGGAGTTTCAAATCACCGGTGTTCTGAGGTTTTGCAGAAGGCGAGTTGGAAGTTGACAGATGGTACATTAGCAAAGCTGTTGCAGAACGTCGATCATAGTTCGGTGGTTGACTGGTTGTCGGATTTATTTTGGGCTGAAATTGATTCTCGTCTGCTTTCTTGCGATTCTCATTCGAATTTTGACGATTCAGGTGGGTTGACTGAGCGGGCAGGACTTGATGAAGCCCAGTCTTGCAAGGTTTTTGTCGATGGTGTTTTGTTGCTTGACAGACAAGCAACATCTCAAACGAACTCTGTACAAGATACGGAGGATCAGTTCGGTAGGTTTCAGCCCAGCGTGCAGTGGGCTGTCTTGATGAAGGCCCATTTGAGGTGGGTTCAGTGGATGGTGTGTCGACAGGTTCGATGGCCGCAGTTCCGGTTATCGAAGGGTTGGAGGTTACGGTGGACGCAACGGAGAAGGAGAGTAGTCCATAGAAGGACGCCCTCCATCAACCTCGTCAAATCCAACCTTCTACTTATACTGTAGTTACTCGTTAGAGAGCTCGTTCACTGACCCGAGAACGTGCCATCAAGGCAGGGCCTCCTGTTTCGACTTTGTGGAAATCATCTCATAAGGCTCGGCAGAAATCAGTTCATTAGTTTTCGTCGTTTGTTCGATTTTTTTTTAATGTTTTTGGGTTAAGGTCTATCCTTATAGTTTCGCCTTATCATAACTCCTTTGTAAGTGTGGTACTGGTCTTTTGACCTCCTTTACCCCGATTCTTTTTTTTTTTGATAAGCTCGAAAAATTTATTAATAAGACTGAATCTAGAAAGAGTCGGAAAACCCTGATTTGAGACAATCAGGGAAAAGGGTCAAAGACCAGTAACACACTTACAAAGGAATTCTGCTAAGGGAGAACTGTAAGGAAACCTTACACCTAAAAAAAAACCAAACAAACAAAAAACAAAAAAGCCTACTGAGCTGATTTTTGTCGAGCCTTATGAGACGACTTCCACAGGGTCGATATGGGAGCGGTTGTCTTGATGGTACGTTCCCTAGTCACAGAGCGATTTCTCGAATGAGTAACAACATAGTGAATAGAGGATCGGCTCTGACGAGGTTGGAGGAGTGCGTCCTTCCAAGGACTACTCTCCTTCTCTTCCGCTTCCACCGGCACCCCTGACACACCATCCACCGAAACCGCCCCAACCGAGCCTGAAGCACCACCCACTTGAACCTTAGAAACAACCTTAGCAACCTCCTTTACAATCAAGCTCTTTGGGTTAGAAACAGCATAACCAGGCCTCTCAAAGCCCACGTATTGGGCCTCACCATCCAAGCCCAAGTCAACATATTTGGAAACCGAACACACAACATCAGATGAACGCGCATGCATTGGCTGAGTTGCTTGTGTAACAACACAGTCCAACGAATCCGAAACAACAACGTCAAATCCCGACAAATCAGAAGGATCTTCCGGTAATACCTCACCAGATGCGATTCCCAAATTTGAATGATGAGAATCACGAAATACAGGAAACTTAAATCGCTCGATTTGTGCTTGAATCTCCTCCGACAACCAGTCGACCAATGAAGTCGACTTCCGGCCGTCGTCGAGCAGGAGTTTCAGCAACATTCCATCTTGTAACTTGGGTCTCTTCTCCTGCAAAAATGAGGAACCCGATCCTCCTAAAACGATACTCTGTTTTGGAGCTTCATCCCTGACACAGGCCCGAACCTTCCCAAAACCAACAGGAGACGAGCTAACCTCCATCCCCAACAAAACCTTCTCTTGCAGAGCCCGCTCATCCACTTCCAACCGTCTGTTCGCATCCAAACAGACCATGCACTGTTTTGAGGTAGACGATAGATTAACCAATGATGCCAGTTCTTGAATCAGGGCATCCGATTCTTCTTGAATCAGGGCATTCCGATTCCTTTTCTTTGAATCGGTCTTATTAATAAATTTTTCGAGCTTATCAATATATATATATATATATATATATATATATATATATATAGGGTAGATATCCAGTAAAAACCATCCTTATTGTGCAAACTACGAACCAATCTAAGCCACAGGATGCGGTCAAAGTGACGTCAGCAGAGCGCGCGCGATGCTGACACGTGGTCGCTTCCCGCACGCCTCTTCCCGCGCACGTGTGCGTGTTGACCACGCGCGCGCACAGTGCTAATAGTTTGGGCGCACAGTGCTGATAGTTTAGCACAGTGCCAAACTATCAGCACTGTGCGCCCAAACTATTAGCACTGTGCGTGCCCACGTGTGAGCACTGTGCGAGCGCACACCAGCAGCGCGCGCGCCCACGTGTCAGCACCTGGTGAATTCGTAGTTTGCACAATAAGGCGCGCTGTTTTATATATTTATTGCCCACGTGTCAGCATCTGGTGCGCTCTGCTGACATCACTTTGGGCGGATCCTATGTCTCAGATTGGTTCGTAGTTTGCACAATAAGGGGTGGTTTGTACCTGATACCAACCCTTTATATATATATATATATATATATACTTGTGATAGTTAGTAGTAGAACAACTACAAAGTTCCAATATGTGTGATCAAGTTGACTATCACATCGACGATTTTGATGAACATCCGACGTATTGTATTTTCATCGGGTGAAGTTAAAAACTTTCCTGACAAACATATTTCGTTATGTTAGAAATCGTCTCAAAACAAACTAGAAGCAAGACATTTTTGGATCATTAATAATAACAAATGTTTCATAATTGGGAATCAATATATGATATTGATATGATCTTCAAATCCAAACAACAATACTATGAAAATTTTGAGATCTTCCATGGCTTCTTTCTCGACCTTCTATGAAACTGTGGTACAAAAATTTGGAAACATTTTTGACCATCTCTCTTTGATTCCATGACTTTTATCTCTATTTGTGAGCAATATCTACCAATAGTTTTTACACTTACTTGATGTCTGAAATCTATAGTGAACAAAAACTTCATTTCCAATCCGTAAAATAGAAAAACTTCCTGAACAAGACATGAGAAGATGAATGGACTTGGGCCTATAAACTTGGGAAAACTCCAAGAAACAACTATCATACGACTTCCTAGTACAAGAAATCTCGTATGACTATTTTGTCATTCAAAAAACATGGTTGCGACTAATACTTGTCAAAAACCATAATTATCTGTCAAATATAACTCAGACAGTTAACGGAGCATGTCAAATGACAAATTTACCCTCACTTACCAGAATACATAACGCCACAGGTTTCAACACTTATCATTTTCCGACAATCACACGACTTCTGGTATTCTCATCTCTCGTCTTCTCTCATCCGAAACTCCATCCATCGTTTTCTCCGGCCATTCAACGCGAAGCATACCTCAAAACCTTCCAACAAGAGTGAGGTAACAACGTATTCTGAATTTGTTTACAAAGATTAAGCTATTTTTCCCAGTTAAAAAAGTTAGGGTTTCCAGTATAGAAGGTCCTCTAAATTTGTAGCAAGATTAACGGAGTATTGTGGAGTTGTTTTCAGTTATGGAGTAGCATGTAGAATGGATTTGTGTGGGTATTAGAGGTCTGTGGTTAGTGGAGCTAGAGTTTGGGTCTGAACTGACAAATTTGTTCGAAGTTAGCTGAAAATGAAATAGGTAGTTAGATATGAGGTTGTAGAACTGATATGCGAGATGGAAAGGAATTGGTTACTTCTTTGATTTGGCAATACATCAGACTGGCTGAAAAGAATAGAAAATTAGCAAAGCAACTGAGGAAGTCAAATCAATAACCTAAGTGAAACACAACATTATTATTGTTTGAGGTCTGCATTTACTAGATATAGGGTTTGTATGTTATCTGAAAAATGAAAATAGGGACTTTTATTGATGAGTTTTGTTGTGTACAATTGATACATGGGAAAAAAGAGAAAAGCAAGTCGAGTGTTAATTAACGAACCATCAGATGATGAGCTTATAGCTCAGGCAGAGATGTTCGATGAACAATTGATAGATGAGGAGTTAATCAATCACGATGAAGATGATGTAGTTAGCTGAAGATCTAGGATATGATGGAGGGGATTTTGTAGCTGGTGAAGAAGATGAAGAAGGAAATGGAGGAGCAGTAGAAGGAAATGGAGGAGAAGTAGAAGGCTCTGGTGGGTCATCGTCTGACTCAGATTATGAAGCACCATCAAACGATGAGGAGGAGGAATCATTGGTGGAGGAGGGAGAATCATCACTGGAGGATGATGCGTTATCAGTTGCTGAGGGTGCATCAGCCAAATATGTGAATGCAGTAGAATATAATGTTGATGCAGAGATGGATGATATTGATGATGAACTGGCTTGTGAAGATGAGATTGATGAAGAAATGATTGATGCAAAGATGTGGGATACGAAGAGTTCGTTGAAAAAGATCGATCTGCGTTTGGGTGATAGGTTTATCAGTGTTGCATGGTACCGGGTAGTCCTACAAAACTACGCGACGGAGAAGGGCTTCAATTACGTGTATACTAGGAATCAGCTGCTCGACGGGATCAGGGCTGTATGTGAGAACCAAGGTTGTACATTTTACCTATGGTGTGGGTACGTGAAGAAGTACAAGATATATGCAATTATTAATTTCCGACCAGAACATACATGTCAAACCGAGTCAGAAGGGCAAAATATTACTGCAAGGTCCTTGGCATACAGGTAAAACACAAAAATTTGTCTTGTTTGTTTGTTATGTGAATAAGTTAAAATGACAGGAGATTTTGTGTTTAATGCTAGATTGACATTAATTTGACTAATGTGCAGGTATTATGAAGACCTCATAAGGAAAAAGAAGGTTGATGTGGGTCAGTTGTACCAGGACATTCTCGCTGACTTGTGTCTCGATCTGGAGGTTGGCAAGTGTTATCGGGTTGCACGAGCTGCTGACCAGATCCATAATGAAGATGATGTGCTTCAATATGGGATGCTGGAAAAGTATAGGGATTTAGTGCTTAGGAGCAACCCGGATTCGAAGTTCCCTATACTTACTGCTCAAGATGGTGGACGTAGGTTCAAGCTACTTTACATTCGATATGGAGCGTAGAAATCAGGATTTGTAAGTGGATGTCGCCCGTTTGTAGGCCTTGACGGATGTCACCTGAAAGCTTATCACGGTGACATAGTTTTAGCAGCTGTGGCACGAGACCCCAACGATGGTATGTTCCCACTCGCACTGGCGGTGGTTCAGAAAGTAACTATAGCAAGTTGGACGTGGTTCATGGATTAGTTTTTTGAGGATTTTGGGAGTGGCGAAGAGATGGGATGAGTGTTTATGTAGGACAAGAAGAAGGTTAGTACAAAATTTCATATATATAAGTGCTTCTAATTCATTAATTTTCCTTGTATTCTATATTATCGTTTATATATTATAGTTGTTAGGAAAGCTGATCTAGCAAAGTAGTTAATAATTTATTGGGAAATTCAGTATGTTAGTAAGGAAATTCATTATATTTGTTAGGAAATTTAGTATATTTGTTAGGAACTTCTTTCACTCGATTTAGTGTTCATAACCTACTTTCACTCGATTTAGTTAGGTATATGGTAACTTGATTTAAATTATGCATATGTCAGGGGTTGATTGATGTTTTTAGCCATCATCCACCAATTGAGCATAGGCACTACATCCGTCACTTGTATGAGAATTGGTTTAAGGTAGGGTTCAAGTCTCACAATCTCAAATTACGTTAGTAACCTCCCTTTCGAATCATCGGAGGAATGGGTTCGAAACGTCTTCAGCCCATTCGGCATGATCGTCTCCGCGACCGTTCTCTGGCGTCCGAACCGTCATGGCCGATACTTCGGATTCATTCGCTTCGAGCCCAAGGTTGAAGCTGCTCAGGCCGTGGAAGGGTTGAATGGGTTCAAACTCAATGGGTACGTCCTCCTTGTCTCAATAGCACGTCGCCGGCCACAGAACCCTCCGATGTCCGGTGGCTCTGTTTCTGATGCTCGGAAACAGAGCGTCATCTTACGAACCAGTAAGGCTTTATTCCAATTCGGATGGAGGAGCCTTTACGTATTGGTGATGTAACAGGTCAGAGACGGGTTGATTCCTCATCGGCGCCGGTGTCTTCTCAGTCATCAGATGGCAGTCAAGTTCGGTCAAGTGATGCGAATCATAGTTACGATCACGATCCCGTGATTCTTGCGAATTCCATTCCGGCTGTTTCAGACGAGAGTCAAGGGGATCATGTTCCTGATTTGGTGGGATTTGCGGATCGTTCCAGTTCGCGCGATGAAGAAGGGCAGGCGCGATTTCGGAGGGAGATTGGATCCGATCAAGGTTTTGATTTTGGGCCGCTTCAAGCTAAAATTACGGATTCAAATCCGATCGATTCGCTCCCTTCTTCCTCGCGTATTCTGGGGGATTGCTACAATCATGCTAGAGTTATCGTATCGGATTCAACGGCTACTGCAGAATCGCGCGATACGAGTGAGGTTGAAGACGGCGACTCTGGGCCAGTTGTTGAAGCTGGGCTTCTTGGGTTAGACAGTGGGCCGACCAAATCTGGTCCAGGGCTTGATAATGGTCTAGTGAAGTGTACTAGGTCTGGGACTAAGCCTGTACTAAGCCCAATTCCTTCAACAGGTCCTTCGGGTTTTTTTGATTTTTGTGGATGCTACGGATCAGGATTTCAACACTCGAGCTCCACCAACCTCGGTTCTTGCTTCCATTCCTACCGAGGTCCATTAGGGTAGTCCGTGGAAGGAGGCGATTCTGCAACCGTCTCCTTTTAAGGGTCGTCATTTGAAGCACATAACTTCAAACCGTCAAAGTCGACCTCCACCCTTTTTAACGGGTTACTATACGGTTTTTTTTTATCAGCAAAAAAAAACGATTTTATTCAACCCAAAACTAGAGATCTCAAGAGAGATGATACATCAAAGGGAAGAGAGAGCGAGCTAACAGAAGTCGCAATGACAGGAACAAGAACGAAGCCAACAAACAACTACAGTACGAAAGAAACCAAAAGCCGACGAACTCCATCTTTAGAGGACGTTCTCGAACATGTTGATTACTTCGTCTTCGCAAAAATTGGCAGTAAAGCCCAAGGATTTGGCTAAATCCCATGAGTGCTTGGCTTCCGTCTTCTTGCTAAGAGACGTGTTGGAAGGTTTGGCGATGAGCGCGAGATTGGGACGTTTGCGGCGACCGAGCTTCTTGTGATTTTTCTTTAAAAAATCGACAAGAGGGGAATCATCATCGAGCGAAGGAGAATTAATGTCTGCAATAAACTCTTGGAACCCAGCAGGGCGAGGGGCAAGAGGCTTGGGAGCAGAGGAGGGACCCGTAGAAAGAGGCCCAAAGGAAGGCCCAAGAACAGAGTTAGTCTTTGGGTCTGGGCTGGGGGAGCTGGGCATGACCTCAATATCAGAGCCAACAACCTGCGCATGCGAAGCACCAGAAACAGGGTTAAACAAAGCGAGGGAACCGATTGCCTCGGGACGCAGCAGCGCATTATCCAGAGCGAGATCCTCGGAACTGGTAGAAGTCGAGGATTCCGCACGAGTTCCCACACCCGACTCTTCGATTCCTGACGACCTACCAATTTCCCCATGGCGATTACCCACCGGCGACTTGAGATATGTGGCCGGAAAGGTTGAAACGGGCGGGGAGAGAGGGGCCGAGGCAGGCGGATTCACTGGGCCTTGAGGACGAAGCTCGCCATCATCGAGGTCAGGAGGGTCGGTGGGAGAAATCAAGGGGACATGAGCGAGATCCGGGAAGTTGATGCAGACCTGGGAGATCTTGCCGGAGACGACGAGCGAGGACAGAGTTTTCACCGGTTGAGGGTTCTGAGAGTGGATCAGAACGAAGGCTGAATCAAGCCTAAACATGGTGGAAGAAATAGGGTGGATGAACAGGGGGGTTACCACAACAGCAGCGACATTGAGGATCGTGGGACGGGTCCAACCGGAGAGGGGAAGGCCTTCAATGGAGATCCATCACAGGCAGCCGTCATTGATGACAACGCTGACATTGGTGAAGAAGCCGCAAAGCCAGGACCGAAGCCAAGACCAACCCGTGCTCTCAGCAAGCTTGAAAGCTGGGAGATCCGAGAAAGTAACCAGGGTGGCTCGATTGCCCAAATCCGCGAGCCGGACGAGGAGTTTCTGCTGCTCCGAAAGCTCAGCCCAAATGGAGGTGAGGGTGTGACTAGAGCTAGCCAAACCCACCACACTTAAACCCAGAGAATTGCACCAGGTAGAGCAAGAGAGGCTAGCAGCAGGGGCAGGAGAAGAAGCAGGGGCGACGTGCGGAGGAGCCACGACGTCTCTGAAGCTCCGAGCACCGGTAGAGGAGGTCACCGGAATGGGAGGAACCGAACCAACTCCGAACGATAAGGAGAAGTCCACAATGAGTTGCTCGGAACCGACCTTGGAACGATGCAGGGATGAGACTGCTTTAGCGGCATCGACGGCTTTGATAAACTGCACAAAGCCAAATTTCTTGCCGGATTTGTTGAGCTTGTCAGGGAGAAAATCTCTGCGGATTGGGCCGAAAGTGGAGAACAGAGCGAGTAGATGTTCGTTGGTGAACATAGGGGGGAGGTTGCAAACGAAGAGCTTGGGACTAGGAGGACCAGCAGGGTGAGAAGAGGAGGGGGCTGAGAAGAAAGAGGGGGAAAGGCTTGGGGGGGGGTCGGGAGGTTTGGAAGGAGGAGCCATAGTCATGTCAGGCCCAACCACTATACGGTTGATATTAAACCATCACGTTCTTTGGCTCGTGAAAGACTTGTAAATACTGTGGACATTGGGAAGCAGATTTTACAAACTAAAGCCGATCAGCTAGCTTACTTAGCTAAAGCTTTTGATGATCCAACTTTGACTCCGGAAGGAGAAGAGTGGGTTACAGATAATCGATTTTGTGTTCCCTTTTTGGGTTTTTTTTTCCGCAGCTCCTTCTGAAAGCTCCCTTGTAATGGTTGCCTTTAGTTAGATCCTTCTTGGATCTAATTTTTTCTAAATAAAATTTTCGAGCTTATCCAAAATAAAATTGATCGTGATAAGCGTGCTTAACAGACCCTATTTTTATAATAAGCACAATTTTTTTTTAAAAGTTTCACTCGCCGAAGTGGAGAGGAAACGAGAAACGAAAATCAAAGCGATGCGTTAACCGAAACTAAAACTCTCAAAAGTTTTCGCTACCACCCTTCCACAAGCTCACTTGCCACGACAGTATCCAGAATAAGAGAAAAGACCAAAGCATTTCAACAATACCCAAACGAACTAGAAAACCCACAAATAATAAAACCACAACCACGTACCAAACTGACAATTTGGCATAACCCCTCCAATAGAACTGAAATCCAGTAAAGGTTAGGAAAAAGACCTCAAACTCCTACGGTTAGGAGATAATCACTGAACATGAGGAACAACACCCGCTTGCTGATTATCGATACAAACCAAAGTAAGAACAAATATACCAGACTCCATATAGAACGTCTCCCATGTCGCCCCACTTCATTGCCTGAGGTGCTCCCATACGTTGCAACCAGCATAATTAAGTTGTTTCAAAACATCTATTCTTTGAGCTCAACGACTCTTAATGGGGTTCAATCTTCTTTTCTATTATATGCACATTTCTCAATAAGAGTTGTATGTATTTGTATAAGTGTTATGTATAACTCAAATTATTAGCCGTTTGACAGTAAAAAATTAACGCAATAAATTGGAAAAAATATTATTTATACATTGTATAATTCGCTAGCTTGAAAACAAAAAATATTTACTACGAGACATCTTATTTAAGAATTTATATATAATTTCTCAAAAAATAAACATATATAATTTAGTTTTTTTTTTTGAAACGGGAAAGAGGTATTGTATTACGGTAACATGTCAAACTTACAATGGAGGACATAACAGTCCCGGATTCCAGATTTCTGTCCCAACCGGCCGTAGCCCGTCTGGCGCTCATGGATCCATACATAAAATCTGCTTTGGCTTGCATATCCAAAGTCACGAGTTCCTTGATAAAACGTTACAAAATGATAATAAACTTAAGTCCTAAACTTATTTAGCCATAAGATTATTCGACTTAAAACAGTGAAACCTTCTAGAGAATCAACCTTTAGTGCGGATTCCCCGAGACCTCCCTGCTGCAAAAGATTGTTCGGGGTTGAGAGTCCCGATTTCAGGTGCCGGTGAAATAGGTCCCAACCTACCCTCCCTCCTCCCAGATCCCAGATCCATCGAGGGAGCGGACCCATGCCGGCGAGGGGTGACCCTGGGGCGGGAGGCCGCTGCAGATGGAAGACGGCGCGTGGAGCTTGTATTCCGGAGAACGGAAGGGGGGGGGCACGGTGGCTACTGGCTCGAGGGTGGGACCTGTCCGGCGACGCAGGAACGGTAGCGCGAGACGAGGGAGAGTCCGTGGAACGGATTGAACCATGGGCGGCGACCTGCGGAGGTAGACCGACTGCAAAAAAAGACAAAAAATAAAACCCATAAAATGGTAGATTGGAACCTATTCATAGGTAAACCCGTCAAGGGTAACCGAAAAGGTGGACAAAGTGCTTTGAGTCAGGAGCTTCAATGGTGGAGAAAGGGGGGGGGGGGGGGGGGGGGGGGGGGGTGGGGGGCTGCGCAGAGAGAGCGCAACCCCTAGTGTTTTCTTACAGAAACCCCTTTGTACGTATATAATTTAGTTAAAAGTAGATTTAATATCTAACTCCACAAAATCGTTATGAGCTATATATTGACTAATCGATAGATCAAAATTTCTTATGTACTAAGGATTTACAAAAATATTTAACTAGGTGAAAATTGTGCAATCCAATGTACAGATGTTTCTAAAAATATATATCTAGGAGAGAGTTTTGTAATCCAAGCTGCGATGTCTTTTTCCTTAGGATTAAAGGCGTCGTAAGCTATGTAAGGTTTCCATCTATGGTGATGGATTTTTTTTGTCTTGTTCAACACACACGTGGGTTAAGGTTGGGCGAATTGTATTTGGTAACATAACGGAAGGAGAAAGATGAAGCCTTCGAGGAACATGGTGACACACGATATGGGGGTCCGCTTGTGGAACTAGATTAAAACTCGTTGCCTCTGGTATCGATTGGTGGCATAAGGTCGCGATGGTCTCTCCAGTACGCTATAGTTCCAAGGAGGCGCAAATATAGGATTCTCTCCCATAATGAAGACAACGCTTGATGTAGGGAGACAACGAGTCCGACACTTCCAGTCAGGACATGGGCACGTCTCGTTGTGATCGGAATGAAATTTATTTATCCGAGGCGATTCAAACTGAAGGGGATGATAAAATCTAGGTGATGGGTGGTAAACGCTTTACTTCTTCCCGTGAGGGTTATACAGGTCAATCTGTGGTTTACGGGTACTCCCCACCTACTGACACAATGCTGGCAGTGGTATCCCCTAATGACCACGAGGAAACTTTCTGTCAGGTTTAGGTCCAATAACCTTATTCATAATCAGACCCTCCATTATAATTGATGGGGGATGCAACCTGGACTCTTGGAATTCTGCACAATCCAATTATGCATCATCAAGACCTTAAAGATGTTGGGTCTCGAGGTAGTGTTGGAGATGAACCAACTCGCAGCGGAAAATCAATGAAAACCAAGAGACGATTAAAACCATGAAACAACTAACAAAGAATGGATTCACAAGAGAAAAATTCAGCACTAGTTCTTACCAAAACAAGAACACCGGGTAACGAATGATTGGCTTGAGTCTCCAAGACCCCTACGTATCAACTTGGGAATCAAAACACATAGTTATTCTCTTTGAGGACTCAAGAACACAAAAATGGAGGTGGGAACTTGCCAAACCCGAAATTGCAAGGGAAGGGGGAGAGAAGTTGTGTTTCCTATTCTTATCTTGTGTTTGTTATGTTGAAAAAAGATGACTTAAACATAACAAAACCCATACTTGTCCAACTAAAGGCATGGGACAAGTATGATGTCAAGTAAGGTGTAAATAGGACAAAGTATGGCAAGACAAGATTGGGTTAGGTGGTGAATCACCAACACCTTAATTCTTGTCTTGCTTACTTAGTACTAATTAATCAAGACTTGATTAATTAGTTCCATGGGCCTTTGATGGGCCTCTTGGAACATGGCCCGTTGCCATTTCCAATGAGGTCCCGTGATTCGCTCATCGCCTTCAAGCCTTCCATACCGGAAATGTCCAACATTATCCGACGCGATCAATCCCACGACTCCAAGCCTTGTCTCGATCCGTAAAGTCCTATTCACTTACGGGCACATAACCCAAAACCCAGTTTTGGTCATGTCCCGAGACAACTACCTTTTGGCCATTCTCCATAAATGTGTCAATGAGTTTCATCCTCCGGTGTGACCCTTAGGTTTATGCATGTCAATAGATCAACGTAAAATCCCATTTTACTTGATCCTATTTAAGTGGCAACTAACGAGACTTTAGTATTGCCTGACACTGCATAACGAATCGACCCTGTCGATTCTAACCTTTCCGTCATCCCTGTCATTATCCTTTTATGTCCGATATCCTGATTGAGATAAGGCATAGAGCCGTCATCCTTATTATTCTCAATCACCGTTCCTTGATATGTGAGATGACTGAAGATATGATACCCAGTATCATGTGCATGGCCATGCTATTCTTTCAGTCACTCTCGATCAAGCAGCGGAGAACCGATATCTTTCCCATACCTTAGTATGAGGGATAAATCCCTTAGCCGCCTTTCGTGTCACTCATGTAGCCCGTCCCCAAGCCAATTCTGGCCGTTATGGAAGCCCTGTTACGGACAACGTTAGGCTCAGGTCAAACTCAGTTGTTGACTACATAGCGATCACAAAGACTCCTTGGTCTAAGGATGCATGAAATGCTACGACAATGAATATGTTCATGACTTGATATATGGCACATATTCATGTCGGGTCGTCCAATATCATGTCCCACATGACATCTATGATCAGACTCCGGAATCCCATTCCAATGACTAACAGAACGTAAGCCATAAAGAGCCATATTTCATACTAGCTTTGTTGACTAGGGACCCATCGAGTGTGATCTATCTCGATCTATGGTATATTCGCATGGTGGTCATAGATCAGAGCACACATCGATATATTACTCCAACACATAAGTAATATAAAGCCGCTTTAATTTTATTGCTAACGATGATATGTACATTTGGACATTTAGGATTGAACTAGGAGCACTAAGACTAACAATCTCCCACTTGCCCTAGTTCCAATCTAAACTCCAATATGTCCGCATCCACTTTACATGTCTAACATGTTTAGGCAGCGACAATGCCTTAGTCAATGGGTTGGCTATGTTATCATCTATTGTAATATAGGTTATCTTCACTTCACCTCAGTTCAGTATTTCTCTGATTAGGTGGATAGTTCGTAGTACATGTTTGGATTTGTTATGCGATCTGGGCTTTTAGCTTGCGCAATGGCCCTTGTGTTGTCACAAAATGGATTCACCGGGCTGGACGGGTTTTTAATTACACCCAACCCTGCCGTGAATTTCCAAATCCACATAGCCTCCTTAACTGCCTCTGCAGCATCCATGTACTTGGCCTCTGTCGTAGATTCGACAATGGTATCTTGCTTTACGCTCTCCCAGCTAAAGCTCTGCCATTCAACATAAACACATATCCTGACTGACTTCTAAAGTCATCTGTATTTGTCTTGGAAAACTACCGTCTACTCATCCTTCGACGACTAGTTCAACATCATCTTTCCACCGGGTTAGACTGATGTCTACTGGTACAACATAAGGCTTACTAGACGTCCAGTCTCATACATTTCATGGCATATATGATTGATCCTGCCCCCAGGCACATAGGATTCTCATCATCCTTTTCAGCTCATCAGGTGTCTTAGGACACTGGGTCTTGCTGAGATGAATGCCATGACTAGTGGGTAAGAGTCCTTTCTTTGAATCAAGCATTACCAACCTACTCAATGCCTTGTTCACATACGTTCCCTGACTTAAATCCAAGACCCTCTTGGTGCGATCTCTACAAATCTTAATCCTTAAGATATAAGAAGCATCGCCTAAGTCCTTTATTGAAAAACACTTCCTCAACCAAACTTTAGTCTCGTGCGAGGTTGAGATATCGTTTTCAATGAGAACCAGAAAGGTAATCTTGCTCCCACTAGCCTTCTTATAAACGCAAGATTCATCCTCGTTCTTGATTAAGCCAAATCCAATTACAGCTTCATCAAAACGAAGGATCCAACTCCGAGAAGTTCGTTTCAATCCATAAATGGATTTCAACAACTTATAAATCTTTCCCTTATTCTTGGATCGTCAAAACCTTTGGGCCGAGACATACAAACGTGCTCAGTCAAATTTCCATTTAGGAAAGCGGTTTTGACATCCACTTGCCATATCTCGTAATTATGATACGCAGTTATGTCAAGAAGAATTTGGATCGATTTTGACCATAGCCACTAGGGAGAAGGTTTCCTCATAGTCAATCCATTGGATCTGCCTATAACCTTTCACCACCAGTTGTGCTTTGTAGGTCAGAGGGTTGCCGTCCATGTCCATCTTCACCTTGAAGATCCATTTGCATCCGATGGTCCTCACACCATTGATGGGATCAACTGGTTCCCAAACTCGATTGTCCAACATGGATTGCATTTCCTCCCTCATGGATCCCAGCCATAACTCGGAGTCGGGCCCATCCACGACTTCCTGAAAGGTGGCTGGATCATCGTGATCCACCATGACTTCATTGTCACCTCCGGATACCATATCTTGGAGGTGGAAGATTGATCCTTTCAAATCGCCTTGGACCTTCCAGAATTGTAACAGGAATTGGTTCTTACTCTACGACAATCTCTGGCTCCTTTCTACTGGGTTGTCAATTGGTTTAGACAGATCTGTACCATCCTGAATTTATTCGAGATGCACAGTCCTGCCAATGACGTCTTTGGAAACAAAACTCATTTTCCATAAAGACCCCACCCCAAGCGGCGAACACCATGTTCTCACTAGGATTGTAGAAGTAGTATCCCCTTGTTGCTTTGGGATACCACACGAAGGTGCATATCTCAGATCTTGGTTCGAGCTTAGTCAAAACCAAATGTTTCACATAAGCCTCGCAACCACAAATCTTTAGGAAGGACAAAGCGAGCAACATCCCGTACCATTTTTAAAATGGTGTCCCTTCCACACCCTTCGTCGAAGCCCGATTCACTATGAATGCGGTCGTCTCTAGAGCATAACCCCTGAAAGAGATTGGGAGATCAGTTCAACTAATCATGGAACGGACCATTGTCTAACAATGTTCGATTTCTCCGTTTGTCTACACCTTTCAACTACAGTGTCCCAGGAGGAGTCCATTCCAAAAGGATCCCATTCTCTTTTAGATGATCTAATAACTCTGTGGTCAAGTATTTTCCACCTCAATCCAATCAAAGTGTCTTAATACCTTTGTCGAGCTGGTTTTCTACTTTAGTCTTAAACTCTTTGAATGTATCAAAAGCTTCAGACTTATGTCTCACCGAATAGACATAACCATATTTACTGTAATCATCAGTAAATGTGATAAAGTAGCTAAAACCCCTCCTGGCAAGTGAACTTATTGGTCTACAGACATTCGAGTGTATCAGCCCAATAATTCACCCGCCCTTTCATCGCGATCGATAAAGGGCACTTTAGTCATTTTACCCATCAAACAAACCTTGCACCTATCGATCGAATGGAATTCGAATGAACCTGAAAGCCCGCACTTGTGAAGTGCTAATAGACGCTTCTTGTTTATGCGGCCCAAATGACAGTGCCATAACAGAGTTAGGTTTAAATCGTTGGATTTAGACCTATTGGTATTAATGTAATATATAGAACTTGAGGCATTTTTACCCATATCTAATATGTACAATCCTCCAACCATGCCAGTAATGGTATAAAACATATCATTGCATAGAACATTGAAAACTCCATTTCCAATATTAACATTATATCCTTCCTTGTCAAACACGGATACAGATATAATATTCCTACTAAAAGTAGGTATGCAATATACATTATACAATACTAAGACAAGGCCACTTGGCAAAGCAAGACTCCTGGATCCTACAGTAGTTGCCACAACTCTAAGGTCCACTTCGTGCTTTCCAAACCTCTCCTACTTTCATCCACTATACGTTAATGCATGTGTGAGATTCAGTCCTGGTATCTAATACCCATGAATCTTTTGAAGTAGAGAGATGTAGCTCTATAGAGTTAATACCGGATGAAGGCACGGTCCCACCGCCCTTCCTTAGATCATCCAGGTTTCCCGATGAAGGCGCAGTCCTACTGCCCTTCTTCAGATCATCCAGGCTATTTGATGAAGGCGCAGTCCCACTGCACTTCTTCAGATCAGCCGTGAACTTCCTGTAATCTAGGTTCCAATGACCAGGCTGTTGGCAGTAGAAGCAGACATTCTCAGGTGTCTCATCTTTCCTGCCAAGTGTGCATGGGCCCCGCCCTTGCCACTTCAATTCCCTTGTTGACTATCAGAATATCCTTGGATCCCAGATCCCTGATATATTCTTCTCAGCAGTTATTGACACTTCATGTAACTCTGATATGGTCTTAGAGACAGCCTTGTCAAGGACATATTCTTTGCGTTCAGACTTGAGGACTATCCTCAATATTCTGTACCAATCCAAATAGTTTGTCCCATTTAGCTTGACCCTGTCAAGAATGGTTTTTAATGACAAACTATTAATGTTCGCTGAATTTTCCATTTGATCTACAACCGATAAAATTCAATCAGTAAACTGAATAAATTTTATGAAGATCAAGCTTAAACACCAACAATCGATTCTAAACATTTAGAATCTGAAACCAAGATCCTTGATTCACTCGATTAAGCTGAACTAATGCTCACCACTTAATCGAGCTATGTAGGTAGGACTACATCCAATCACATCCAATGTGACTCTTGGCTAGGGTATGTACTTATGTACACGGCTTACCCTATCTATTACCCTAGCTCAACCTCAGGCTGAGAATCGTAGTCGGGTCCACCAATTCTCAACTATGGCTCGTCACTATGTAGGTGCTCCGCTAATGCGCACGACACCCACATATGTCGTCCAAACCTACTACCCCGCTTTCCCATGGATGCTCCGCTAATGCGCACGACACCCATAGGACGGGGAGGTAGTAAGGTGTTGATAATTGGGAGGTATCGGACATGACTCGTTTTTACTTGTCCGATTGTGTTTAAAACTTTGACACATCCTAGATGCGATGAGCGCATCAACTACATTCCAAATGCAATGATGCCTCAAATTACATCCAATGTAATTCTTCCTTCGAACCCGTCAACTACATCCAATGTAATGACGATTCTAAGGGCTCACACACAAGGATTAAAATTCCAATTTTATCTTTGCATGTGAGGTGATATGCTCGGTAAATAAAGTTAAGCATGCAATTCTAAAACACATAGAATTAATCATGCATAAAATAAACCAAGAATAAAGCGATAAATGTGCACATAATAGCCCCCTAAACTAACTCCCACTAGCTTCTTGAGCCCCACCGACTCCAAGCCGATGCCAACACCAGAAAAGCCACCAAATGACCTTTTCGCCCTTTCTTCGTATTGAGTAAAATATTACAATTTAATACACAACTCGCAGGTCGGGAATAAATAAATATTACAAATAAGTGGTTCGCCGACCACACCTTGAAAGAATAATTACACGCTAACTCTAACGACTCGCAGGCCGTGAAAAGCGATAAATAATTAAAACGAGCTTGGAGCTATAATGTGCACCATGCCAACATCACATCACACATCGTGTTATCAAACAATCATGTTATCAAACATCATGTGATTTTCCGGTTTTATTTAATAGCCAAGTTTCGAAAATTTTTGATGCTCGGTTTATCGAAACCGTTCAAAAATGAAACTTTTGAACATTTGATCTTCGAGTTCGTCATGAAGGTTCCAAACTCGTCATAACCAACAAAACGGTTTAGCCTTAGCATATCGACCATCCAATGGTCATGCTTGGCCTAGCTCCGTCCAACGAAGCCTCGTTCGGTCCCGGTTTCGGCTCCCCGAGAGTCCCGCTCCCGAGACCCGAAAAATCAAACTTTTTTCAAAATTTCCAGATTTGAAATCATTTTCAAAAATTCATTTTACATGCATTAAATACATAAAAAAGTATTTAAAACATGTTATCAAACAATTTAGCAAAACAACATGCCAAAACGAAACTTTCAAGCAAAACCGAAACTTTGAACACCGTCTTGTGAATCCCGAAGGTAGCACGGCTCTGATACCACTGTTGGGTCTCGAGGTAGGGTTGGAGATGAACCAACTCGCAGCGGAAAATCAATGAAAACCAAGAGACGATTAAAACCATGAAACAACTAACAAAGAATGGATTCACAAGAGAAAAATTCAGTACTAGTTCTTACCAAAACAAGAACACCGGGTAACGAATGATTGGCTTGAGTCTCCAAGACGCCTACGTATCCACTTGGGAATCAAAGCCACGTAGTTCTTCTCTTTGAGGACTCAAGAACACAAAAATGGAGGTGGGAACTTGCCAAACCCGAAATTGCAAGGGAAGGGGGAGAGAAGTTGTGTTTCCTATTCTTGTCTTGTGTTTGTTATGTTTAAAAAAGATGACTTAAACATAACAAAACCCATACTTGTCCAACTAAAGGCATGGGACAAGTATGGTGTCAAGTAAGGTGTAAATAGGACAAAGTATGGCAAGACAAGATTGGGTTAGGTAGTGAATCACCAACACCTTAATTCTTGGCTTGCTTACTTAGTACTAATTAATCAAGACTTGATTAATTAGTTCCATGGGCCTTGGTTGCATGGACCTTTCATGGGCCTCTTGGAACATGGCCCGTGGCCATTTCCAACGAGGTCCCGTGATTCGCTCATCGCCTTCAAGCCTTCCATACCGGAAATGTCCAACATTATCCGACGCGATCAATCCCACGACTCCAAGCCTTGTCTCGATCCGTAAAGTCCTATTCACTTACGGGCACATAACCCAAAACCCAGTTTTGGTCATGTCCCGAGACAACTACCTTTTGGCCATTCTCCATAAATGTGTCAATGAGTTTCATCCCCCGGTGTGACCCTTAGGTTTATGCATGTCAATAGATCAACGTAAAATCCCATTTTACTTGATCCTATTTAAGTGGCAACTAACGAGACTTTAGTATTGCCTGACACTGCATAACGAATCGACCCTGTCGATTCTAACCTTTCCGTCATCCCTGTCATTATCCTTTTATGTCCGATATCCTGATTGAGATAAGGCATAGAGCCGTCATCCTTATTATTCTCAATCACCGTTCCTTGATATGTGAGATGACTGAAGATATGATACCCAGTATCATGTGCATGGCCATGCTATTCTTTCAGTCACTCTCGATCAAGCAGCCGAGAACCGATATCTTTCCCATACCTTAGTATGAGGGATAAATCCCTTAGCCGCCTTTCGTGTCACTCATGTAGCCCGTCCCCAAGCCAATTCTGGCCGTTATGGAAGCCCTGTTACGGACAACGTTAGGCTCAGGTCAAACTCAGTTGTTGACTACATAGCGATCACAAAGACTCCTTGGTCTAAGGATGCATGAAAAGCTACGACAATGAATATGTTCATGACTTGATATATGGCACATATTCATGTCGGGTCGTCCAATATCATGTCCCACATGATATCTATGATCAGACTCCGGAATCCCATTCCAATGACTAACAGAACGTAAGCCATAAAGAGCCATCTTTCATACTAGTCGCTTCTAGTGAAGCTTTGTTGACTAGGGACCCATCGAGTGTGATCTATCTCGATCTATGGTTCTATTCGCATGGTGGGCATATATCAGAGCACACATCGATATATTACTCCAACACATAAGTAATATAAAGCCGCTTTAATTTTATTGCTAACGATGATATGTACATTTGGACATTTAGGATTGAACTACGAGCACTAAGACTAACAAAAGACGGGTAGGCCCGGCCTTAATTTGTGTCTTCTTTTGGCTGTTTCTAGGGTGATCTTGATGGTTGCGGTAACCACACGCTGGTAGAATTTTGTAGAATACTTGACACCTTTACTATCGTAGCCATTTAGTTTCATCGTGTTCTAGGTTATTATCCTTGTATTCTTTTGCTCTATATCTTTTATTTCGTAACGCTATTGTACATTTCAGACCGTGGCCTCATGTCATCGTTTTTGATAATAGTTTTTTTTATCAGCAAATTATTATTGATGAATCAATTCTACGAAAAGTAGAAAAGATCAAGAGAAAAACACATTCTCTCAAGACACCCAACACAAATATATCATTTCCACCTACGATTAAGACCAAACCCACCAACTAACTTAACTAACTTGGGAACTTGTGTTCCAAGTAACCATAAAACTTCAACAACCTCACTTGGATATCTAAATAAACCAGCAAGCCCAATCTCGGTTGCTTGAAACTGACCCCAATTCCTAAAAAAAACCCCTTAAACTTTGTTGGATAGCATCTAATTTCCAACCCCCAAAATTCCCAGCACTAACCAACATTTAAGACCGACACCAGCTGAAATTAGCCCTGCAATATGTAGTTCTTCAACCACAAATCAAGCAAAGCCAAAATTTGCAGCAAAAAACTCCAGAGAAGTAATTCTCTTCTTCTCCACCCACTGAGAGGATCATCACTGCATCTCCACCACAAATCTCAGTCCTGTCAAGGTCCAAACCAAGAAAGTAGTCATCCCATTGAATCTGATTTCCTCTTTAGTCACCTGTGCAATAAGAAACACAAATGCCACAGAAAGCCTAGACACCTTTTAAAGTAAACAGCTCCAAAGTCACCAAATTACATCAGAGACTCTCAATCCTATACAACAAAAAGCTAACCACACTCCAAGGCCTAATGACTGAATTAGTCAGCAAAAGAGGCAAGTACCCCCACACCCCAATAACCCCTGCGAAGAGCCTAACCTCACCAATTAAATAAAACCAAGACCGCCCCAAACCACCCCTCTCCACCCCAGTAATCAAAAGGTCTGTGGATCATGCATATTAAAAGATCTGATCTTTTTCCTAGTACAATGAAGTGGCTTCTTCAACCAGTCATTGAAAGAGAAAGGTTGTACTCTATTGAAGAGACTCCACTCCAAATTGAAGATGCAGCTTTGGATTTTTTGTAAAATGATGCAAGTAGAGCTTGATGAGTTGTTAAAGACCAGACCATTTCTAGAGAGCCAGATAAACCAGAGGAACACAAAAATGACAATTCTCCATTGATTTGTAGAAGCTTTTGTTCCTAACTCCATCCAGAAATACAAAAATCTAAGAACTGTCATCACTCCCTTGAAACCCCACCAATTAAGAATTGCAGTCCACACCAGCCAGGTCCTATTGAAGGTTAAGAAGAGATGATTGACTTCTTCAAAGTCATTAGCACAAAAGGGGCATAGAGTATCATTCAGAGCCAAGTTTAAACCTCTGGCATCAATAAACAGTTTTGTAGGTACTGCATTATGATAGGCCAGCAAAGCAAATGTAGAGATCTTAGGAGGTAAGAGTGGAGACCAGAGAAACTTGCTCCAAGGTTTCTCCTGCAAATCAGCCCTATGAAGATAATTATACATTCTCCTAACCTTGAAACCTGCTTCATGAATTTTCCGAGAGATCTTGTCTTCACCAGCATCCAGTAGCTCAAATAAATTAAGTAGGTCTGATAATATTCTGAATTGTCCCACCTCCCAGTGTAAAGACCGGCTAAATTAAAAGAAGAAAAATATTAATTTAGTCGTCTTGAAACGTCGAGGTTGGAAAAACGAGTTGAAGAGGGTGATCGATTACGAAAGAAAAAGAAAAGAAAAGAAAAATAAAAAAACGAAAGGAAAAAGAAGAAGAAAGGAGTTGGACCGGGCAGACCCGACCAGACCCGCGGACCCGGTCAGGCCAACCCGGCCCTGTTGGTCGCGATTGGGCCGTGCAGCCCGTTTCCCTTCAGTGGCCCAAGAGCCCAGGCCCGCCCACATTCCGGCCGCACTATAAAACCCGAAAGTAGGGTTCAGAAACCCTAAATCCCTCTCTCTTTCGCGTCTCTGCCGCTCTCCTCTCTCAAGCCGACCATCTCCTCGCGCTCCGAACATCTCCACCATCTCCCCACCGTTCCAGCCACGACCACACCTCCGGCCTCCGTCTCCGACCTTCCCCTAACCCTCTCTCCAGAACCCCTCCCTCTCTATCCAAGCTGTCGCCGGTCCCGAGCCACCGTCTCCTTTCCCCGCTCAGATCGGAGCCGAGTCCTCGAACCAAGCCCGCCGCCCTCGATTCCTCAGATCCGATCTTCTTCTCTCTCTCACATCCTTGTCCAGCTCGCACCACGAGCCCCAACTCTCTTCTCCCCGTGTTCAACTCCGACTACCGCCGCCGTTCACCGCTCCCGTAGCCGAGCTCTCTCCGTTCAGATCTAGCCACCCGCCGCCTTATTTTTTCCCACGAGCTTAGACTTCGCCCGAGAGCTTGGACTTCGCCCGAGAAGACGAAGACCACTCCGGAACCCGTATGAAGAACGAAGGAGAGGCTAATCGACTTTACAGCAGAGTATTATTAGAGGAAGACCACAAGGTAGAGAAAGTCCTAACTACTCGAGTATTCCATTACTAATATGCCTATTAGGTTAATAAAATCGGAAATGTCCTAGAATTTCTTATAGGATTCGAATAACTAGAATAATCGTCTTTCAATTACTAATAACCGGATGAATCTAGAATGCATGCACATGATGAGAATAACTAGTGTAACTCGCTTTCAATACTTGGGAATTGATTTACTGGTAGAGAGGCCGTGATGAACCCTCAGATTAGTTTTGTGTTAGGATCACATGCTTGTTTGCCTAGTTCAGGATAAACTAAGAGTCTAATGAAACTAGTTAGCTTGTATGATTGAATGCTTAATTGATTGTTTGGATGATTGAATGTGGATTAATTGACTGATTGAACGGATGATCGAGTATGACTGGTTGTGCCAAACGGTGCAATCAAGTGATCGATGCACCGATGGTTCGTGACAGGCTAGTATGACGGTAAGGGTAATTGTGGGTGTGAATCCCGTGTGGTGTGTATTGATGAACGTGTGTACTTCTAAGATTGAGGATTAAGTGAATGTCTTTGTGTGTTGTGGCGAAAGTGTGATTCGATAAGTGTTGATTGGTGATAAGTTATGGTGTGTTTCCCTTATTTATGTTCTTGAGATGTTTGATTGTTCGGTTCGGTACTACACCGGGGGGGGGGGGGGGTAATCCGGTGGTGTTGTGGTGATTGGAGTTGACAGATTCTTCGTGATAATGGTTGAGTGTTGGAGTTTGACAGATTCTTCGTGATAATGGTTGAGTATTGGAACCTGAGGGCATTGATTATTGGAGCCTGAGGGCATTGGTTATTGGAGATGGACTTTACGGGACAGTTGGATGGATTACTCTGTGAGAAATGGTTACTGTGCTTTCACTCAAGTGTATGCGTCCTACGGGAGCATTACCTTGGTTCCCTATGACTTATGGTCCCTTGGAGGCATTTCCGAGAATTCCGACGATGAGCGTCCTTATGGGATGGTTTCCGGTGCCTCGATGTATGTGCCTCCTCTGGACCGAGGGAAAATCTGATATGATATGGGTACTCTGGTGGATCGGAATATGGGAACCGATGTGATCCCAGAATCTATCCATGGATCGGAGGCTTGAGAAAGCGAGTGATTGGCGTGATATTAATTGCTCCCATTTTAATAAGGTACTATTCGTTATAGTATTTCCATGGAATCTTTTGAGTTACTGTTATCTTTGGGAAAAGCGATACTATTTTATTACACCGATTCCATAACATTTCGTTGATTAATAGTATTTACTCGTTCCTAGTTGTGATGGTTTTCTATTTTATTATAATGTTATCTATTTATTCTTTGGGAAGTTAACGTTATCCTTGTGAATGCACTGTTGTTGTCGTTGCTTTTTATTTGTTTATTATATCTTTTGGTCTAAGAGTTTTAAGCACTTTTGTGACATCGAACTAAAGTAGTTTTATTATTAAACTTGAAGGCTAAAGTTGTTTACGGTTTTCCCTACTGAGCGTAAGCTCACCCCTATTTGTTTATTTATTGTGTGTACAGGTGTACTTGGGATCTGAGGAATTCGAGGCTCGGGAGCTTCCGGATGTCTTGAGGGTTGTATTAGAGATGGGTTGGTCCACATTGTTGAACTTTATTTACCTTATGTTACTTGTCAAGTTTTGACACTATATTTGAAATTTTCGATTAAATTATTGAGAAATATTTTGGACTCACTTGCAGCTTTAAAAGAGTTTATGACAGTTTTACTACTTTTATCTCAATTGTTTCAGGTCACGTCTCGAGTCCGTCCAAAACCGGATTTGGGGCGTGACACCCAGCCTCTAAGAGCTCTCCTAAAATGGATGAACTACAATCTATTTTCCAAGAAAGAGAAACCTTCTTGTTTTTGTGAATGCAAAGATGATAAAGAGTGACAAATCTAGACTTTAGTGGCTCTTCTATTAACCAAATATCTTCCCAAAAATTGACTCTCAAGCCATTATGTACAAACCATTTAAGACCAGCGAACCCAACTACATTAGTGAACCTTTGATCAGGCAATAGTCATGACTGAGAAAATTTTGATTCCTAGCAATACTGATCTGTGACAGGTCCCAATCCTCAGTAGGCCACCAATACTTAACACAAATAAATTTCTTCCATAATGAGTTTGTTTCTAAGGAAAATCTCCACCACCATTTAGCTAGCAGGGCTGTGTTCATGATATATAAGCTTTTGATACCAAGACCACCTTTCTCTTTAGGTGAGCAGATTAGGTCCCATTTAAAATTGTGTAAAACCTTCTTTGTTACTGAGTCATTCCAAAGGAATCTCCTTTTCCACATCTCCATTTCTCTCAATACTTTCCTAGGGACTTTGTAAAGAGACATATAATACAGAGGTAGAGAGGAAAGAGAGGATTTGATTAGAGTAATTCTCCCCCAAAGTTTTTTTTGATAGGCTAAGAATAATTCTCCCCCAAAGTTGAGTGTCTTTGTTTTCCACAAATTTAATTTCTTCTTGAACTTGTTAATAATAGGAGACCAAGTCTTATACCTCTTAGGATTGGCTCCCAGTTGAAAACCAAGATAGTCCATTGGTAGTTGGACTCCTTCACACCCCAAAATTGTTGTAACCTGGCTTTCCTCAATTGTATTAGAATTAAAAAGAACCACCTTGGACTTAGAGATATTAATCTTCAAACCTGAGGCTAGCTGGAAAGCCATTAGTGAGGTTTTGAGATTCTAAACATGAGAGATATTGGCCTTTAAGAATATGAGGGTATAATCTGCAAATTGTAGATGAGATATGATATGTCCTCCATTGCCACACGTAATTCCTTGAATATTTCCTATTGAAATGCCTTGATCTAATAATAAATGTAACCCTTCAACAGCTAAAGCAAAAAGAAGGGGGGATAAGGAGCACCCTTGTTTGAGCCCTCTGGTGAGATTGAAGTCAAGAGAAGGTGAGCCATTTGTCGACCTAGAAGCCCAAGCATTGAAACAATACCTCATCCACAAACACCATTGTGTACCAAACCCCATAAGTTGCAGCACTAACTCCAAGTAATCCCAATCCAGGTGGTCATAAGTTTTTTCAAAATCAACTTTGAATAGAATCACTTCTTCTTTTGTAGCTTTAACTGAATGCAACACCTCAGAGGCAATTAGAATGTCATCTAGTATTTGTCTCCCAGCTATAAACCTTGTTTAAACATCACTAACCAATTGATCCATGATTGTTTTGAGTCTGGCTGCCAGAATTTTGGAGATGATTTTATAAATACCCCTACTAAACTTATAGGCCTATAATCATCAAAGGTAGAGGGGTTGGACACCTTAGGTATTAGAGTAAAGAAAGAGGAATTAATGTCTTTCCCCAAAGAACCTGTTAAATGGAAATGCTAGCAGAAAGATATAACATCTTGATGGAGGAAGCCCCAACACTTTTGGAAAAAATTGAGAGTATAACCATCAGGTCCAGTGGCTTTATCCCCATTACAAGCCATTACAGCAGAAAGAACTTCATCATCAGTAAAAGGCCTCTCTAAGAAATCTGCTTTTGCTGAGGAGAGGTTGCTGAAAGGAAGCTGAGAAAGGTCCACCACCATTGAGGAGCTCTTTTGGAATCTGTCAGCAAAATGTTTTCTGACTGCCTCCTTAATCTCAGTAGTAGAAGTGTAAACTAGGCCTTCCTCAGAGATCTCAGCAATTTTCCTCCTTGTTGTAGAGAAATTAGCTATAAAATGATAATATTTTGAACATCTTTCCCCTTCATTAATCTACTTGACTCTGGCCTTTTGTCTCCAAACCTTTGTTAAGGCCTTTAATTTTTGGATCAGTTGTGCACTGCAAAGAGCTCTACATGCTCTTTCTTCTTCTTCTAATAAACATCTTGATTCTAATATTCCATCAAAATTGTTGATTGGTTGTTGTAAGGAGGCTATATCTTTTTCTAATATCCCAAAGACTTCAATATTTCAATTCTTAAAAAAAAAAGTGCTATCTACCAATGGATCTGTTCAAGGGCTCCTAGAGACGATGCCGGGTGCCAAAGGAGGAAGACGTGCTTCCTTTCTCCTCTTTTTGCTCCTTAATGCTGAACCTTTACGCAGCTTACCTCCCCATCGTTTCTGGAGCCGCGACTGGGAAAGGTTCATCCACAACGAAGGCTAAGAAGACTAGGACTCGGCATACAATGCATGGTTCCGGGGTTGTTTGCAACGATGGTGATGCTGGGGTTGTCCCATCCAGTGGAACTCGGTCCGGAAAACTGGTCCGTGAGCACGGAAACAGAGCTTCCAAGGAGGATGGACCTGGTAAGATCGCTTCTTCAGGTTTGGATGTTGGTGTGGGTGATTTTCGGGTTGAGTCTACGAAGACCAACCCTCTGAAGCGAACAGAGGAAGAGGATGGCAAAGGTGGAGTTATGGGTCGCCGGCGACGGACACGGCCTCATTACGTCGAGAGTGACACGGAGTTGTACGTGCGAAACTTGTCGTATGATTACTCGGAGGAGGCGTTCCGGGGCTTGCTCTCACCGTTCGACGTCGTTGTTTCATCATCGGTGTTGAAGCAACCAAACAAAACTGGCTTTTTCTTTGGTTTCATTCGACTCAATTCACATAAGGGTGCTTCTCAGGCATTAGCAACACTCAACGGGTCTTTATTGAACGATCACACCCTGTTTGTGGCTTTCTCTCGGCGTCTCGTAGCTTCTCCGGCGACTGAACCAGTCGACATTGGAAAAATAAGCACAAACTCTGTTTTGCACGGCGACCGGGAATCGAGTTGCGGAGACTCTCATCGGTCATTGGGAGTGGGGCTGGGAACTTCTTCGATATCCAGACTTTCTTCTCCGTTCGTGTCGCCGGTTTCTATGGCTTCCGATGAGCAAGCCCGTTCAATTTCAGTCCGTCCCGATGGTGATGATAATCTCGTGATTCAAGGGATTTTGCCTTCGACTGGAGTTAATCTGGGGATTGCGATCCCTACAGTTTCGGTCGCGATATCGCCGCGATTCACGGAAGATCTTTCGTCACCTCCGGGCACGGCACTAAATCTGGTTTCACACGAGTGTGGATTGGTAAACGGGCTTGGAGCTGTTTCGGGCCCTTTGGCTAGTGAGGCTGGGCCTGACTCAAAGGCTTCTGATCAGTTTGGGCTGGGCTCTTCACAGGGGAGGTATGGGCCTCGGTCTAGTGGGTTTATTGATTTAAGCCCATCTGAAAAAGTTTAGTCGATGGCTCGTGAAGACCAAAGTTTGGCTACCGTTTTTAGTCATATTGGGAATGATCTTGGCCCGTCAAAAGCCAATTCTTCTCGAGAAAGTGAACCGGTTCTGGAAGTCGGGCTTCAAGGAAGCCCGTGGAAGGAAGCCTTGGAAAAACCGGTAGCTAAGACTGAGCCAAAGAGACGTGGACGTCCAAAAAAGGTTCACTCGAAGGTATTTGCACAACCAACCGTGGTTTATCGGACAAGAGCCAGGACGTATGCTGATACAGGGGATAAAATGGGACGTTTCTTTGTGGACGTTGCCAAAAAAGATAGCTCGGGTAATTGGAGCTATAATTCGAAAGTTGGTCATAAACCAGTTGATCTTTGTGTTTTGGCGCTCAAAAACATTGAGAGTAGGAAGGACAAGGAGCAATCGGAACCGACTGCTGTTCAAGCCAGGACGTATGTTTTGGTTTTCCTATTTTGTTTTTCCTCTTTGGAGCTGTAATGGTTTGAGGAAAGGATCTGTTTAGATCTTTTCTTGCTTTGTTCTTTAACCTTATAGAACAATTGCTCAATAAAAAAAAATCGCCTATCAAAAAAAAAAATTCCAATTCTTAAGGAAAGTCTTCAACAATTTAAGTTTCATCCAAATAACATAACAAGGGCCCCCCACTGTATCTAGAGATGCCCAAAACTGGCTCGCTGCTGTGTAAAATAAAGGATGATCAAGCCAGGCATTCGAAAATTTAAATGGTCTTGGACCCCAGTCAATAAAAGGATCAGCTAACACCACAGGTTTATGATCAGAGATTGCTCTAGGTAAGTAGGATTGAGATAGATTTTGAAAATCATCTAATACTTGTGGAGCAAGCAAGAACCTATCCAACCTAGAGGCCTTTGAAACTGAGTGAAACCATGTAAATTGGCCACCCCTAAGAGGGAGATCAACCAAGGAGGCTTCCAATAGGAAGTTATTAAAATCTCTGATGAAAATGAGAGAGTGAGGAGGAGAAGCTTTTTCTGAAGGATTCAATATAGCATTAAAATCTACAGAAAGAATATAATACTCCCCAAAGGATAAAGATTCCTCAGCCAATTTCTGCCATAAAGCTCTCCTCATTCTAATAGTGCAAGGGGCATAAACATTCACAATAACCAAATTAACACTCCAATCTTGGAAAAAACCAAACCATATCAGTGCATGATCAAGTTGTTTTATAAACTGCACCTTAAAGGTTTCTGCTTGCCATATTGAGAAAATACCACCAGAAAGCACTTGAACATTAATACAAGCCATCTCCCAGCCATTAAAAAAACCCACTGATCTCAAAAAGAAAGGAGGCATTGTCTGTAACTTGGTCTCCTGTAATAAAATAAATAGTGGTATGTGTTGCTGAATCACACCTCTCAAAGCTCTCCTCTTTTGTTCTGAGGAGGATCCTCTCATGTTCCAAGAGAGGATCTTAATGAGAGGGCTTAATGAGTTGGTGAGAACCTTGCTTGGGATTTTATCTCATCTAGGCAAGGTCCAACTGCTACTTCTTCAACTTCAACTCCTTATAAATCAACAAAATCATCACCAGAATCTGTTTCAAAATTCACCTTCTAATTAATTTCAGCTTCAAGATTGTCAAATTGATCTATGACACGCTCATCAGCCACAAAGGCCTTCAAACCTATTGCTTTACAGTATTCCCAAGGGCTTCTATGATCATCAATGCTGATATTCACCACCAGAGGTTTTTTCTTCTTGTCTGATAGCTGCAACAATGAAGTTTCTTTACCTCTCTTTGATCGAGTGTCATAGACAAATGAGACTTGGGGTTTTTTTGATCTCCTCTAAACTAAGGTATTTTTCTGATTGGAATTATTTTGGTGAGCTACAGGTTTAGGGTTGCAAGAAAAAATAGAGTTTAAGTTTTGACTTCCCTCCAAATCAAGGTCAATTTCCTTTAGTAAATCTTCATGTGGACCCTCCAAGATATTTTGGGGCTCAACCCTTAACTTCTCATTAATACCATCTTCACTTCCCAGCCCCAATGTTTCAAAGCCAGTTGTCACTAACAACCTCCTACTTTGTTCTTTAACCAGTGGACAGATACCAATGGGTAAAGAATTCATTGTTCCTTCATCTTCAACTAGAGATAACTGAACTGTCTGCACCACCAGAGTATCTTCTACAGAATAAGGAATGTTTGTGGGAGATAAGGATGACATGGAATCACTCACAACTACATTCTCCAAATTTGTGGGAGTACCTAGTGTGTGTACTAGGGAGCCACTTCCTTCTCCAAAGTTTAATACTCCACCAACTTCTTCAGTCATTAAGTGTTTGGCAACCTTAAACTCTCCTGAGATTTCTTTATTAATCAAAACACCTTCTGAGACTACAGCTACTTCTTGTCTTTCATCATTCAGATCCTTGTCCAATCTCAGCCCAACAATCTTCTTTTCTTCTTCCTTCTTACTAGGTAATTGTGAGTCCAAAGACTTAGGTGTCTATAACAGTGTATGACTTCCAGATTGTGTAGGAGTTGTAAAATTGATGGACATTGATCTCCTCGTGGAAGTGTCCTCACTTGAGGAGCAAGGAGGATCCCATTGTGGCCAAAGGTTCTTATTAACAATGGTCACTAAAGCATTAAAGCTTACCTTTTGTAACCTGAACTTGGAGACTTTGCTGAACGCATTTAAGATAGTGGTATGTATCAGAACATAAGCTACTTCCAAATTGAACCCTAAGAGTGTAGATGTATGAGTATAAATGTGTACTCCCACCCCTAATAATGCAACATCCATAGTTTATGAGGACCACCCATGGAAAAGAATACCTTGTACTGCTACCCATTGAAATCTTCCATTTGTTGTACAATACCTCTAACAATTAGGAAGCAAGATGAACCAGTTATCCAACCATTTCACATTTTCCTCCACCATTAATCTTTCATACTCCTTGTCTGGGAAGCTTAGCAATACACATCTGCTTCCAAGGTCTCTAACTTCAATCTAGGATATCCCTTCTAAGGCCATTTCTCTCATTATGACACTAGCACTGAGGTTTCTAACTGAGCCAAGAGAGTCATAGATTTTCTGTATCTGTGATAACCGTTCTTCCTTCTTCTCCACCTTTGATTTTGGAACCAGCTCCTTCTCTGTCTTTTGTGATTTTTCTCCCCACTGTTGAGATGTATTAGGCTGCATAAAAATTCTAGTATTCTTCTTCCAAGCTTTAGCTATGAGCACCTTGTAACCACAGAGATGCCAGCCATTAAAATTGTCTATTGGTGCAACCAATCCCTCTTCAAGTATAAATCTCAAGAAAGCAAACCATCTCCCTCTTAAATTTGGTTTTGTTGGAGCTTGGACTGTGATTACCTCCCCAGCTGGTTTGAATTTTTCCTCAACCCACAAGGAAGAACAGTTTGGAGGGATATTGCTTACAAATGCCCAATGCTCTACTTCTCCAGTCTGGACGTCAGCCCAACCTCTATCACCTTCAAGTTTGAATGGTGGCCCCAATCTTCTTCTCAATTTTCTCTCAAAATCAGTGCTTTCTGTAACATCTCTTCTGTGTTTGTTATTCAAAGAATTTTCACCAACCAGAGAATCTCTTCTTTGTTTATCTTCAAAACCAGGAGGAGGGCCATTAGAGGAGGAAGCAGCCAAGTAAGTCTTCTGTTTCCCCGATCTATTTATCATAGAGTCTTTTGGCCTTGATGGAAGAGACTTGTTCCTCTCAAAAAACTCAGGTGTAGGATCAGTATCATAAGCAATGGGTTGAAAATACTTATCATAGAACATCTTCTGTCCATCTAACCACTTTGTCCGACCACCTGGAGAATACTGTTGGGCTTGATCAGAAGATGATATTGAAAGAGATCTTTTTTTTTCCTTCATCTTCCTTTGATTCCTTTCTTCAGAGGTAATGCTGCAGGTAATGACACTTTGCCCATCAAGTGCTCCTATAAGCATTCTCCAGTAAGTTCTTGTATAGTAAGATTAGCACCTAAAACCCCTGTCATCACTTACGCTTTGTTGAACTTGTAAGATTTGAATGAATCAAGGCTGCATATAACCAGTTGAAGAAATGCAGACGAGAAGACCCAGAAAAAGCTATATCAAAGACATAAACACACTTCTGAGGAAGAAAATGCAACCTAAACGAGAAATGATGAAGTTGTTCTTGGCGAGATGAAGATCTTCAACTCTGTTTGAAGTTCTTCAAGAAATCATTGTAGCTTCAAAAGTAAACACTGTAGCTCCTGGAGAGCATTTTCTCGTATAGGACAATATGTTGCAGCCCACATTGTTTCCATCCGTTATTGATAATAGTTGTCTTCCCTTCAAAAAGAAGGATTATTGATTATAAAACATATTTCATCTATGTCGTTCACATATTGGTTTATTTAGGGGTGAGTAAAAAATTTCGTACCGTTGGAAGTTGACCAATCCAACCACTAACGATACTAAAAAAACTCGGAATTGGTGTGTAAGAACCGCCCCCGCTCTATCCCGGTCGAACCGGTGATTTCTAGCCAAATTTGACTTTCGGTTGGAAAAGTCAACCGATGACTCGGGAAGTCATTCGGAACCTTTCCGGGGCCCAAAAAGCTTAGCCGCCATCACGGTTAGCTTAGTTGGGTCATTTCCTTTAGTTTGACTGTAATATTGTAACGGTCAACTTTTGGTCAAACTCGGACTTTTTATCGACTTTTTCCGATTAAAATTGGGCTGCTGGAATTTTATAAAAGGAAAGTGGCCCCCACAATGCCACATGGCATTAGAGGGTTGGATGAGAAGAAAATAAGCTTAAATGACCTTTTACCCCTCCTTAAAGACTTTAAATGGATAGAATTTGAAAGGGGCTTTTGGTCATTTAGCATTTTAGGTCATTTAAGGCAATTGTTGGAGACAATTCAGCCATTCTTCTCCTTGTTGCAGCCGAACACCACTAGAGGGAGAGGGAGGAAGAGGCAATATATCTTGAGGAAGAAGAAAGGGAGAGAAAAGAGTCATCTTCAAGCTTCTCCTTCACTAAATCATCTCCAAACCTCTTGTTTCTTCATCATCTCCTCATCCTAAAGGTATGGATGCTCTTAACTCCTAATTTCATCCACTTTCTAGTTTGGTTTTTTTGTGGGTTTTGGCTTGAGCTTGAAGAACTAGCTCTCCTGGTTGTTGTTTGGAGAAGAATTAGTGAAGTTAGGTTGTTTTGGTTGTGTTGATTGAAGTTTTGATAAAACTCATTGAGGGTGTTAAGGATTGGAAGTTTTTGATGGTTATTTTGGAGTTGTTTGGAGCTGGAAATGGAGTTTTGAGTTGATTTTCGTGGAATCCGAGTTGGGGAAGAAAGAAGAAGGTTTTGGTGTGGTTCGGCACGGAATGGGATCCGGAACGGGCCTGGTGCCGGCATGGCGTGCAACACGTAACGGGATGGGTACCGGCACTATACGCGGCGCGGAACGGTCCAGACTCCGGCACGGGACCTCGCACGGTCCGTGTCTGATTCCGGGCCGGTGCGTCGCGCGGTCCGTGTCTGGTACCGAGCCGGCCTGTGATGCGGTCTGTGTTTGGTTCTGGACCGGACCGTGATACGTTCCTTATCATATGCCGGGTCGGACGG
Organism: Erodium maritimum; assembly: GCA_963921825.1. Lineage (NCBI taxonomy): Eukaryota > Viridiplantae > Streptophyta > Magnoliopsida > Geraniales > Geraniaceae > Erodium > Erodium maritimum. The sequence continues at coordinate 64,699,812 of OY997590.1, read as the reverse complement.
TGACACGGGACGGGCCAGATTCCGGACCTGGTTCCCAGAACTGAAACCCTTCCTTTTTGAGTCCATTTCGATTCCAAAATCATTCCTTGACTTTATTTCTATTCATGGAGGACTGTTCTGTATTTTAAGTTGGGGAACACTCCGTTGAGTTACTAATTTTGGTATTGTTGTGGTCCAAGACCGTGAGACCGAGCTCGAAGGGAGAAGAGGACTTGGACCCGTGAGAGGACGAAGAGTATACTAGCCCGGACGTCAGCAGCGAGAAGTTTTATTAGAGGAAGATCGCAAGGTAGGGAAAGTACTAACTCCTCGTGAATTTCAATACTTTGTATGCCTATTATGTTCATAAAATCAGAAAGGTCCTAGAATTGCATATAGGATGCGAATAACTAGAATAGTCGTCTTTCAATTACTAATAACCGGACGTGTCTAGCATGCATGCGTAGGATGTGAATAACTAGCTTAACTCGCTTTCAGTACTTGGGAATTGCTTTACTGGTAGAAAGGCCGAGATGATCCCTAGGATTGGTTGTGTTTGCCTCACATGCTTGGGTTGCCTAGTTTGGATAAGATAAGAGTCTAATACAACTAGATGTTTTGAATGTTGAACTTAAATGCTTGAATGGTTATTTGATCGAATGCTTGGATGAATGAATGTATGAACTTTGAGTGTAATTGGTTGTGCTAAATGGTACATGATCGGGTGAATGATAGACCGATGGAGTGCGATTGGTAAATATATCGGTAAGTGTAAAGTTATATTGATTCTTGTGGTGTGCGTTGATGGAATTGTGATTTGCTAAACTATGGTTGCTCCATGATTGTTTAGTATGTTTTCTATCGTGAGTCTTTAAGTTGGGTTTTATACCGGTATGGCACCCACGATGCGGTGTGGGGTAGAACCTGTAAGGTACCTACACCAAGGGGAATACTGGTGTGGGGTAGTACCTAAGCCGATAAATTGTGATCTGGTATGGTACCTACACCGAAGGAAATACCGGTGTGGGGTAGTATCATAGCCGTTGATTGGACCCTGCGGGGCATTGATTATTGGACCCTGCGGGCATTGGTTACTGGACCCTGCGGGGCAATTGGACGGTTTACCCTGCAGGGAATGGTTACTTGTTGATTCACCCGAGTATATGCGTCCTGCGGGAGCATTACCTCGGTTCCCGATGATCTATAGTCTTTTGGAGACGTTTCCGAGGGTCCCGATGAATGCGTCCTCATATGGATGTTTCCGTTATTCTCGACGTTATACGTCTTTGTGATGTCATGCGTCTCCTCTAGGCCGAGGTAAAATCCGACATGACACAAGAAATATTGTGGATCGGAGTGTGGTGACTTCATGTCCCACGGTGGCACCGAAATGTTCTATCTTCTATTGATTGTTAAGAAGTGTATTGTTCCCCTTACTTTCTATAATTATTTGTTATGTTCTTAAAAGCGTTAAATATCCGTTTATTTCCGTATTTCAATATCTTCTTGGTTCTTCGTATTATTGAGACTCGAACGAAATTGTGAATTTCCAATTGTTAAACTTAAGGGCTGCCCTTGTTATTTATTTTCCCTACTGAACGTAAGCTCACCCCTATTTGTTTATTTACTATTTTTTTACAGGCTTGCTTGATGAGTAGCGGACTCGAGGCTCGGGAGCTTCTGTGGGTCCGGGTGCTTTATCTTTAGAGACGGTTATGGTCTTATTTTGTTATGAACCTTTTGTGTAAAGAATTTATTATGGAGCTTTTTACTTGAGATATTTTGGTTGAAACTAAACTTGGAGAGTTATATTGGTCTTGAGACACTTTTGTTGTGGCCCACTATCTAATATAAAGTAGATATAAGATATAAACTAAAAACTAAATCTAATAATTGATTTGAAACTATCTAATGACTATTATTTTTTAGATATAAAATGAATTTAATTAATTATATCTTCATTAAAGGGTATATTAGGCATGTATATTTTCTCTTCCATCACCATGCACGTATGGAAAACCTACTGAACCCTAAAATCACTCAACTACTAACTGCAATTTCCAATTGGAAAATCAAAGCAAACAATAATCTTGGATGAATTTTTTTTTTATTGAAAGATATTGGATTAAGAAAATAAATACTAGTAATATTTTTAAGCGGAATATTTATACAACGTGAAGTTTGAATAAAACAAATATTCATATAGATTTTAGTAACTGTTTTGAACGTACTGTATGTATGGAATTTGACACTGTTTATATTAACACGTTTCATTGTTCACAGTTAGTAGTTTCAATATTAGAATGTATACTTTCATAATTTGGAAACTAATGTTCCATAATATGATGGCAAATGTTTCAAATACAACAAACTACCAAAATACAAAAACATGGTTGATCATTAATAATCTAGAAACAAATGTTCCATAATATAATAACAAAATTTTCAAATTAAACACAGTACCAAAATACAAAAAAAAACGTTATTGATCATTAATGTTTCATAAACAAGCATCATTCACATACACAATACTATTTCATAATCCTAAAATTAATATTTCATAAACAACACACTCATACAACCATAAGATTGATGTTTCAAAACCATAGCCATAACATATACTAAAATGTATTAAAATAATTTGAAAGCTTTAGCCAAAAGATTTGAAACTTGTAAAAACTATAAATGATCCTGCAATCTTGTCAAATTTATATTGAAATATATCCAAACTAATTTTGAAATATGTCCAACCAGGAAATGAAACTAAAGCAAACTCAATCAACAACTATTGAAATAAATATACATGTATCTAGAATCTTACTACTCAAAATAATGCAAACTCAATAGGTTTATGCAACTTCTTCTTTGCAACCCTACCCCTGCTCTTGGTCTTTCAATTTTCAGCCTTCTTTATATCACACTTCAGCCATGAAAATTTCCTCTTCATAGAAGTAGCCTAGAAATGACAACACAATAACAATATCATTAATGAAAAAAATGATTATGAAACATATTGGTTAGGAAATTTTATTGCAAAAATAGAATAAATGAAACATGTTCATATAAAAAATGTAATAAACATAAATAAATATTGAAACATTAGGCTAGTTATATTTCTCTTTATATAAGAATCAATTTTTTTATACAATTATGTGTAAAATTAACTACTTTACATAAATAAATAAAACTATTAAACTCTATGCATCCTTATGATGAATTCATTAAAATGTAGATTCACCATGAATCAAATATAAGATTTATCTAATAATCAAACTACCTGTTTTGTACATCTGCATTTTGCAATCCAAACTCAAACATCTCAATCAAATTTCATAATACCTGAATCCAATACAGAGGTGCTTATGAGTTATGATAAAGTGTATCAGACTTTTTTATTTTTTGATCAACGAAAGCATATTATAGGAACCCTCTTCTGAGGTAGAAAACAGGTTACAAAAAATCCCTCTAACTGACTACAGTTTGGGAGAAAAGGCATACAAAATAACAGGACAAACATCAAAAATAAATCAAGTTTTGCTTAACCAAAGTATGCAATGAGAATTGAGCATTAACATCTTCAATGTGTGAGGAGTGGGTGTACTGCAATTGTCGATTGCAAAATGGATTGGAAGTTGCAGCACCTTCAGTAAGATCTTGAGTTTTGTTGAGTAGTCTTCTGATACAGATGTGAGTTTGCATCATACCAGATGCATACCTGGCTTTGATTTTGCTGATAAGTCAGATGGAGAGGAAGGATAAGGGATGGTCTTGTTGATGGATTTGAGAGAGTTGCTTGACTTCCAAGTAAGCTTGTTGATGCTGTGATGAGAGTGATGAGTTGCTTGAGTTCCAAGTAAAAGTAACTTGGGTGCCAAGGAAAATGAGGTAACTGCAAATTCAGTCGATCTAATACCAAGCTTTGTGAGGTAGCAAGAAATGTGGATCAGTAGTGTGTGTGGCAATAAAAGAAGAGAAGAAGTTCCCTGTGATGGAAGAACAGAGAAGAAAGAAGAGCACTCAAACCTAAATGAAAAGCTACCCTCACACCAACAGAGAAAAGAAGAGAAACCCCCACTCCAAAAGAACAGAACCCAGAGTCTCTCCTAACCTCACAATCCTAAGATCCTCACCACCAACCACCCAAACCCAAACCCATCCCAACCCAGTCCCAAAAGAGGTGTGTAAAACCCGCCTCGCTTCAAGAGGGTATTAAATTGCAATCCGAAAACCTTAAGGTAGGTTCTTGAAAAAAAAAAAAAAATGAATTGGGTCGGACCGGGTCGGACCCGGCCCAAGCTGCTGGTCCGGCCAGGCCAGGCCTGACCCGGCCTTGCTTCCTCCTTTGGGCCGTGGATGCTCAGGCCCGCCTGAGGCCCAAGTGGTGCCAAGCCCACTTAAGGGCTTCGGTATAAAACCGAAGCAATGGGTTGGAAACCCTAATTGCCTCCCCCTTCGTTTCTCAGTCCCGATCCTCCCTCTCGGTTCGTCGTCCCGACCACGCCCAGCTCCGCCCTCTCTCCTCCACGCCGTCCTCTCCACCGACCACCGTTCCCGAGTCCGGCCACCACCCTCTCCCTCCCCTGGTTCGAGACCTCCCTTCCCATGACCACGCCGCCGGCCAGATCTTCTCCTCCACGCCGCCCTCTTCTCCGCCCCTCACGCCGCCACCGTCCCTCAAAACCCGACCCCTCTCTCCACACACCAACCGCCGCCCGAACCACCACCGTCCCTCTCGATCCCGGCCGTCCCGAGCCCGAGCTCGGCCGTCTCCGACCACCGTCTCCCTCTCAGAACGGAGTCGAGCCCTTCGAACCCCATCTCGCCGCCGACCGTCCACCTTCCTCGCCTCCGTCCAGATCTGAGGGGAAACCCTCAGCCGCGCCCCGACGCGCCCAAAACCTCCACCACCGGCGCTCCCTCCGCCGTGCTCCACCACCTCATCTTCCACGGTGAGGTTCTCACCACGAGGTTTGGTCGCCGGCGGCGTCTCCGTCGGTGGCCGGCCGGTTTCAAACCCGAGCCCCTCATTTGTCGGTTTCCCGTGTTGTTAATTTCGAGCCAAATTGGACCTGTTAAATCTGTATCTATTAAACCTGTGATGAATTTGATTAATTTTTAGAACTGAATTTGATTAATTTTTAGAACTGATTTGAATTGAAAAAGGGAAATAATTGAACAAAGTCAGAGTTAATTAAAGAGGTTGTTATTTGAAACGAAAATTAATTGTAAAAGGAAAAAGGGGGAATATCAGTTTTGAATTCTTAAGAAAGTTGATAAAACTAAATCTGATTAAATTAAACGGGTTTTAAAATGAATGTCGGTTTTTAAGTTTAAACTTGAGTTAAGTTAAATCGAAAAAGGGAAACGAAGCCGATCGGCTTATTAAGGGTTTGGGACCAAAAATATCGAGTTTGGAAACGAACGGAAGGAAACCGTTTTGTTTTAAAATCAAAACCGGAATTTGATAAAACAAGGGAGTTCAACGACGGTTTTAAGTTAAAAGGGGTTTAAACTGGGTTTAGATCAAACTTGAGTTCGGTGCACGGGTGCTCGAACTCGATCCGTAGTAATCCCGCTTTTATCCCGCTCGAGTGTGAAAGACAACTGTCGGATTTAAACTGGACTAATCGTAACCTGTAACTTAACGGCGGAACCGTTATTAATCTATGGCTTTCGTGTTTTCTTTAGCGTCCGGCTTCGATCGAAGTGAAGCTCGGAGTTAGCGAGCCAGAACGTCAGCAGCTAGGAAGCGTAGCGGTTGCTCTTCAGTTGAGGTAGGGAAAAGTAGCCGGATCTCGGCCCTGACTGGGGAAAGTTAACAGTAGAATTGCATGTGACACCGGGGTGTCGTGGGTTGAGTAGGTTATCGAATATTAGAAATGCATGATACGGGATTGTAGCGTTTATCAGAAAAGCGTGATACGGGAACATAGCGAATGTTGGAAATGCATGTGACACTTAGTGGTGTCGTAGGAGCAGAGAACTTAGCGATAATTGAATTACTGGAGGCATATGACCATGCCCGGAGGTTGTTTGTGAAACTAGCGATCTTAGGACTGTTGGAGGCATTGATTTATGCCGGAGGTTGTTGTGCGTTATTTATTGTTGAGCTTGGGTGGCCTTGAGAGCCCGTGTTATTTATCGTCGAGTTGGGTGGCCTTGAGAGCCGTGTTGTTTATTGTTGAGTTTTGGGTGGCCTTGAGAGCCCGTGTTGTCGTTTTGGTGTCTTGGGTGGCCGTGAGTGCCCGTGGGGTTGTGAACCCGTGTCTTTACTATTTGGTGTCTTGGGGTTGTTGAGCCCGCGAGTTAAGTGGTTGTGTTTTGGGAGGCCATGATGGCCCGTGGGGTTGTGGAAACCGAGTCTTGACTATTGAGGTGTCTTGAGTGGCCTTGAGTGCCTGTTTGTTGAACTTGCTCGTGATTGTGATTGTGATTGCGGTTCCCGGTAGGTTGCAAGCACTCTTTGGCTGGCCTGACCAAGTTTGAGTATCAACAGGTTGCAAGCATTCTTTGGCTGGCCTGACACGGTTTGAGTATCAACAGGTTGCAAGCATTCTTTGGCTGGCCTGGTCCGAGTTTGAGTATCACAGGTTGTAAGCACTCTTTGGCTAGCCTGATCCGTGTTCGTGTGAGTGGGAGAAGTTACTGAGCAGCTGGTTTGCGATCCTTTGTGATCTTGTTTGGTGTTGCGTAGTTCCTTTGAGTCCTTGGAAGAGGTCGTGACCGTTGCGTCGTGTCTACTTACGTGTTTGAGTGTCGAGTCGTTCGAGGAAGGTCACCGTGGGTGTTTGTCAGTCGGAGTACTTGGGTTGGGGACAGTGATCCCCGGGGTTGAGTTTGTTTTTGGTGTTACCGACATTGTCTGCTAATTATGCCGTAGTCAGTCTGTTATCCGTGGTGGTGAGCGAACGCTCACCCCTAGCTGCTTTTCCTACAGGTACTGTTCGTGGGACGAACTAGGTGAGCTCTCGAAGCTGGTGGAGCTAGGAGCGGAGTCCGAGTTTTTACTTTTGGTCTAGCGACGGATGCCTCGCCCTTTTTGTCCGCTTGTGGGACATTGTATTTTGAATTGTAATCATCCTTTTGTTGAACTAAACTGGTATTGTAAAGCTTTTTAATGGAAGTGGTTTCAAAGTGTTTTTCTTATCTTAAACGTTCGCGTCCCGAGTTCAGTTTACCGAAATTGGGGCGTGACAAGGTGGAAATAAAAACTCCAAGAAGATATACCACAGATATGCTTTGTACCAGTTGAGGATAAGCAGAGCTGAATTACTGTCTTGATGCACAAGATTTTGGATTTGTAATCCAGTCTTGGATAGTAGAATGATAGTTGGAGTTGAAAGAAGCCCACTCCCATCCATAGACCTTGTTTAAGATTTTGTTGAAGATTGTCTCATGTGATTCATTTACCTCATTAAATTGCAGTGTGTTCCTTGCAAGCCATAATTGCCAAAGAGTGACTTGTATTATACTTCCCCAACATCTTTGTAGCCTTGGGGGAACAAGAGTGGACCAGCTGCAGAAGAGTTGTTTAACATCTGGAGGACTAATCCAGACAACCCCCCACCATCTGCAAATTGATGTCCAAGTGTTCCAAGCTTTTGAGCAGTGTAATAAGATATGTGCCCCATCCTCAAAGTCCCATGAGCAATGTGGACAGATCATTTGTTGAAGTGATAGTTCCATTCCCCTCCCTTCTAGAAAACATTTTGAGGGGATTGCTTCAAGACAAGCAAGCCAAGAAAAAGCACAGAGTTTTGGAGGTACACCTGAATTCCATACCTTTGAAGTCCATTCTACCGCAGTACTATTTTGTTGAGCAAGCAAAGTATAAATTCTATTGACTGTAAAACCCTTCTCATGTAGTGTCCAGCACAGTTTATCCTCAGCAGTGGTTATGATGGTAGAGCCTAGAATGGTTGAAAGTGATCCCCACTCAAGAATTTCCCTGCCCATGGGATCCCTTCTGAACATGAGGTCCCAGTCCCCATTAGTTCTGATCTCTGCAATGGTTTTGCTTTTGGAATTTGATAAGGCATAGAGTCTTGGATAGCAAGTTTTAAAGGGTATGTCTCCCCACCAGTGATCATGCCAAAATTGTATTCTATTTCCTTTGCCCAAAGTCCAAGTGAGGCCCTTGTCCCCAAAACAGTCTGCAAATCTGTCATCTTTGAGGAGAACTAGAAAATGAGAGATAAAACTTGGTCTTCCTATCTCAGAGAATTTTGATAAGTCCCATTCATTGAAGCTCCAGCCCATTTTAGCACATATTGTTTGTTTCCAAAGTGAGTTTTCTTCTAGAGAAAATCTCCACCACCATTTTGCTAATAAAGAGATATTCATCAAATGTAGGTTTTTTATACCTAGGCCTCCCAAGTCTTTGGATTTACAAATCTGATTCCACCCAACTTTACAGAAGACCCTAGCAGAAGGATCACCGTGCCAGAGAAATCTTCTTTGCCAACTTTCCATTTCTTTTACAACTGCCTTTGGTGCTTTGAGTAGGGAGAAGTAATATAGGGGTAGTGCACTAAGTGTTGATTTTATAAGAGTGATCCTTCCTCCAAAGGATAATAATTTTGCTTGCCACAGTCCAAGACTCTTTTTGAATTTCTGAATGATAGGCTGCCAAGTTATAATCCTTTTGGAACTGGCCCCCAAAGAGAAGCCAAGGTAAGGTAATGGTAGTGTTCCACAATTGCAGGCCAAGATTGTTGAGTATTGTTGGATTTCTTCTAGGGTTACATTTAGAGGAATTAGAGAGGATTTACTATAATTGACATTCAGACCTGTTGTGAGCTTGAAAATGGAGAGAGTGTTTTTCAAATTCTGAGCTCCTTCTGCATTGGCCTTGATAAAGAATAGAGAGTCATCTGCAAATTGCAGATGAGAAATGGTTGGTCCATTGATTCCCAAAGAAATACCTTGCAACTAATCATGTATTAAGGCTGATTGCATAATCTGATTTAGTGATTCAGCAGCTAGAGCAAAAAGAAGAGGAGATAAGGCACAACCCTGCCTTAGGCCCCTATATAATTTAAAGTCTGATGATGGGGAGCCATTGATAAGTATAGACACATGTGCTCTGAAGCAGGATATCATCCAAAATCTCCACTGGAAGCCAAAGCCCATTTTTTGTAGCAACTTCATTATGTATAACCAGTTGACTTTATCAAAAGCCTTCTCAAAATCAGCTTTAAAGATCAATGCTGGTATTTTTGAATTCTTGATTTTATGCACCACCTCATTGGCCACTAGTACCCCATCTAGGATCTGTCTCCCAACAATGAAGCCTGTTTGCTCAAAACCAACCAAATCACTGACCACTCCTTTCAGCCTTGTAGATAGCAGTTTGGTGAGTATTTTGTAGGGTCCAGTCATTAGAATTATAGGTCTGAAATCATCAAATGTGAGTGGGGCATCACATTTTGGAATAAGGGTGAGGAATGATGAATTTAATCCTTTTCCCAAGTGTCATGTCCTATGAAAGTATTGAATAAAGTTTATCAGATCATCCTTGATGATTGGCCAACAAATTTGATAGAACCTTAGAGTGTATCCATCAGGACCAGGAGCCTTGTCACCAGCACAGGCCATTAGAGCCAATAAGATTTTCTCTTCAGTAAAGGGTCTTTCTAGATCAGCAGCTTTTTCTGGTGAAATTGTCTTGAAGTTCATGAGATCAAGGTTGGTGTGATTTGTTGTTTGTTCAGTAAATCTTGCACAGAAGTGGCTGGCAGCTGCAGCTTTGATCTAATCTGGATCTTCTAATAAAACATCATTTACCAAGACTTGAGAGATTTTTTTCCTACAACCCTGGAAATTAGCTATCCTGTGGTAATATTTTGAAGCTCTGTCCCCCTCATGATGCCATTTTTTCCTAGCCTTTTGGCTCCATAACTTGGCCTGCAACTTGATTTTGAGTGTCAATGTAGCTCTTTTATAACCTCTGTCAATGCATTCAGAAGGGGTAAGCACCCTATCCTCTACTATTGTATCAAGTTTATCTAGTTCTGATGTGAGGAGTCTTATGTCAGATTCTAAAATACCAAATACTTGTATATTCCACTCCTTCAAATTTTGCTTTAGGAGCTTGAGTTTTTTCCAGAGAATCAAATGTGGTTGCCTTGATATATGGTATGAAGACCAAAATTGATGCACAGCATTGAAGAATCTAGCATCCTCTAGCCAGATGTTGAGAAATTTGAAGGGTCTTGTCCCTCAATCAGTTTGTTCATCTAATAATAGTAGAGCTCTATGATCTGAAAGACCTCTTGATAGACATTTATGTGTAAGATTATTGTATTTGTGGAGGAAGCCTGTGCTGATAAGAAACCTGTCTATCCTTGAGGCTTGGGAACCTGCATCAAACCAAGTAAATTTTCCTCCATTAAGAGGTAGATCAATCAGAGATAAGCTGTCAATTAGCCCTTGGAAGGAGGAAATGTCATTTTGTGAGGCTCTTTTAGAGGATCTTTCATCTCTGTCCAATACTGCATTGAAGTCACCAGCCAAGACTAATAGTGGAGGAGAGGAGGAGGAGATGAGTTCAGCAACTAACTCTAGCCAGAGTGATCTTCTGTTTCTACTATCACAAGGGGCATAAATATTTGTTATACAGCAAGGTTCCCTAGTATTTTTGATCAAGCCAAACCATAAGAGAGCTCCATTAATCTTCTTTGTCATGGTGAGTTGGAAATAAGAGGATTTCCAACATGTTATGATTCCACCAGATAGTCCTTCAGAGGGAATGAAGTCCAATTCCCACCCCCAATTCATGCCACAAGATCTGAGAAAGCCTGCAGTAGGAGCCAGTAATTTTGATTCTTGAATGAGAACCATGGAGGGAAGTTGCTTGCGGATCACGTCACCCAGTGACTTCCTCTTTTGTGAGGAAGAGAGTCCTCTCAAATTCCAAGAGAGGATCTTCATAATGTTCTTATAAGTTAGGGAATGGAGTGGGTATGTTACCCACATCCAAAGGTAAAACTGACCCTATAATATGATCTTCAGAACCCTCAACTGGAGAAGGTTGCACAGCTCTATCATCATCTCATGAGGCAAGATCTTGAAGAATCAGTTCTTCACTGCAATCAGCTGATAATCCTATGATTTTCCCAAATGTCCAAGCCTTTTTTGCTTCATTAAGTTGCCCTTTTGATATGTAAGTCTTTGAGGAAGTTGGGGTTTCTTTGAACTTTGATCTTGTTGGGTAAATATGGGGAGAGTGAGTGCCTTTGTTCTTTTTTCCTTTGCCTTTGCTTTTGGGAAGAGGTGGGAATTTTCAATCATCCATATCTAGAAAATCTGTTGCCAGCTTCAGTGGGGTAGGAATGAGGGTTTTACTGTCACTTCTCAGTAATTCCAGCCCTTCTATTTCTAATTGCAGTTGTTGAGTGTGAGTTTGAGTTGATTGTTTCTCTGAAAATCCTTCTTTTGGGACAGTAGCAATTAATATTGGTGTTTCCAAAGTCTTTCCTTCCAAGATAAAGCTAGGACTCATATTTTGGGGCTCCCCCAGCCTTAGTGTCTGTGGTGGTATTGTACTTGCAGGGTTGGCTTGGGGTTGAATCAGTTGGCAAGTAACTGGGAGTTGTGCTTGTGGTGTGTATGAGACTGACTGAATTGGTTGGGCCAAATTGATGGAATTTGAACAGTGAGTTTGAGATTTTGTAACCTCAGGATCTTCTTCAGATGCAAAAGTGTCCTGTACTACTTGGTTTAGAATTGAAAATCGATTACTTGAATCTTTTGCAAGGGCTATAGGAGAGGTAACAAGTTTGTCCTCATTGATTTAGTCAATGACAAAGATTTGGGTGGTATTAACTGCTTCAATCCCACGAGGTGTTTCAGAAGAATTAATGAGGTGGGTGGCTGTGGTTTTAAGATCCGAGGTTGGAGGATCTCCCAGCTGAGAGGACATTAATTCCTCAGATAGTGAATGTAATGAATCATCCGAATCCTCAGCATCACTTTCATGTGTAATAACCTGCAAGTTTTGTAATACAGAGATTTCTTGTGGACATAGACTCTGAACCCAAATTGGAAAGGTTTGCTTACCTAATTGAATGGTTGCTTCTGAAGATATTTTTGAGAAGGAAGTAGAGTGTATCAAAACAAAAGCTCCCTCTAGATTAGTACCAGCAGTTGTTGTTGGATGAGTATATACATAGGTGCCAAAATTGGAAACTACAGAAGCAAAAGTTTCATCACACCATCCTTGATATGGTATGCCTCTTATTTTGACCCAAGAGAATTGTCCACCATACTTATCAAGAAGATCCTTTCCAGGAATGAAGGAGAGCCAGTTCTTTAGCCATGCTCCATTATCCTTCAGAAACTCTTGTTCTAACTCAGGGTTGTCACAATGAATCAGCACTGTATTGCTCCCCAAGTCCTTAACCTGAAGCTCACACACTCCTTCCATTATCAGATCTCTTGAGATAGAGGCAGCATTATGATTGTTGTGAGCTATAGCAAGTTGGGCCTTTTTGAAGAAATTATGCTTGGATGTAACTATAGAGTCTTGATTGGTAGGTGGCTTGAATGCATATCCAAAATGGGTTCTGTGATTTTGTTGATTGCTTCTTGCCTCAGTGACAAAGAGTTTGTATCCATTTATGGTGTAGCCATTAAATATAGAGATAGCCTCCTGTAATTGCTTCTGAGTTTGAAAGTAGCAGAATCCATATTTCTTGCCCAACTTACTTGGAGTGATAGGTATATGTGTTTTAACGATTCCTCCTACTTCTTCAAAGAGTGTTGCCAGCCAAGCCTGTGTTGCTTTAGTAGGGATATTATGGACATAGGCTACAGATGTGTCTCGAGGGTTTTGAGGGACAGAGTGTGTATTGAATGTTGTAGTATTGTGAGCAGGCTTCTGGTGATGTGTGGTTTCTGCAGAGTGTGAGGGAGTTGCATCTGGCCCTGAGTGAACTGGTTTGAAGTATTGATCATAGAACATCTTCTGTCCATCAATTAATTTGGGGCAGCCTCCAGGTGAATACTCCTGGGTTTTATCTGTGGAAGAGGATGAATGTGCTTGTTGAAACCTTCTTCTTCTTGTTTTGAGTAGTATCTGAGGCTGATTTTCAAAGACAGGTGGTGGTCCTATGGAGGAGGATGTGGTTGTTTTCAATGATGTGGTGATTGGGGCTTTGTAGCTGCCGGTTGGATGTGCAGCAGGCTGAATCTCTCCCATTAGCTCTTCCATGGATAACATGGTTGAGCAGTTGTGTTTTTGATGGTGGAAGATACTTGAGAGGCACTGAGAAGCACTGAGAAATAGTGGCCCAGGAATGGATGATGAGAATGGTGATCCGGTGAGCTTTTCACCCTGGATACTACACCAGCAAAGAAGACGATTGATGAAGAACAACGAAGAACAGAGAAGAAATGTTGCAGATGCTACAGTAAGTGTACTGTAGAGCTAGAGAGGATCCTGAGTAACAAGAAAATTCTTCGTACCATAGGAAGTTCATACTGTGTCCTTGATTTTGTGTTGGAAGGGGCAGTGGAGTAAGAGACGGTGGAAAGGTTGGATTATCTGCCTCTCTGGTATGGTCAAACTTGTTTCAAACTTCAAATACATTGAAATCAAAAAGGGTACAACGAAGAAGCCAACACAAAATAAATATAAAACAACAAAATGGATATAAGACGGAAAGAGAGAGATTAGGTTTGTTATGATACTATGGTCGGGTCTGTTGCTGGATTTATGCGACTCTAGAGCTATGGGCGGTGAGAGATGGAACGGCCACCGCATTGGAGGCGTAGACCGTGGCGAGAAAAGACGGTGGTAGTGGCGGACCGAGAAAATTTTAACGTTTAAATTATTAAATAATAACGTCGAGGTTGGGAACGAGTTTGTTTTGTGTAAAAAAAAAACAGGTCTGGACCAGGCCCGACGCGCAGGCTAAGCCCAGCCTAGCCATCCTTGGGCCGCTAGCTGCCTAAGGCCCAACTCGAGTCAGCCCGGGGTATTTAAACCCCACTCCTTCTCTGAAACCCTAATCCTCCCTCTCCTCACGCAGCCGACCTACCCCTCTTCTCTCTCTCTTCATCCTCGGCTTCTCAGCTTCGATCCCGTCTCCCTCTCATCTCGTCGGAAACGGCGTCTCCGACCTCCGTTCAACCACGACGACCACCACCTCCCCTCCCTCTCACCCTCTCGAACACCTCCGCCCAGAGCCGTCCTCTCCAGCCATCTTCCTGCCTTCGAGCTCGTCGATCCAGCCCTAAGACGCCGACACCGAGCTCTGGTACCCTCCTCTCCTCCGATCTGGAGAGTTCTCCGGACACGACCGCCGCCGCCGAGCCCTCCACCTCTCGTAGCCGCCTCGCTAGAACCTCGCCCTAGCCCCGAGCTCTCGGCCGTGTAAGGTTCCGGAGCCACCGTGCTCGACTCCGGCCACAAATCCCCGTTGTCCCTGTGCTGCTCCAGAACCGAGCGCGTCGGCGCCGCTCGCTACCGGAGGGTTCGACCGACCCAAGATCGCCGCGTCTCGACGAGACCCTAGCCGGCGACGTTCAGATCCGAGACGGGGACTAGCCCCCCACGGCGGCAATCACCGCTGCCCGTCGCTCTTTTCCTCCACGGTGAGGTTCGTGCCTGGGGGTTTAGTCGCCGGCGGCCGGTTTTTTTTCCATGCCGTTCGTCTCCTTTTATTTGGCTTCTGTGTTTTGTCCCGAGTGATGGATCGGTGTATTTTTGAAAACGACAAGAAGTATTGTAATTTCAGTGAAGAAAGTAAAACGAGATTTTGAATAAAAGTTCGATCTTTGTATGTCGGACGTAAAATTGTTATTGATTTGGACTGATTTGAAACAGAAAATCTTTGGATCGGATTTTGGTTGGATCAAAATCAAGGGTTTTAAATTGAAAAGAAAGAGGTATTAAAATGAAAAGTCAGCCTTAAGAAAAGAAAAGAAAGGGGTTTAAAATGGAAAAGAAATGGTTTTAAATGGAAAAAGAAAAGGGCTTTAAAATGGAGAGAGTTTAAAATCAATTTGGGTTTAAAAATGGTTTTGAACGGTTGAACGTTCGGGTTTGAACTGGTAACCGGACATAGAACGGAGTGAAAGCGAAACGTTGAATCGGTCCCTCGGGAACCGTGCCTCAGAAACATGCACCGGTTTCGGTGCACGGGTACTCAAACCCGATTCGCCGTGACCCCGCTTTTATCCCGCTCGAGTTTAAAGGACAACTGTCGGTTTTAAACTGGATTAATCGTGACCTTTAAATTAACCTAGGAACCGCCTCTAATTATGGCTTTCGTGTTATCTTTAGCGTCCGGCTTCGATCGAAGTGAAGCCCGGAGGTAGCGAGCCAGAACGTCAGCAGCTAGGAAACGTAGCGGGTGTTCTTCGGTTGAGGTAGGGAAAAGTAGCCAGATCTCGGCCCTGACTAGGGATAGTTAACAGTGGAATTGCATGTGACACCGGGGTGTCGTGGGTTGAGTAGGTTATTGAATATTAGAAATGCATTACACGGGAACGTAGCGAATATTGGAAATGCATGTGACACTTAGTAGTGTCGTAGGAGCAGAGAACTTAGCGATGTTAGAATTACTGGAGGCATATGACCATGCCCGGAGGTTGATTGAGAAACTGTTGGTTTTAGGACTGTTAGAGGCTTTGGTTAAGCCGGAGGTTGATTGTTTATTTGGTGTCTTGGGTGGCCATGAGAGCCCGTGTTATTATTTGTGTTTGTGTGGCCTTGAGAGCCCGTGCTATTATTGTTGCGTCTTGGGTGGCCATGAGAGCCCGTGTTATTATTTGTGTTTGGGTGGCCATGAGAGCCTGTGTACTAAGGTTGGTGTCTTTGGCTGTCCTGACCGAGTTAGAGTCTCGGGGGAGGTTGCAAGCATTCTTTGGCTGGCTTACGAGTTAGAGTCTCGGTAAGTTGCGAGCGTGTATTATTGTTGAGTTTTGGGTGGCCACGAGTGCCCGTGGGGTCGTCGAACCCGTGTCTTTACCTTTGGTGTTTTGGGTGGCCATGTGTGCCCGTGGGGTTGTGAACCCGTGTCTTTACTGTTGGTGGTTTGAGTGGCCGTGAGTGCCGTGGGGTTGTTGAGCCCGTGAGTTACTATTGGTGTGTCTTGGGTGGCCATGAGAGCCCGTGTTTGACTGTCGAGTCTTGGGTGGCCATGAGAGCCCGTGTTTGACTGTTGAGTCTTGGGTGGCCATGAGGGCCCGTGTTTGACTGTTGGTGTCCGGGGAGGCCGTGTGTGCCCGTGGGGTTGTTGAACCTGTGTCCCTACTGTTGGTATGCCTTGGGAGGCCGTGAGTGCCTGTGGGGTTGTTGAACCCGTGTCTTTATCGTTGGCGTGTCTTGGGAGGCCGTGAGTGCTCGTGGGGCTGTTGAGTCCGTGTTTTGTGGCTGGTGTCTTGGGTGGCCATGAGTGCCTGTGGAGTGCTGAACCTGTGTTGTTGCTGTTTGTTGAACTTGCTTGTAATTGTGATTGTGGTTACCTGAGTGAGAGAGGTTACTGAGACATGTCGACTGCCTAGACCGACTGGGATCAGAAAGAGCGAGGGACAGAGAAGTTGTAAGACAGGTCGACTGCCTGGACCGACTTTGTGTTGGAAAGAGCGAGGGACAGAGAAATTGTAAGATAGGTCGACTGCCTGGACCGACTTTGTGTTGGAAAGAGCGAGGGGCAGAGAAGTTGTAAGACAGGTCGACTGCCTGGACCGACTTTGTGTTGGAAAGAGCGAGGGACAGAGAAGTTGTAAGACAGGTCGACTACCTGGACTGACTTTGTGTTGGAAAGAGCGAGGGACAGAGAAGTTGTAAGACAGGTCGACTGCTTGGACCGACTTTGTGTTGGAAAGAGCGAAGGACAGAGAATTTGTAAGACAGGTCGACCGCCTGGACCGACTGGGATCGGAAAGGGAGAGAAACAGAATTGGTTACTGAGCAGCTGGTTTGCGATCCTTTGTGATCTTGTTTGGTATGCGATCCTTTGTGATCTTGTTTGGTGTTGCGTAGTTTCTTTTGAGTCCTTGGAAGAGGTCGTGATCGTTGTGTCGGGTCTACTTTACGTTTTTGAATGTTGAGTCGTTCGAGGAAGGTCACCATGGGTGTTTGTCAGTCAGAGTACTTGAGTTGGGGACAGTGATCCCCGGAGTTGAGTCTGTTGTTGGTGTTAACGGCATTGTCTGCTAATTATGCCGTAGTCAGTCTGTTATCTGTGGTGGTGAGCGAACGCTCACCCCTAGCTGCTTTTCCTACGGGTACTGATCTCAGGACAGACTAGGGGAGCTCTCGAAGCTTGTGGAGCTAGGAGCGGAGTCCGGGTTCAGTCTTTTGAGTCTAGTGACGGATACCTTGTACTTTTGTCCACGTGTTGGGACGTGTTTTTAAGTTGTAATTATTATTTTGATTAATTAAATGGAGATTTTAAAGTGTTTATCCAAAACAGGTTTCATTGTTTTATTGTTTTGAAAACGTTCGCGTCCCGAGTTCGGTTTACTGGAATTGGGGCGTGACACAGAGGTACTTATGAGTTATCATAAAGTGTGTCAGACTTGTTTCAAACTTCAAATACATTGAAATCAAAAAGGGTACAACGAAGAAGCCAACACAAAATAAATATAAAACAACAAAATGGATATAAGACGGAAAGAGAGAGATTAGGTTTGTTATGATACTATGGTCGGGTCTGTTGCTGGATTTATGCGGCTCTGGAGCTATGGGCGGTGAGAGATTGAACGGCCACCGCGTTGGAGGCGTAGACCGTGGCGAGAAAAGACGGTGGTAGTGGCGGTAGAGTCCTGGTCTCACGATCTGAGAAGCACGACGGAGACAGCCAATCGAGAGCTCATGGTGGTCGCAAGAGTACAAAACTTGGATGAGATTTGGGGATGAGTAGAAAGAGAGAAGGAGATCGTGTGTGAGAGATTGGAGTAGGTTAGTTACATGTTTATCATAAAAGAATAAAATACCCTTTGGATATACGAAATTACAGAAAAATATATCAAAATTTTGTTAATTACAAAATCTACCATTTTAATCTGAGCCATCTATATAGTTAGATCTAATGGTTGAAAACAGTTTTTATTTTATATTTCAATATATAGTTTACATTGGATAATGGTTGTTGTTATATCTTGTATTATCTTTAAGTCATGTCACGAGTCCGGTCAATACCTGATTTGGGGCGTGACACGGTGGATTCTGACAAACAAAACATCAAATCGGGGCATGGTGGTCAGCGATGTAATGATTGTTCTTTTTTTTTTAAAAAAACTATCCATCACACCTCTTCATCGCACTTTGTCTCTCCAAAGTCTCAACCAAAACACCATCTTCCTCTTCTTGACTTCTCAACATCCTTTCGTCTTATACTCGACCACCTCCCTTCTTTTCATAAATCACTGTATATTATTGCAATTCTCAACTACCAACAATCGTTTTTGTAGACTTCCATACACATTATTTTTCACCTTCAACCTTTGCTCTTGTTATTATTTGATATTTTTTTTGTTGTAGTTACTTTTTTGAATAAATATTTTGTAGTTGATCAGTACATACAATCAATTCAGGTGTTTAGATCTGTACATAAAAAAATAAATTAATAAATTATTTAGTTAATGGAAAGTTCATTAGTCGTGTGCTTGTCAATTAATCAGAATTTTTTTTATCAACAAAAACAACAATTTTATTCAACCCAATAGTACACTCCAAAGGAGAATTACAATCGAAGGAAGAAGAAAGAACGAAAATAGAAGGGCGAAAGAGGCCCGCTTACATCTGATTTAGAAACATTTTGATGGTGTCTTTACCTCAAAGAGAGGAGGTGAACCCCATTAATTTGCACAACGACCAAGCTCGTTTAGCTTCAGGCTTCTTACGGAGAGAGCGATAGAGGCTAACGTCTTTAAGAGCTTTAACGGACTTGAGACGACCATTCCTAACATGCTTGTTATTCCGTTTAGGACGAGAAAGCCGCGATTCTGGGTCAACCAAAGAGGAATGAAGATCGGCGATGAAGGACGAGAACGAGGGAGGGAGGACCCTAGAGGAGCCGGGTTTGGGATCCAAGGGAGGAGCTGGGCTCTTCAAACTAGGCCCAGCCATGCCATCAAAAAGGCCCCCCACAAGATTTCCATTTGGACCAGCGGGCAGCATGGGCTGGGCCTAAGGCCCGTCTTCCAGAAGATCATTGTGCGGTCAAAGAGTTAAAACCACATCGGATATCGAAGAATCGAGAAGAGGGAGAGACTCCTCTGGAAGCAACAACTGAGTAAATGTCTTAGGGAGAAACGAAAGCATTGGAGACAGAAACGAGGGCCTCAGGAAAAGCCGGTGGAGGAGTCAAGGCGACGCGATCAAGGCGGTGGAAACGGGAATCCTTGCCCGACGGGGGAGGGTCGTAGGACTAGGTAGTTCCATCCTGATCTTCCTTGGTCTCTTCGTCCTTTAGCACTATTTAATCATCTTCCAAGAAAGGGGATCGATCATCACTCTGATCCAAGTCGGTGACCAGAGGAGACCGCGCTCCGGAGGAAGAATTGATACTCTCCGACCCCACCTCATCAAGATCTTGTCTCGTCGAAACCAAAAAATTTCCGGGAAGATAAGGCAAGAGTGCACCAACGAGGAAATTGAGGGGCTTCGAGACAAGGCCGGATCTGAAGAGCTTGGCGAGATCTTGGCCCTTTCAAGTCCACCCAACTCAGGCTCCGGGGCAGGGGTGATGTCGAGGACGAGATGGGAAACAATCTTCGAGGCCTTAACCAAGGATTTGGAGTTGTTGAACGCCAACTCGATTGAGCGATCCACTAGAGCAAGGGTGTGCGTGAAAAGGAGCACGAAGGCGAAATCCAGGCGAGAGGCGGAGGAAGAACACGGATGAACGACGATTGGAATACCAACAGACTACGCTAGGCTTTGAATGGTCGGCACAGACCATGCCGAGATGGGGATTCCGGCAAAGCTGACACAAAGGAAGCAGCCGCCGTCGAGAACTGACCTGACGTCCACAAAAAAATCAACGAAGCAAGCTCAGAGTTTGACCCAGATTTGAGAGGCCTCGTTCTTGAGAGCTTCAGCAGCATGGAAGGTAATCAGAAAGGCTCTGCTTCCAAGCTCATCCAGACTGAAATACGTGCGAAGGGAGGGAGAGAAGGTATCCCAGATTAAAGCGGGTGAACGACAGGTCAAAGAGACCCCGATGATAGAGGAAGCAAGCAGGGACGAGTAATTGAGGTTTGGGGAACCTGGACAAGAGAGGGCTGGTTCCGAAGGCGTTGCAGTCTTTGTTCCGCCAACAACATCACTGAAGGAACGAGAGCTAGAACGAGAAACGCGAGGGATGGCAAGGGGCTGGGCCAAGGGAGTGGCTGGTTGGCGACTCGAGCTCCGAGCAGGGCCAGCGAAATTCACAATGAGCGGAGCAGATTCAAGCTAGGAGCCATGCTTGGAGGCAACCGCCGAAGCCGCGTCGGAACTGTTGAGGAAGAAAACAAACCCGAAGCGCTTTCCATATTTGGTGAGTTTGGAGGAGATAAAGGCACGACTCACCGTGCCAAAATCAGAGAAAAGATCAACGAGCATCCTGAGTGAAGGTTGAAGGTAGGTTGCAGACGAAAATGCGAGAAGAGGGAGGGTGAAGATGGGAGGAAGAGGGGTCAGGAGGTTTTGGAGAGGCCATCAGAGACAAAAAAATTACTCTTTTGTTCTCATTAATCAAAACTGAATGGAAAAAGTTAGGTAGGAAATATGCACTTCTGCCTAGTTATGGTGTCAATTCCAACGCTAGTAAACGAAAATCGGATCCAGTCCGATTTGAGGCTTCTTAATGGGCGATGATCCGTTAACCGCCCTTTCCCACTCCTACTTGTATTCTAGCATACTCTTACAATAAATAAATATGATCTATTATAATTTGAATGTTTTCTTCGTATTGTTTCTTTTTGTCAGTAAAGCATTATATTAAAACACCAACTCTCGAAGATCGAAAGAAGAAGCAAATTTGCATAAATCATCCACATTACAGTTAAACAATAATAAAAAGGGAAAATTTCACATTAACACCCTGCCAAACATTTAATTCCATTTTGATACTGTGGCATAAATTTTTAACACTGTCATACCCTAACCAAACTTTTAATTTCACTATCATACCCAGCTGTCAGATTCTGTTAACTTTTCATCAAAAATAGGTAAAATGTCCATAATACCCCCAACTATTACTCAAATTTTCAAACTCACGCTATTGGTTCAGAACTTTAAAATAAGTGAAATGACAATAGTACCCTTCATTGTTAGGGTGTTAAAATGAAAATTTCACTATTTTCAAAATAAAATCAGTTTTTTTATTATATAAATTTAGTTTTTTTTATGAAAATTATTTTTTCTAAAATTTAGTTTATTTTTTAAAAATTCTTTTTTTATTTATGAAAATTATTTTTATTTTCAAAAATTCTGTTTTTATTTATAAAAATTATTTTTATTTTCAATAACTCAGATTTCAATTTAAAAAATACATAAAAATAAGATTTTTTTAAAAAAAATACATAAAATCAATTTTTTTAAATATAATAATTATTATTATTTTCATTTTTCTACCCTCTCTCTTGTGCTTCTTCTCTCTCTCAATATCCAAAAATCCTCCTCTTCGTCTATCTGCTCCAAATCAATCCAATCTCAAAAAATAACCATCTGGGTCCGATTCCGATCTGTTATGAACTAATAGAATCCGAAAATGGGTATCAAATTTCTGACTACAACAGAAAGAGGACGGTGAAGAAGAAAGGTTTGGACGCCATGGCACAATGTAGCATGAGAAAGAAACTATGGGTTTAGAGAAAGGGTAGAGCTTGTTTGAGGATTAAGCAGTTGAAGAACATTGTTGATAGACTTTGAATTGTGAGTTGTTATTGAGTTAAAACTCTCACTATATAGGTACAATGTAGATAACATTAGTTACACAATATCTATTCAAAAGATATACATAATATCTATCTAGAGTTTGAGTTTATTCAAACTCTTTATCAAATCAGATCATATCACTAACACGCCCCTGCAGTCTGAACATGAGGCTCCCGAACGTTGAGGTTGGACCTGAAATCAATGAAGAGGACTCGAGGCAGACCTTTGGTGAAGACATCAGCTATCTGGGACCGCGAAGGAACATGAAAAACCCGAACGTGCCCTTTTGCGACCTGCTCTCGAAAAAAATGTATGCCCAACTCAATATTCTTAATCCGCTGATGTTGGACAAGATTACCAGTGAGATAAATGGTGCTAATGTTGTCACAATACACCAAGGTAGCTTTGGACACCACACGATGAAGCTCAAGAAGGAGATTACGAATCCAACATGCCTCAGAAACGACGTTAGCCACAGCTCGATATTCGGCCTCAGTGTTGGAACGAGGCAAAGTCTTTTGCCGTTTGGAGGACCAGGAGATCAGGTTATCACCCAAGAATACGCAAAAACCAGACGTGGAGCGACGTGTGTCGGGACAATCGGCCTAGTCAGCATCAGTGTAAGCGACCAGATACGTGGAGGGCGTTGAGTAGAGGTGAAGACCAAGGTGTCGGGTACCCTGAAGATAGCGGATAATCCGCTTCAGCGCACTCATGTGGCTAAGCCGGGGATCATGCATATGAAGGCAAAGGCATATCTGCTGAACATCGTAGGAAATATCCGGCCGAGTGAAGGTGAGGTACTGGAGCGCCCTTGCAAGACTACGGTAGAGAGTAGGGTTCTCAAACGGAGAACTGTCTGAAGCGCTGAGTTTGCCCTGAGTATCCACCAGAGTTGCCGAGGAAGAACAAGACTCCATACCTGCTCGAGCAATAATATCGTCGGTATATTTCCTTTGAGAAAGGAACATACCCCCGGGATGACGAACCACATCAATTCCCAAGAAATAAGATAACGGGCCCATGTCCTTCATGGAAAAATCCGAGCCAAGTCGAGACATAATGAAGAGACGAAGAGCGTCACTAGAAGAGGCAAGGATAATATCGTCCACATAGAGAAGAATGTATGATGTGTCCTTGCCATGTCGATAGATAAACAGCGAGTGATCAGACCTGCAATGACTGAAACCAATAGAGGAAACAAAGTCAGTGAAACGCTGATACCACGCCCGAGGAGCATGTTTCAGTCCATAGAGAGACCGATGTAAAAGACAAACATGATCAGGATACATGGCACTCCAAAAACTGAGGGGCAGATGCATGTAGATCGTCTCACTGAGGTTGCCGTGTAAAAAGGCGTTCTTCACATCAAGTTGATGGATAGACCAAGACTGAGCAACAACAAGACTCAGAACAGTGCGGATGGTCGAGGGCTTGACCACATGACTGAATGTCTCCTCGCAGTCAACTCCAACCTGCTGAGACCGCCCATCACCCACCAGCCGAGCCTTATAGCGCTCAAAAGTACCGTTAGACCGAGTCTTGTGACGAAATATCCACATAGACCTGATAATATTCTCTCCTGTAGGACAAGGAACTAAAACCCAAGTTTTATTGTTAATTAAAGCATTGAATTCATCTGTCATTGCGGATTTCCAGTTAGGATCACGGAGAGCATCTATAGGGTTACGAGGTACAAGAGATATAGAGGTAGTAGCAGATAAATTAAATTGGACCTTTGGCTTGGTGATGCCCAACCGACCACGAGTGATCATCGGATGAGCAGGCTGGTTCGGTAATAGTGGATCCGGCCGGGTCGGTTCTGGCGAGTTGGGTGGATCGGGAGTAAGTGTGACTGGGGATCCGGGTGGGTCAGCTTGGAGCTGGGCTGGAGGAGTGGTTGTGCGGGTCGGGCTGTGTGAGGTGGTTGTTCGGGCTGATGAGGTAGTGTTGGGCCGGGCCTGGGCTAGAGGAGGGAACTCGGTTGGGCCAGTTCGGAAGAGGAAGAAGGCCCAGACGAGTGGGTGAGGTATCTGTGGGAAAAAAAAACATGGGACTTCACTGCAGGTGATATATGGGTAGTCAAGAAGTCATATGTGGTGGATGAGAAATGGGTTTTATGTGAAAAGGGAAAAACCGTTTCATCAAAAATAACATGCCTCGAAATTATGAATTTTTTTTAATTTTTCATATCATAGCATTTGTGCCCCCTATGATTCGGAGGATATCCAACAAAGACACACGACGTAGAGCGAGCTTGCAACTTATTTATTTGTGTGGAAGGAAAAAGTGGAAAACATAAACAGCCATACACACGGAGATGAGAATAAGATGAAACACGATGATATAAAGACAAAGTGGGGTGGAAAAATTCAGTAATTTGGATGGAAGAATATTAAGTAAGTATGTGGACATAGAAAGGGCGTGATGCTAAAATGAAGGTGGCATACATGCATGAAGAAGAAGAAGAAGAGTACGAACCATGTTGTTCAAACTTCGAATTTTACGCTCAGCACTAACAATTTCTATAGCGGAAGCCAGCTTCTCCATTACAACAATTTCAGAGAAGAAGGTACAGCGAGTCAGAACAGAGCGACCTGCGTCAAGTGTGAGTCAAAGACGGCCAATTTCTGTTTTGATATTTCAGTAATTACATTTGTAGCGCTGAGTATTGGGAAATTATGAAATGAGCCCCACAATTTACAAGAAAACCTCCTCAGTCCTCTCTCTCTTTTTCTGAAAACCTGGCCTTTTTTCTCCGTTCAAATTTCATATATTTGTGTTTACATATTCCGAAATTACAGTTTCATGCTTGCAGTTATGGGAGTGATTGACTATTTTATGTACCCAACCTACAAGTAATCATATAAACAGTTGTAATTTCATATGAATATATTATTCTAGATTGAACTTCCAGTTACATGATTATAAACAATATTAACCGTTTCGTTGTGAAACAAGTGTGTTGTTTGGTGGCCTCCACCATTCATGACAAACATGACAGGATCTTGCTCATGTTCTACTGGAAATAGAGGTCTTTATTGGTGATTGAAGAAGAGACGAAGAGGGGGATTTTTGGATATTGAAAGAGAGAAGAAGCACAAGAGACAGATGGTAGAAAAATGAAAAAAAAATATTAATTATATTTAAAAAAACTGATTTTATGTATTTTTTAAAAAATCGGATTTTTATCTATTTTTTAAACTAAAATCTGAATTTTTGAAACTAAAAATAATTTTTATAAATAAAAAATGAATTTATAAAAATAAAAAAAAAAATTTGAAAATAAAATAATTCTCATAAATAAAAACTGAATTTATAAAAAATAAACTAAATGTTCAAAAAATAAAAATAATTTTCATAAAAAAAAATAAATTTATAAAAAGAAAAACTGGTTTTATTTTAAAAATAGTAAAATTTTCATTTTAACACCCTAACAATGAAGGATATTGTTGTCATTTCACTTATTTTCAAGTTCTGAACTAAAGGCATGATTTTGAAAACTTGAGTAATAGTTAGGGGTATTATGGACATTTTACCTATTTTGGATGGAAAGTTAACAGAATCTGACAGCTGGGTATGAAAGTGAAATTAAAAGTTTGGTTAGTGTATGAAAGTGTTTAAAATTTATACCAGGGTATCAAAATAAAATTAAGTGTTTGGCAGGGTGTTAAAGTGAAATTTTGCCTACTCAAAATTATGAGCTCTGTTAGTGTTCAGAACCTCTAACCGAAGCGGTGTCTTTTCTCTAGGGTCGCCGTCGTTTCTCGGGACTCAATCTGGTACTGTTGCTCCGTCGATATAGTGTCCATACTCTTCACCCTTTCCTGCTCAACCACTGCCCACGAGGGTCATCACTACCCAATTTCCATCTTCCCCGATTTCCTCAATCTCACCCCCGACTCCCATCACCACGATCACGCCGCCGCCGACATCGCCTGTCTCTTTCCTAATTGTTTTTGGGGGTGCCTCGTCTGCTTCTGTCTCTCCCCCGATTGATATCGGCGGCAATGCTCTGAAGCCTCCATCGTCGTCTCTAAAGTCGCATCGGTCGCCGCCTTTGAAGCCGTCGCCGCTGGCACGTACTTCTCACTGGCCTCCACCACCGCATCCTCCTCGACCCCTCTCTCGATTCGGGATCTAGCTACTCGAGTGGGTCTTTTTTATTTTCTCTAATTTTTCTTTTGCAGGGTCAAAAACTAGTACGCAAATATTCAGGGGCTTGTGCTCTAAGGAATGATCCTGGGAGGGTACCTTTAAAGTGCTCTGCCTCCCGAAGAAGTGTATGATGGCAGGTTCGATCGTACTCTACTGTGCATGCAACATTTAGACAAGACCTCAAGCAGCCGTAGTCAACTTCTTCAAGTTTTAGTGTGTTGCATTTATGGCATCTCATCCAATACCGTATGTAACGGTTCTAGTGAAAGAAGGTTCAGTGAGCCATTGCTCTTTCTGTCTGACCTTAGTGGCTCGAGAGCATGTTCCCTGACACACATCGATGTTATGATATAAACGTTTATAAAATTACAACTTTCGCTCAGAAAAAGAACCAAAATTATTAGCACGGATAACCTCGATTACAACCCGACAACTGTCCAACCTAATAAACATATTGTTTTCTTTTCATTTGTCTATATTAGTTTAAAATGTTACTTTGTATTGTCATCTGGTTAATTTACGATTTGTTCCGAAACCAAACTACTAAAGTTAAGTATTCTGTTCTGTACCTGTGTTTGGATCATTACAAACAAAACCATACTATAAAAACCCGTAACATAATTAAAAATGGGAATGGCCGGCTGGCAGTTAGTTCCAACAGGGTTTTGAGCACATATCCATCATGTACATCACGATTCTATCAGCCGAATAATTTTATTTATTTTTGAATAAAAGTGCAATATTATAACTTAGATACTCAGCACATAAGATGTGCGTCAGGTAACATATTTCTTGGCGACAATGAAGAACAAACAAAAACCATAAAATTCGCTGATTTTTAAGGTACTAGAACCGTTATAGAGGTATTGAAACGCTATATAGACAGGAAGGAAGGATGGGGGATGAGAAAACGCTACTAGAAGTCCTGCTCCGAAATCTGGCCAAGGACTGCATCAGTAGTAGGAGGCAAAACTTTCACTAGTGACCCCTCTCGGAGCTAGTCCCTGAAGCATGGAGAGTCTAACATTCCTCCTGGCGAGGCTGTTTTCCAGCCCTCGCTTGGTTGTCCCGGGTAGCATCTGTAGCAGACCTCTTACTTCCTCTAGTAGCAGTTCCTCCAACATTTGTATGCCTAGACAGAATGGGCGCTGAAACTTCAGTGACCCGGTTACCAGAGACCCGGTCGGTCACCAAATTTTTCCAGCCTGGATCCACCATTCCAGGTTGGGTGTTAACCCAAGGCTTTGTATGGTTAGATACAGTGCTCGGGGAAACACAAGGACTCCTTGCTCGAGATGAGGAGCCCTTAGATACAGTGCTTGGGGAAAGCCTCCCGAGTCCTTAGGGTACGCTTTGTAACTCATTTCAGTCTGTTGCATACGACTTTACCAGCTTGTCCCTTTAAAACTCTAGGAGAGAAGTGACATACCTCAGAGTGCCCCGTATTACCAGCTCGCAATCCCGCACCACGTGCCCCATTCTTGCACAGTTGAAGCAAAAACTTGGGAGCTTCGTGTAGGTGAGGTCGACCTTGACGGGGTCCGGGAACTCTTTGAAGCGTAGCACCAGGTTCAGCCTGAGGGGACGCTGAATAAGGTGCCAGAGGTGCACCCGCACGGCACCTCCCCATCACATGCCCCACTAGTCGCAGGGTACCTCCACACAAACTCCTAGGGCGCCCCCGATTAACTCCCCAGTGTTCTTCGTCAGGACCAACAACAACAGGCCCCAGGCGTTAACCTAGAGTTGCAGTCGGTCCAGTGCGGGAAGGTTTCGGGCACAAGGGTCCAGATCAGCAAGAAAGAGGGGTCGTCCATCGAAGCTCCAGAGCTCATTAAATCGTACCCATGACCGCTCCTCCGTCGTCCGAAAATAGAAACCAAAGAGGCCCGACCGAGATCCTTGACGACAAGGCCCTCTACTGCCCGACCCCACGCGGTGGTGATGATACGGAGCATGACCTCTTTCCAAGGTGGGGTAGACATCCACATTTTCCCCAACAATCCCAATTATTGTCGGGCGATGATCATGGGGGAAAGTATAGAAGACGGGATTACAACCTCGACCTCTTCGTCGTCTTCAATAGAACAGGATGAGAGCCCATCGTAGAGTGCTTCCATTGAAGCATGCACCTCTGGTAAGGTAACAGTTGGAGGCGTTGGGGGCTCATCCAAGGACGGAGCCACCGTCCGGCCACGAACCATACCGGCCGGAACACTAAGGAGAGAGTGGATGAGTGGGATCCTATCCCGGTTGGGGTGACTGCGACCCAATCTCAACGCCCCCATCACCATCCGTGGGAGATCCGCCATTGGGGCCTTGCCTCGTGCTGAGTCCCGATGAAGACAGGGAGGATCAACCCGAGGAAGAGGATCGCAAGAAGGGGATGGAGATACGGTGAAGACTTGTGACAGCGGAAGAGAGGCCCCCACCGAGTTTCTTGCGAAAGAAGAAACGCCTTTGGGCTTCACTGGTCGGCCTCGTTATGGCTTGGGTGTAGGTAGTACAGCAGAGACACCCATAGAGAAGGGAACCACTACCATGGAAGAATAGAAAGTCACCGGAACCACCGGGGTAGGAGAAGAAGCCTTTTCAAGGGTTGGATTTTCCTTTTTCCTATGCCGAGTTTTTAAGGCTTGAAACTCTCCCAGAGACGGAGTGGTCTCTAAGAGAGAGGACTGTATCGGGCGCGACGTGACGGGGTTGACAGTGGATGCAGCAACAATGGCGTCAGGCGTGTTAGCGGAGGAAGCAGATGGAAGGAGCACCATGGTCGTAGAGGTAGGACGGCTACGGCTAGAGTTTAGCTCTCGAATATCGAGAGTGAATTTTCGCACTTTCATGTAACTTTTCAGCCGAATATTTTATAGGCATGGCTTTTATAAAATCAAAGATATTAAGTTCGATAATACGAATAAAAAATTATTTTTTATTGAATGTGTTCTTTTTTTTGAACAAAATGAGCAGATATTATAAATTAAGGGAGTTTGCGAAATACAAACCCGAACAAACAAATATAAACGTACTGAAAGATAAACCAACTAAGAATGAAAATGCATAGACTGAAAATTAAATATGCTCTTGGGTATCGGAAGGCTGTCTGGATCGTGTCAATGCGGTAGCGTTTATCGACACCGATACAGTATGAGCCAAACAAAGGGGCACTGATCGAGCAGATCAAGTGTGAAGACGAGTAGTGGTGGACTACGTATCCCCACAGGATATCAGTGTGCACCGTCCTCCCTTGAATGATAGGAGTAGGGCTCCAAAGCGCGGGATTGTTGACCCCTGAAGTGGTAGGGGGATACCATGTCGGCTGTTGGCGGAACCACTGCCACCAACTGACCAGAGAGGCGGTGCAGCCAACCGACCCCTCTCTAGAGCTTCCTGGACTAATCCCGCTAGGCGAGGGTGCTTAAAGCCCCCCGTCGCTGTTGTATGTGACGCCTCATCGGACGCCGTAGAACCCTCTGATTCCTCTGGCTCTCTCTCCCTTTCCTGCCTCTTCTTCCCATACTTCGATTTGCTAGGAGCCCTAGGAAGCCAATCAGCTGAAACATCCTCCTGGTGCTCCTCACGGGCCTTGTATCTCCCCTTCTCCCAGCTCTGTCTTGGTGTCTATGGGCTAAAGTTTCGAGTTGGCACTCCCGACGTCCCACCCAAATATGCTCAATTCGTCCCCGAGATAGCCTTCCCGTGTTTAGCCTTCTCTGAGGCTATTCTTGGGTATGCCGGAGATCTCAGGGATGGTCCTCGAACTCCCCCCGAAATCGGGCAAGCCGGAAACAGGTGCCCCGCACAGCTACACCCAAAACAATGGTCCGTCAGGTGTTCATAAGATATATGAAGTAAGGTACGTACCATTGATTCCTCAAGATGGAACCAAGCTCGACTCTGTAGTGGGATCCGAGTGTCTGCTCTTATTCTGATCTTCATGAAATCTCCCCAGCAGAGGTCATCCTTATCCACATCCACCGTATGACAGACTCCTAGTGTATTCCCCACTCTGAAGCCTACCTCCCACTTCCAAGCCCCCATTGGTAGATTTGAGACACGAACCCAAACCGAGAAGTGATGGAAGCAGAAATCCCCTGCTCTCATATGGGCTCTCAGGTCGGTGAATAGCACTAGCGAGTCCTAAAAAGACCAAGGTTCCCCCAGAAGTACTCTTGAGCGCTCCTTAGCCGTCTTGAAAAAGAAAGCTTGTATTCCATCCTCTAGCGGTTTGGCCTCCACCTTCATTGCCCAAAGATCCTCCATGCGGGCTACCATGAACTTCCAAAAGAATTTCCTCGATGTCAGAACCTTAGCTGCCAAGGAAAATTTATAATTCGGTCCACAATCAACAACTTCTCTTTCCGGAACTACCACTTCCTTGATTTGCATCGAGTGTAACCTTGATTCCAAATCACCCATAGGCTCCCCATAGGTACGAGAATCCCGTTCCATTCGAACCCGGTCGAAAATCGGGTTTGGACCCATCTGATTACCCGGTTGAACCGGGTTGGCCCGTGGGTAATTGGTCTGACCTGGACTCGTACTGCCAGACCCGAATCTGGCTGCCCATGCCCGGTCCACCCCGCTCTCGGTTCGCGCAATCCCAGGCCTGTGCCAGCCCTTGGCGTCCAATTGGGCCATGTGTGCCCGGCTCGGCGCACATCTGCAAGGAAACCCCGGCCCAGACCCGGATCACCACGCGTGCGGTCCGGCCCATCCTTAGAGGCCCTAGGGTTAGGGTTCTCACGTGCCAGCACCGCCACCTTACCCTTTCTTCTCCGCCAAGCTATTGTTGTCGGAGTCTTCTCTGTCGCCGGAGCGCTCTCTGACGAGATCAGGATGGGGAGGAGACCATCCCCCTCCCTGATGGTGTCCTCCGTGACCTCCAACACGCCGCCAGGTGCCACGTTCCACTGAAAACATGACTCCGATGCAAATTCCTTCGTCGCCGGGGTGCGCATACCTCGTGGTCGTGGGCCCTTCGCCGGAGTACGACGGAGACTCCCCATCAACGCCACCCCTCGAGCCACCCGAGCCATATTTGACGTTCTCTCGGTCGAGAACGCCATTGTCGAGCCATCCACTCTACGCGACTTCCATTCCTCCGCCAGAGTGAGAGACTTTTTGTCCGATGAAACTGATCGCCGCGAGAGTTCCTCCTCCTCCAGCTCCGATACCATCGCTTCCTGCCCCAAATCCTCGCCATCACGACCAACATCGTGCTCCTCCGACGAGACGACCTTCCGTGAGAAGAGATCCTCCTATGGCTCCGATCCCATCGATTCCCGATCACCTATGCTTGACTCTCGAGAGAAAACAACAACGTGACCTTCATTGCTTCCATCAGACCCTCCTGAGCGCGCCATGATCTCCGGAGAAGATGAAACCCAAATCGCAAAACCGGACCCTAAACCCTAGGGTTCGAGAGAGTCGGCTGCACTTTTTATGATTACCAATAAAATAGCATACAATTATCCTTTTTGTTATATTCTTGAATGAATGTGTTCTTATATTTATCCAAGTTTTTATTTTTTTTATCCAAGTTCATCATTCACCAATATGAAATATGAATCGGTAATAGTTATGGAATTGCTCTCCACCTTCAACAGATCTGCACTTAATATCTGTTATGTGATATTGGTCATGATGAGGAGAAATCTGCTAGAAACTCCTTTTATCCTAAAAACTGTGTGAACCAATCCAAGACACACACACCTAAGATCTAACATTCATCATGTTGCCACATCATCACTCCAATCCCACACAAATTCACGCCACTTTCATCATTTCTCACACAATCAAGGGCATAATTGTAATAGCATGGTGTCATGTGGACAAGTACCCATTTTTTTCTTAACCAATTCACTAATTTAATATTTCCCGATTCGTTTGAACTCCGACTAGCTTCAAACTTGCGCCAATATTTTTCTTTTTCCAAGGGCTTTAAATCAAGATTAGTCATGAATACATTTTGAAGAACAAAAAATAAAAATTTATATTGGGGTGATAAAAACAATGTTGAGTGTTGATAAATCTTAACTAATAAATTTTTTATGTCGTGGTATCAAACTAGTGCTAAATGTTGATAAAAAAACATGTACTGGGGTGATAAAAAACAGATAATGAGGTGATAAAAATCATGTTCAATTAAAAATATGGGTTACAAACTAGAGTTTAGTGTTGATAAAAATACATGTGATGGGATGATAAAAATACATGTAATTTAATGATAAACCTAGTGTTTAGTGTTGATAAAACTAGTTCTTAGTGTTCACAAAAAAAACATGTGATGATGTGATAAAAATCATGTTTGATTTTGGAAAATGAGGTGATAAAACTAATGTTCAGTGTTGATAAACCCAGTGTATAGTGTTGATAAACCCAGTGTATAGTGTTGATAAAAATTACCCAGACTTAACTTTTTTTTAAAATCAGACCCGAAATAAGGGTGATAAATTGGAGTTTAGTGTTGATAAAAAAAACATGTAATGGGCTGATAAAAACACATGCAATTTAATGATAAACATAATGTTTAGTGTTGATAAAACTAGTGCTTAGTGTTCGTAAAAAAACATGTGATGATGTGATAAAAATCATGTTCGATTTTGGAAAATGAGGCGATAAAACTAGTGTTCAGTGTTGATAAACCCAGTGTATATTGTTGATAAACCTAGTGTATAGTGTTGATAAAAATTACCCAGACTTAACTTTTTTAAAAAAATCAGCCCCGAAATAATTTTTTTTCGTGCTTCAAAAAACATTCATGACTGATCTTGATAGAAAGCCCTTGAAAAAACAAAAGTAATGGTTTTAAGCGGGAAAAATTAAATTAGTGAATTAATAAAAAAATGATGGTTGTACTAAAAAGCCCTTACCACTTACTAAAAAGAGATGTTTTTTTGCAGTCAACAAGTCAACAACTCAATTGCATCTCATCCATCCATTCTTAAAATGAATGGCTTGGATTGGTTCACACGGTTTTTACGTTAAGGAGTGGTTTCTATTTGATTTTTCCTCTGGTCATGATTATCCTGTTAATAAAAAAAAAGTAATAAGTAACTTCGCTTTTAATTTTACTTCTGTATATTCTCGTTGACTTGCATATATATGTCCCAAACCCCTCATAATTTTTTTTTCCTGTAAGGTTCTCTCAAACCTTTACTACCATCGTCTATCACTTCCTTGCATCTCCACCGCCACCGATCGGCCCCTTAGTCGCCCTTGACGACTTATCGCCTCAATCATTGTCGATCTCCCTGATCATCAACTTCCTCTATGCATTCCGCACAAGCTTAACCTTCTGACCTCACGGTGTTGAACACCATTAAGGTATGTCCTCTCCCTCCCAACCTTGTTGCTGGCCAACCGCCAATTGCGGCGAACAAACCCGACTATATGCCACCGACCCAAAGTACCGACCATGTTAAACCACTTAGATATAAAAAAAAGACTAAAATACCGACTCTGAAACCAATCTAACCCCTCCCCCGATGGTATTTACTCCACTGTTTGATTCATCAGTGAATCAACCACGAGAACTCCGACCGGTTACGACCCCTGATGTCGTACCAGGAATGAGCATGACCAAACCCTCATGGCCTACGCCCCCACCCCACTCGGTCCCTACAACAAACACATTCTTTGGAACGATGTCGCAAGAGCTACTTCCCCAATACCCCTCCCATACACAACATGGGATGTGGTCTCCGGACGCATCCCTACTAACGCCTCCCCAGGACCTCCTCTAGGGCGTCTCAATGAATCTGACCCGAAATACCATGTGGTTACAAATACGAGGGACATGAGTGCGAGCTGGGGAAGGTACCCCACATGGAGGGAACCGTCCGAAGGAACCATCATCCAGGCAGCCTATCTCCAACTAGACCAAGGTAAGTCCCACATGGAGACAATTATGGATCTTCAACAGAGTTTTGATACTTTCTAGATTGAGGAGGAATAGGATGAGAATATCATCTTTGCTGCATCATGTGGCTTAGATTGGTTTGTAGTTTGCACGATAAGGATGGTTTTTACTGGATAGCTACCCTATATTTATATATATATATATATGCAAGAAGTCGTATTACTATAAAAGTGTATACATAAGAGTTTCTAGAGAAGAAATCAAATAAAAACTCACCATTAACGTAAAAATTGTGAGAACTCATCCAAATCATCCATTTCATATATGGATGGATGAGATGCAATTGAATTGTTGACTTATTGACTGTAAAAACACATCATTTTTTGGTAAGTGATAGGGAATTTTTAGTCAAACTATCATATTAAATTTTTTATCAATTCACTAATTTAATCATTCCCGCTTCATTTGAACTTTGATTGGAAGATCAGTGGTGAATATATTTTGAAGCAAGAAAAAAAAAATTATTTCGGGCTTGATTTAAAAAAAATATATATGGTAAATTTTATCAACGCTGTATATTGGTTTCTATCAACATTTTACGCTGGTTTATCAACACTAAATACTAGTTTTATCACCTCATTTTTCAAAACTGAACATAATTTTTATCATTTCATCACATGTTTTTTATGAACATTGAACACTAGTTTTATCAACACAAAAATTATGTTTATCTCTAAATTACATGTGTTTTATTACCCTATCACATATTTTTTTATCAACACTGAAAACTAATTTTATAAACACTAAACTATAGTTTATCACCCTTATTATCAAAATTGAACATGATTTTTATCACCTCATTACTTGTTTTTATCACCTCCCTACATGTTTTTTTATCAATATTTAGCACTAGTTTGACCACCACGATATAAAACATTTATTAGTGAAGATTAATCAACACTAAACATTATTTTTATCACCCTGATATAACTTTTTATTTTTGTGCTTCAAAATATATTCAATATGCTAATTGATAGATAGCCCTTGGAAAAATAAAAATATTGGCGTAAGTTTGAAGCTAATCGGAGTTCAAACGAATCATGAATGACTACATTAGTTAATTTGTCAAGAAATAAATGGACACTTGTCCACATGACACTATGCTATTACAGTTATGCTCTTACTCGTGTGAGAAAGTGGTAGGGTTAGGGTGATTATCTTGCATTGTAAGAACTGCCCCCGGTCGATCCTGGTCGAACCGGTAAAATTTGGCAAAGTTTGACTTTCGGCCGGAAAAGTCAACCGATGACTCCGGAAATCATTCGGGACCTTTCCGGGGCCCAAAAATCTTAGCCGTCATCACGGTTGACTTAGTTAGGCCATTTCCTTTCGTTTAATTGTAATATTGGTAAAAGTCAACTTTGGTCAAATCCGAACTTTTTATCGACTAAATGCGATTAAATTGGACTGCTGGTTTTTAATTAAAGGAGAAGGGTCCCCACTATGGCACACATCACTAGTGGTTTGGAGGAAAAGAAAGAGGCTCAAATGACCTCTCTACCCTCACTAGTTGTCTATAAAGGGGATAAGAACTAAAGGGTTTTTGGTCTTTTCCATCTCTAGGTCTTTTTATGGCATTGGATGACACAAAATCATATTTATTCCCTTGTAGCAGCCGAAAATTGAGAGAGAAAGGAGAGCTTGGAGCTTCCATGGTGTCTTGAAGAAAAAGAAAGAGAAAAATGAGACCTTTTGTATCAATCTCTACCCAAATCCTCTCTAAAATCCCTTCATCTTCATCAACTCATTCTCCTAGAGGTTTGTATATCATTAACTCTTCATTTCAATCACTTTCATTTCATGGGTTTTCCTTGGGTTTTTGCTAGAAGTTGTTGGGTTTGATTCTCTTTATGTTAGATGTTGTTGTAGAGAAGTATTGGTTGATTTGTGGTTGGAATCCTTGAGTTTTAATGAGTTTTTGGTTTGATTTTGATTTGGAAAATCCTTGGATACTTGTTGGCTTGTTGATTATTACCTTGGGTAGAGGAGCTTTGATGTTATTTAACTGTTTTGGGAGTTTTGATGGACTGAAAATGGAGTTTTTCTGTTGATTTTCGGGGAAAAGAAGCTGGAGGTTGAAGAAGGGCGAAACTGCCCAGATCTGCCACGGATCCGTGACGGATACCGTGACGGGCGACGTCACGGCTCCGTGATGGAGTCCGTGATGGCACGCGTCACGGTCCCGTGACGTCATCCGTGACGGGAGGTGTCACGGTTCCGTGACTCATCCCGTGGCAGACCAGTTTTGAGTTCTTTTGGGGTGTTTTTCATAAATTTCGATCCTTGTTGTGAACCGGACTTTTGGGAATGTTTTTGGGACTTTGTTTGCACTTTGGTTAGTCTTTAATTAGAGTTTAATTGTGATCCAAGATCTTGGGATCGAGCTCGAGGGACGAAGACTACTTGGACCCACGAGAGGACGGAGAGGAGGCTAGCCGGACCGCTGTTGATAGGAGTATTTGTTCGTAGGAAGACCACAAGGTAGGGAAAGTACTAACTCCTCGTGCATTTCAATACTAGTATGCCTATTAGGTTAATAAAATCGGAAAGGTCCTAGAATTGCATATAGGATGCGAATAACTAGAATAATCGTCTTTCAATTACTAATAACCGGACGTGTCTAGTATGCATGCGTAGGATGTGAATAACTAGCTTAACTTATTGGGCTCCAACAACGACATCAACGTGCTCAATAGGTCCTCAATATATCACCAGGCAGTTCGAGGCTTCGCTCCACCAGTTAAGTTTAAGGTCAACGATCGAGAATACACAACCCCTTATTACTTGACAGATGGAATTTACCATCCTTGGGCTACATTTGTGAAGACAATACCATCTCCTCAAACGAAAAAGAAAAAAATGTTTTGCTAGAAACCAAGAGTCGTGTAGGAAGGATATCGAACGAGCATTTGGAGTTCTATAGGCTCGCTTTCACATCATCACTAGTCTGAGCCGAATGTGGGATAGGAACTCACTCGCAATCATCATGACTACTTGTATTATCCTGCACAACATGATTGTTGAGGAGCAACAGAGGTCGTACCCCACTGATACGTTTGCAGATTTGGTGTCCCGGACGTAGCGATCCGCAAAGGACCACCACCAGCGGTAAAATTGGATAGTATCATGGCTCATAGAGGTCGGATCCGAGATAGGGATGTTCATCAACGTCTCCACAATGTCCTCGTCGATCACATTTTGGATAAATTTGGAGATGGCACCAACAATTAGAGTAATATAATGTATTTCATATTTGGCATAAATAAAAATAGTAGTTTAATTTGGGGTGGTTTTGAAATTATCAAAAGTGCAAACAATGGCTCTAAATAACTGCTAGTTGTTTGCCATTAGAGAGGTGGTAGTAGGAGGTAGTGGTTTGGAGGAGAGAGAAACTCAAAATGTGCTCCTACCATTGCTCCAAACCACTGCGCAAGCTCTTATCATTGGAGATGCTCTTAGATTTCCCAATTAAAAAGTGTGAGGGTTACAATAATGAAACACATATTGTTTGGGGTTACAATACGATGGGTGAAACTATTATTTTTTTCAAAATGAGTAAACATGAGGAAGTGCATTACTGGGCTCCAAAATATTGTTTGGGTTCGCCGTAGTTCACCCAGCTCTCATGGACCCGTAGAACTAGTCTACTTTTGATCGTAGACACAAACTGAGGACATCCTCTTACCACCATTTCAAACAACTGAAAACAGTACTAGAAAATCAAATAACCAAATAGGAAAAAAAAATGCAGACTAAATTGAAACCAACTAATGCAGTATAAAAGGTGAAGATTTTGCGCTGCTTCTAGTACTTTCTCAAGACTTCCCAACACCGGTTGTCTCGGGTCTTCGAGGATAGGTCCTCTTCGAGCCTTCCCCCTCCTCCAAGTCCTCTTATTTTCCCTAACGAGGCTGCTGTTGAGCCCTCTCCCGTTGATCATCGCTAACCTCCTCATCCACTAGCTGGCGAGTAGTTGGGATCATCCCCGAAAGCTCCGGCACCATCTATATCTAATTGGTTCGGGTATAAAATTTTCCCGTCTTCCCTTTGCCTCTAGACTTCATTTCATTTGTCTGTATGGGGCATACACCTCCCATCTAGTCATGAGGTTCCTTCTGCTTCCCTGCTCTAGTCGTTGTCCCACCTGCAGGTAGATCAAGAATAATACTCCTTCGTCACATTAGACAAGTCATTAGGATTTATAATTCTCGGGGTCCCGACTAGAGATCCTGGATGCGCCCCTTGCATTTTTTGAACTCCCCACTCAAGGGCTTCCTTAGCCAAGTCTCCAGACTCGGATTGAGCCCCCTGCTCTCCTCCTAGGGCCGGAAACCTTGGAGGAGGTAGCATGGGGCCTCTACTGGTTCCTGCTCCACTCTCTCCCACAAAGTCTCTAATCGGGTCGAGGGACAATGATGTGAGGATGTCATCCACCGAGGTCACATGTGGTGCTATGGGTGCCCTTCGCTCCTGTTGGGTCTCGAGGTAGGGTTGGAGATGAACCAACTCGCAGCGGAAAATCATTGAAAACCAAGAGACGATTACAACCATGGAACAACTAACAAAGAATGGATTCACAAGAGAAAAATTGAGCATTATTTCTTACCAAAACAAGAACACCGGGTAACGAATGATTGGGTTGAGTCTCCAAGACGCCTACGTATCCACATGGGAATCAAAGCCACGTATTTCTTCTCTTTGAGGACTCAAGAACACAAAAATGAAGGTGGGAGCTTGCCTTGGACGAAATTGCAAGAGAGAGGAGGGAGAAGTTGTGTTTTCTATTCTTGTCTTATGTTTGTTACGTTGAAAAAAGATGACGTAAACATAACAAAATCCATCAACTTGTCAAACTAAAAGCATGGGACAAGTATGGTGAGAAGTAAGGTGTAAATAGGACAAAGTATGGGTAGACAAGATGGGGTTAGGCGGTGAATCACCAACACCTTAATCCTTGTCATGCTTACTTAGTATTAATTAATCAAGACTTGATTAATTAGTTCCACGGGCCTTGGTTTCATGGGCCTCTTGGAACATGGCCCGTGGCCATTACCAAAAGGTCCCGTGATTCGGTCATCGCCTCCAAGCCTTCCATACCAGAAATGCCCAACATTATTCGACGCGATCAATCCCAAGACTCTGGGCCTTGTCTTGATCTGTAAAGTTCTATTCACTTACGGGCACATGACCCAAAACCCAGTTTTGGTCATGTCCCGAGACAACTCCCTTTGACCATTCTCCATAAATGTATCAATGAGTTTCACCCTCCGCTGTGACCCTTAGGTTTATGCATGTCAATAGATCAACGTAAAATCTCATTTTACTTGATCCTATTTAAGTGGCAACTAACGAGAGTTTAGTATTGCCTGACACTGCATAACGAATCGACATTTCCGATTCTAACCTTTCCGTCGTCCCTGCCATTATCATTTTATCTCCGATATCCTGATTGAGATAAGGCATAGAGCCTTCATCCTTATAATTCTCAATCACTGTTCCTTGATATGTGAGATGACTTAATATATGATACCCAATACCATGTGCATGGTCATGTTATTCTTTCAGTCACTCTCGATCAAGCGGCCGAGAACCGATATATTTCCCATATCGTAGTATGAAGGATTAATCCCTTAGACATCTTTCGTGTCACTCATGCAGTCCGTCGCCAAGTCAATCTTGGCCGTTATGGAAGCCCTATTACGGACAACGTTAGGCTCAGGTCAAACTCAGTTGTTTACTGCATAACGATCACAAAGAATCCTTGGTCTAATGATACATGACAAGCTACGACAATGAATATGTTCATGACTTGATCTATGGCACATATTCATGTCGGGTCGTCCAATATCATGTCATACATGATATCTATGACCAGACGCCGGAATCCCATTCCAATGACTAACATAACGTAAGCCATAAAGAGTCATCTTTCATACTAGTCGCTTCTACTGAAGCTTTGTTGACTAGAGACCCATCGAGTGTGATCTATCTCGATCTATGGTTCTATTCGCATGGTGGGCATAGGTCAGAACACACATCGATATATTACTCCAACACATAAGTAATATAAAACCGCTTTAATTTTATTTCTAATGATATATATATAGGGAGACAATCACGTGCGAACCTCCCTTACGGTGCGAACCTGCGAACCATGTTCTAATGAAATAGAGAACATGGTTTGCGGAAATAAGCATCCCAGTTTGCGGAAAAAAGTTTGAAAAAACAGCATTTTTATCTTGAGAAAATTATATGGTTTACGAAAATAGTGTATCTGATTTGCGGAAATAGCGAATATGGTTTGCGGAAATAAGCATCCCAGTTTGCGGAAAAATAGTTTGAAAAAAAAGCATTTTATCTTGAGAAAAATATGGTTTGCGAAAACACCGCAAACCGAGAACACTATTTCCGCAAACCAGATACACTACACAAGCAGGTTCGCACTGTAACCCCTG
Source organism: Erodium maritimum (assembly GCA_963921825.1). Lineage (NCBI taxonomy): Eukaryota > Viridiplantae > Streptophyta > Magnoliopsida > Geraniales > Geraniaceae > Erodium > Erodium maritimum. The sequence continues at coordinate 64,659,419 of OY997590.1, read as the reverse complement.
GTTCGCACCTGATTGCACCCGTATATATATATATATATATATATATATATGATTGAACTACGGGCACATAGACTAACAGCTCCGTCTTAAGTAGGCGGTCCACATCCAATCCCATCGGGACTCGGATGGATTCATCATACCGGATCTCCTCCCGATCTACCCCCGGTAAGTGAGTCGTACATGACTCGATGCGATTGTTTAATTTGTCGCATCGAGCGTAAACAAAACAGGAGCCTCTCATACTACAGCCCCACCAGCGAGGAACTCAGGTGTCCTGGGAAACAAAGGTGAATCCATATTTGCAAAGGCCTTTCCAGATCAGTGCTAACAGGCATCCATAGAAAATCATCCATACGACGGGTTTTTGGGTGGGAGCAAAAATTGCCTCTGTACCAAGGGCAGAAGCGAGGAGAGATCGGAATGAAGTAGTTCAAGCATGTCTAAGAACATTTATTGCACTTACCCCGATCTTCATGTAGACGAATAGGATGGAAATCAGCTACATGCATGGCTGAAGGGGTTCTAGTAGCAGTGGGTAACCACTAAAACCCCACGGGCCCCAGTGACGAATGGATTCCATCGTCGCCCTCGATGGAAAGTGTAACATCATTACTTCCTTATTGAGGCACTCCACCTCGAGGCCTTGTACCTTTCATTTTCGGATCATTACCCCACATAGGTTATTGAGGTTGTGCCTCCCAACACCCGCAACCTTGCCTGCTAGCGAGTATTGGTACCGGCTATCGGCCACAACAGATATGGCTTCCAAAGGGACCTCTAAAGCTTCGTCCTCATCCTCCCAATCCGGTCCGGGTCCCCGACAGAGGTCTGGTAGAGACACGGCCCGCTAACATTTGAATCGTAGTGAGAACGGTCGATATGACCAAGTTCGCTGTAGAAGTAGTCCGATTGGCTTCTCTAGGTCTCGAGATGGCGTTCCCCGCCTCTGCATGTGGAAGAAGGAGCTTAGGAGTTGTCGGGGCTTGAGTTTCCCTAGGGGTGAGAGGCCGGAGAGGCTTGGTATTCTCCCCCGTTGGGACATGCAATAGATTGGAGTTCCCCAGTGCAGGAATTACAGTCGCCAACGAGAAGAAGAGTGGCGGTGGTTCGTCCACAAATTGTGAGGGGGGCATGAACTTATGGCCCTCGCTAGGGCTTTCTCTTGGTTCGGTGATGGTGGTGGAGGAGCAGACATGGTGGGTGGCGGTAAAGAAGGTGAACGGGGAAAAGAGAGGTTTTTGAAACCCTAAAGTCTATCAGACTCGTAATTTTGTGGAAATCGATATTTAAACTATTATTTTTATGTAAAGAGTTGATATGATTAACATATGAACAAATTCTATTCAAAATAACATATTTATTGACGTAAGGTTATACAAAACGCACATAACTAACCGTAAATTTTTACGGTTATCCATTGCTTCTTCATTAGAAATTATCCTTGATCGATTTGTACAAGGTGTAAGGGCATATCACTATATTATCAAATGCTTCCCGTAAGAAATTAGTGGTTAGTGAGGATGATAATAAACCCGACTCCATTGTAATTGGAAATTTAAAGCAACTTCTTTCTGAAAACGAAAACCTAGCTGCGCTTCTCTTTGTGCGCAACCACCTCCCCCCCATTCCACCATTGAAGCCTCCTACTTCCAAGCTTTATGAATACCCTTGATTGGGTCCAACATAACCCTTGATTGTGTGCAACAATACCCTTTCAGGGTTCTCTTTCCACATCCTCCATTTACATCCCTTTCTATCGTCGTCCACCTACGTTTGGTCGCCGCCGCTCGTCCAGCCCGTCCCACGACCTCTTCCTTGTTCTCGCTGAACCGCTCTTGCATCGCCGGCTCTGCCTTTTCCACCGCATGCTGCCGAAGCAATCGGTTCTGCATCTAGCCGCCAACGCCGGTTGCTTGTTCTGCACCTCGCCGCCAACGTCGGCTGCTCCCCCTCTCGCCACCCTTGCCTCTTCTGCACCAGTGCCATGGACTCCGTTCAACCGAAATGTCCCGCCGGTGTACAGCCTTCCCCGCGGGGATTTCTCCCCGCCATCATCTTCTCGTCGTCGCCTGCCGTCAAATCCACCCATCCCTCGCCTAAGTTCTGTGACCTCGCCGACAGCGAGCCCTTATCGTTGGAGGACAAGTCGGGCTCGGCCGTAGAGGGGGCTATCGTCCTCTATGAGCCCCAGTCGACGACACCATCTCCTGGATCGACGAAGTCTCTGGACCAACCGGGCCTGCCGCCAGGAGTTTATGCGCCGGTCAGTATAGAGGAGGACCAAAGTAAGCAGGCGGAGGCTGGGCAGCCTCATATGCAGGAATGAACCGACCCGGTAGGGGTGGGTTTGGCCGCTGTTGGCCTATACCTACAAACCCAGGACAACCAGTGCTGGGAGGTCTCGGGCAACCTGCATCAACAACTCATCATTTCCGTTCGTCTTTACATTTTTATGTTGTCGTTGGAACATTTTTTTTTCTGCTTTGGTTAGGACTTTTTACTTTGTGTCTCGTTGTATTGAGAAGTCGGTAAGGGGATGTCCTCAGTTATTGTCTACGATGTCAAGTAGGCTATCTTTATGGGTCCACGAGCGTTGGCCTTGCTACGGTCGGCCCGGAAAAATATTTAGAATCCTGGGCGGTTACGCTCTACCTTGTATGGTTTCTTTTTTACAGTAATCCACTTTCCCAGTTACCCGTTTCAAAAAAAAAAATCAAATGCTTCCCGTACATATAATTTTATAATTTGAAGTGAAAAGGACTCTACAACTGAAGTTTATAAATAATATACTCAAAAAAGAAGAAAGAACAAAATCCACGTTTGATGAAGTATATTTGGTACCAACTACATACACAAAAGAATAGAATCAATTATAGGATCAGTTACACCATCCGAAGCATTAACTGGAAAAACCCCAATGAATGACGTGTACACTTTAATCTGGTCTTAGTTTAGTTTTATAAACAAAACGGTACAATATTTGTAGGAGCGAAGCATGGAAATGGCAATGCTATATGTATATCCCCAGTTGACTCTTAGCTTACATCACCACCTATATATAGAGAGAGACAGAGCCTCTCATTTATGAACCAAACAAGAAGAAGAAGATCAAGGTGACCCTGATGACGATCGAAACTCACATCCCGACCGAGCCGTTGAAAGTTGAGGTAGAGATTGTCCGTACAGAAACCGTCAAGCCGCCGTTTCGGACACCCGACACCCTCCGGAGATTCTGTCTGTCCGTCTTCGACCAGTTCACTCCCGATATTTACATACCCATCGTCTTCTTTTACCCGGACGCGGCCGAAAACTGCGACAGGCTAAAGGTGTCTCTGTCGGAGACTTTGGGCCGGTTCTATCCGGTGGCGGGGAGAGTTGACAAGGAGGAGCTTTACGTGGACTGCGACGACCGCGGGGCCGACTTCGTGGAGACAAAAGTCAACGGGCACCGTCTCGCCGACATCCTCGGACGCCCCGATGACAAGGTGCTGGAGAAACTGCTTCCGTGCTCCGCCCGAGACGGTGGGTCCGGCCGCCTCTTGCGGGTTCAAGCCAACGTGTTCGATTGCGGCGGTATTGCTGTTGGAGTGTGCTTCTCGCACTTGATATTGGACGCGTGTGGGTCGAGCGCGTTTATCAAGGAATGGGCCGCTGTGGCGCGTGGAGACTTGGAGAGGCCGCCAACCCCGGACTTGAACGTCATAGCCTCCAGGTTCCCGGCGATCCCCGTCGCCAGGACCGCCGTGGCTCCCCTCGAAATATCCGAGGTGATCGCGTGCAGTACGAGGAGGTACGTCTTCGACGGCGCCAAGATCGCTCACCTGAGGGACAAAGCGACGGGCGAGAGCGAGGAGAGGCCCACGCGAGTGGCGGCCGTGTCAGCCTTCATTTGGAAGTGCATAGTCAACTCAAAATCTGGAGAGGAGACAAACCAGTCGGTTGTATCTCAACCTGTCAACGTGCGGGGGAGGGTCGAGCCACCCTTGGCGGGGGATTCTCTAGGCAACATGGTCATGACTCTTTTCGTGGAGGCCGAGTTAACCAATGAGCTCCCTTTACTGGCAGCTGAGTTCGGGCGAGAGTTGAGAGACATGACAAAACGTTATGCCACGAAACTGCGAGACTCGGAGGGGGCTAGGGCGGAGTGTATAGAGACCGTTATAAAATATGGAACGTTGCTCGGTAGAGAAAATATAGATTTCTACATAATGACTAGTTGGTGTAGGTTTGGGTGGTACGAGGCCGACTTTGGGTGGGGAAAGCCGGCGTGGGTCAGCACGGTTAATTCGGACGTGAAGAACGTGGTGATGATGATGGACACGAGAGATGGAGATGGGATTGAGGCTTGGATCACCTTGCCTCAACCTCACATGGCTGTCTTCGAAGCCAATTCTGAGTTTCTTCAGTTCGCTTCTCTCAATCCAGCCATATTTAGCTAGATGATTAATTAATTACACTGTCTTGTGTTGTTTGGACTTTAAGGATTGGATTATCATACTTCTTGATTAGGATTATGGTGTGCTCTTGTTGTCGAATAGAAAACTTTATTATGTGTATATGTTTGCGAATTCGTAATTATAAAGGTGTGTTCAGATTCATATACTGCACTGTAGATCTAAGACCATGTATACCCGCCTGTACATGCAGTTTCGAATCCCTAAATAGGATTCTGATCTGAGAATCAGACCCTGTGGAGAGAAAGAGCGACAGGCTTCAAATCCTTAGATACGGATCAGGCTGGGTTTGTTGGTTCTAAACCTTGTTAGTTTTGAACTAGAGAGAGGAGAAAAAGAATTGGAATTGATCCTAATTTCTCAACGCCTATTTTGCATGGGGTTGGAATGTTGTATTTGTAGCCAAGAAATAATACAAAGAAGTATCAAAGTTAGACACGGGACTACTTACTACCACCTACATATAATAAAGGGAAAACTACCGATACCTACCCAAAACCATGCCCATTTAACTGATGCTTACCTAAAATTTAATATTAACTGATGCATACCCTGAAGTTTCGAAAATGTAACTCAAAACCCCTATGTCAACTAAAATGACGAAAATACCCTCAACTACACTTCAATAATTATGTTAAAAAAATTATTTAAAAGTTACTTTTGTTATATTTATATATTTACTTATTAAATGAATTCATTTTTATTTAAAAATCACTTCATTTATATGTTAAAAAAATTATTTTAAAAAAATCACTGAGGGTATTTTCGTCATTTTAGCTGACAAAAGGGGTTTTTAGCTACAAGTCGTAACTTCAGGGTATGCATCAGTTAACTTTAAACTTCAGAGTAAACATCGGTTAAATGACCATGGTTTTGGATAGGTATCTTTAGTTTTCCCTATAATAAATGACAAACTGTACCTATTGCAGCATGGCTAGCTTACTTTGTTTCTAACAATCTCTCCCCGAAGCTAGACATGTATGTTAACGATAACGATCTTCGAGCGTAGGTCTCGAAATTTCACTATACTAAGTGATTTTGTCATTATGTCCGCCAGTTGATCCTCGGTTTTGATGTACTCGACGATGATTTTACCGTCGTCGACGCATTCCCTAATGAAATGGTAATGTGTCTCAATGTTCTTGCTCCGGTCGTGAAGGATCGGATTCTTGCATAACTGAATTGCTGATTTGTTATCCACGTAGAGTGTGGCGACAACGGCTTGCTTGCTGAGCAGGTCGCCTAGCAGAAGCCACTCAGCATCTTTGGGCGGTCGCGGTAGAGGGCGAGTCTTCTCTCGGACGAATACTCGAACACGTGCTATCGAACAAGCACTACGGGGAGGACTAGTCCTTGCTCAGAGAACACGACATCCCGAGTAGGTTTTAGCCTCATTTAACGGACAAGGTACCACCACAGATCGATGCACCAACGATTGTCGTGCAGAACCAACGATTCCATCTAGTATAGACTCTTGGTAGCTAGCTAGAGTAGGACTCGTGCGGCCGACATGACCAACCACTTCCATATCGTTCCTTCTCTTCCGTGGGGAACTCCCACCTACATCGTGTCTGCATTCTTCGAGGATGGCCTTGCACCATTCTTCGTATGGTTCTGCCTCCTCATAATTACTGGACTCGTAGGCGAGATCCGTAGGGTCTGGGGCAAGCTTCAAAGCTTCCCGTTCCCGTTCCCGTTCCTATAGCTCGGCTACATGAACAGAGCAACCGTTCACCCCTACACAGACATTGTGATGAAAAACCATAGAATTTAGATGCTTTGCAAGGTCACGACTGCACATTGCCCAATAGAGATACTCGAGCATATGTTTCGTCTTAATAACTACGGTTTCGCTCATCGAGGCCTTGGGTGCGGCCATGGATTTCTGTATCAAACTGAGGAGTTTCTGTAGCTCATCGAACCTGAATGGGTCTGAATCGGTAGCAGCCCGAGATGGTAATTTGCGATCGCCGGTTATCGTCATCGCCACTACAATTCTTTCTGCTACTGTTGAAACGATATCAACAGTCTTGCGATAGTGGCGAGGAGCCTCCTCGCCCATTAACTCTGGATCCAGAGTGGCGTTTTTCGGTGAGGACACAAAGACAGCGCCCACTCCTCCTTGACTTGGATGATCCGTCGTACCAGTGGGACGTGGTGTTTCCGGAGAAACATACTCTGTTTTAGCTTGTTCTGGTAGTACTGATTTCTCTGGTGCAGTACTGGAGGCTTCTCCCCCCTAAGGATGGAGCTCGTGCTAGTGTTGGAGTGAATACCATCATGGTGTTCTCGACTGAGAACGAGTCTTACTCTACAACGCCTGCTCCTTTAGTCCAAACGGTTGTCTCGTCATGTCGCAGGCTGCGCCCAAGGTTGTTGCCTCGTCCGCCTCTACCACCTTCAGGCATGCTCCAGTGAGGTGGGTAGTCGATGATTTGGAAGAAAACTTACATCCTGTGTTCATGTACCACACCAGATCCTTCTGATCGTCGATTTCCCCAAGGTTGACCTCGGTGCGCACCTGTTCGTGAGTAGTAGGATCCATCCTTCCTTATTCCACTCTTCCCTTCTCCACAACGTGGTTGACCATCTTCTTTACTGCTGCATCAAGGCAAGAACTTCCTATATTGACCTGGTCATCCGACACTTCTATCACGCCCCAAATCCGATTTGACCGAACTCGAGACGTGAACTAAAATAAAATAAAACAACAATAATAAAAGGGAAATCTACGAATTATAACTCCGAAAATTAGTTCCAAATCAACAATAAAATACTGCGAGTCAACGCTCAAATCCAAATAAATAAATACAATGTTTAGTCATAAAAGAAAGTACGTCTCTACTAAATAAATAAACCACAGACTCTCAAGGAGCTCCCGAGCTCTGAGACGTCCTTTAAACAGACTCACCATCGAAACCTGTAAAATAGTAAAAATAGAGGGGGTGAGCTTTCACACAGTAGGAAAAGTTAGTAAAGAGAAAGGACTTCCACTCCGTTACTATAAATACTCGATATCAAAAACTCTTACCAAGGATTGACAACACAAACCGAAACCAACAGGAACACAACATTACCGATAATTGGACCAAACTAAAGAACCATTCAAGTAACAGAACATTATATTATCAAGACCACTACGAATGTCACTCAAACCTGATATCATGCAAACATAGGACACGTACACCGTGATACTCCGATCACCACGCATAACTCAACAAATACATCATAGTGGAATACACCCTCGGTTTAGATGTCTTCCCGGACACACAGCATCCGGGTGAAGCGATACATCATACCGGAATACACCATCGGTCTAGATGTCTTCCCGGACACACAGCATCGGGGTTAAACACACATCATACCGGAATACCCATCGGTCTAGATGTCTTCCCGGACACACAGCATCGGGGTGAAACAACACATCATATCGGAATGCCCATCGGTCTAGATGTCTTCCTGGACACACAGCATCGGGGTAAGCAAACAATACATCATACCGGAAATGCACATTGGCCTAGATGTCTTCCCGGAACGCACATCGGGGTAAATCTCATCGCACACATACCGGACCGGCACACACCTCGGTCGGGTATCTTCCCGTCGCTCGAGGTACAAGTCACACCACACAAAACACACTACACCGAACTTATCATAGCAACGAAGCCTATCGTCACAACTTACCAAGAACACTGTATCAGTCTATCATTCACCCGATCATATCACAAGACAACATTCATATTACATTCATCACATTCATTCAACCAATCATGTCACGAAACGAACACTCATATCACATTAATCATAAATTATATAGCATAATGTGATTCTTAAATTAACCAAAGAGTATACTATCCATCGACATTTAAGGACGATTAACCACAATCAAACACAACCAACACACAATCCTAAGGCCCGACATGGTCACATGTTATTCTACAGCACGGCAATTCCCATAATCGAAAGCGGTTATTCTAGTTAATCACATCCTATATGCAAGCTAAGACTTTACCAGTTATTATCATCCTATATGCATACTATTAACATTCCTTAATTAAAAGTGGTAAATTACTACTCTTCCCTACCTCAAGTGCTTTCCAAAAGCTTAGTCACACGAACGCCTAGTAGTCTCCTCCTCCGGGCTCGAGAATAAAGTCTAGGATCATAAATTAATACTAGAATTAATAAACAATCAAGGTTGGTTTTAAACAGAAATACCTAAATTACCCCTAACGATAAAACTTGGGCCAAAAGGTAAATTAGGCCCGAATAAGGCCCACTTCGGGCAGCCCACAGATCCAGCACCCGGCCCGGACCGTGCCCCTCAGAGGCCCGGCACCAAGCCCGGACCGTGCCCCTCAGAGGGCCGGTCTGGAACCCAGACCGTGCCACTCAGAGGGCCGGTCTGGATCCCGGACCGTGTCGCTCAGAGTGCCGGTACCAAGCTCGGACTGTCACGCCCCAAATCCGGTTTTGACCAGACTCGAGACGTGACTTAAACTGATAATTAAATAATAACGGAAAAAGTAAAATCAAATTTTTTTAAATGTTCAACTTTAATTCTGATCAGATAACTTGTTAAAATAAGTTCCAAACCGAAGTTACGAGTCAAAGCTCAGAATAAAACACAATAAACATAAGGTCCAAATAAAATGACAAAAACGTCTCTAATGCCAACACCACCCGGACTCTCCCAGAAGCTCCCGAGCCTCGAGTCCAACTCTAGGAGTACTCACCAAGAAAGCCTATACAAACAGTAAATAAACAAACAAGGGTGAGCTTACGCTCAGTAGGGAAAATAATAAGTAAAAGCAACCTCCACTTTGCTAATAAAACTGAATTAACACAATTGATTACAAGGTACAAATCGCACGATTAACCAACAAGATGCTAAGGTAAAGAGAACAATAATAATATTCAATGCTTAAGGGAAAAACAGTAATTCAAGAAAATTAAGGAAAGACGATGTAATCTTTGATAAAATTGCTAAAACGAGGGTATTTAAATATCACGCCAATAACTTAAACCACGATACTCCGATCCACAATTTGTCCTTGTGTCAAGTCGGATATAATACTCCGATCCACAATAATCCTTGTGTCATGTCGGATTTCCCCTCGGTCCAGAGGAGACACATACGTCGAGGCTACCGGAAACATCCCTGAAGGGACACATATCGTTGAGATACTCGGAAATGTCCCCAAAGGACCATAGATCATCGGGGTGAAACAGGATAACCTCCCCGGAATGCTCCTGCAGGACGCATACACTCGGGGTGAAGCAACAAGTAACCATCCCCGCAGGGTAAACAATCTCTCGGCTGTGATACTACCCCACACCGGCCTACCACCTCGGTGTAGGTACCATACCGGACCACAAGTAACCATCCCCACAGGGTAACGATCTCTCGGCTATGATACTACCCCACACCGGCTTACCCCCTCGGTGTAGGTATCATATTGGACCACAAGTAACCATCCCCGCAGGGTAAACAATCTCTCGGCTATGATACTACCCCACACCGGCTTATCCCCTCGGTGTAGGTACCATACCGGAACATAACTCCTCTTAACACACACACAAGAGAGCAACATACCAACAGTCATAGTACGACCAAAGCTTAGCAATTTACAATCTTATCACATCACGCCACAAAGAACTCATAATAACAATCATACTTACCGCCGTACTTCCCACCACGTCCCATCGGTCTATCACTCACCCAATCATACCATTTGGCACAACCAATTTACATTCAAGCATTCATTCAATCAATCATTCAAACATTCATTCAATCATAAAACGGATTAACGCTTCATAACCCAAACGTCACAATTTACCTTGTTTAAAGACTCATATCTTAACCTAAAGACTAAGCAAGCACGGCATGTGAGGCAATCACAAACAATCCTAAGGCTCGTCATGATCATTCTACACCGCACGGCAATTTCCCAAGTATTGAAAGCGATTAAACTAGTGAATCACATCCTACATGCATACTAGACTCGTCCGGTTATTATTGTAATTGAAAAACGATTAATCTAGTGAATCACATCCTATATGCAAACTACGACCTTTCCGATTATTATTATCCTATAGGCATGCTATAGCGTATTCTAACTTAAGAGAGGAGTTAAGTACTTTCCCTACCTCGAAGTCTTCCACGAACTGTACTCCTAGCTGCTGACGTCTGGGCTAGCTTCCTCTCCGTCTTCTCACGGGTCCCCAAGTCTTCTCATTTCCTCGAGCTCGGGTCCAAGGTCTTGGATCACAATTAAAACTCTAATTAAAGACTAACCAAGATACAAGCATCTAAGGTCAAAAGATCCCCAACCGTTTGTTTCAAAAACACCTTTCGAAGTAAACGAAAAACAACCAAAACGGATTCAACAGGACCAAAACTGATCTGCCACGGATCGGGTCACGGAGCCGTGATGCCACCCATCACGGATGACGTCACGGAACCGTGACGCGTGCCGTCACGGCCTCCATCACGGAGCCGTAATGTCTCCCGTCACGGTATCCGTCACGGATCCGTGGCGGATCTGGGCAGACTCGCCCTTCTTCAACCTCTAGCTCCTTTTTCACGAAAATTACAGCAAAACCTCCATTTTTCACTTCTAAAAACTCCAAAAACAGTCATATAACTCCAATAATCCTCTACCCATGGTAGGAATCATCAAACCAACAAGTACCCAAAGGATTTCCAAATCCAAAAACAAGCAAAACTCAAGGATTTCAACAACAAATCAACAACTACTTCTCTACAACACCAACTAACACTAAACAAGGCAAAGCCTAACAAGTTCTAGCCAAAACCAAGGAAACCCATGAAATTAAAGTGATTGAAATGAGAAACTAAGAGTGTACAAACCTCTAGGAAGATGAGATGAAGAAGATGGGAAGATTTTGGAGAAGTTTAGGGTGGAGGTTGGCACAAAAGGGTCTCCTTTTCTCTTACTTCATCTTCAAGACTCCATAGAAGCTCCAAGCTCTCCTCTCTCTAGCTATAGTCGGCCACCACTAAGAAAATGAGCTGAGTTGTAGTCTTCAATTGCCTTAAGAAGACCTAGGATTGGAAAAGACCAAAAACCCTTTAGTTGTAGTCATCGGTTGACTTTTTCGGCCGAAAGTCAAACTTCGCCAAAGTTCACCAGTTCGACCGGGATCGACCGGGGGCGGTTCTTACACGAACCGTGCCACTCAGAGGGCCGGTACCAAGCATGGGCCATGCCGCTCAGACGGCCGGTCAGGGACCCTCTCTGTGCCGCTCAAAGGGCCGTCTAGAGGCCCTTTCCGTGCCAAATCTGGGCAGACCCAACTCCTTCTTCCCCAACTTCGTTTCCACGAAAATCTACTTCAAAACTCCATTTCTAACCTCATCAAACTCCAAAATCAGTCACCTAAACCCTCAAACTTCAATACCCATAATGGGTTTCCTCCAAACATCAGCAATCAATTGATTTCTAACCAAAACCTTCCTTATTCTTCAACAACACAACTATCTAACAACAAATAAACCAAAAACCATCTAGTTCATGCAATTTCCATGGGAACCCATAACCCCAAATTGATTGAAAGTATGATTTTAGAGATTACTTGTCTTGGGAATAGAAAAGGGGATGAAGATGGAGTGATTTTGAAGATGTTTTGAGAAGAATCCACCAAAAAGCTCCCCCTTTTCACTTGCTTCTTCTCCAAGCTTCAATGTAGGCTCTCCCTTGTTCTCTGCGCTGTAGAATTCGGACACACCACAAAATGAGCTGAAAAGTGACCCAAAAAGGGTCTTAAACCTAAGGGAGAAAAGTCTAAAATGCCCTTTAGTTATCCTTCTTCTATTTTGGTACACATGAGGGTAAATGGGTTAGAGACCCATTTCTTCTCCTCCAAGCCACTATGGAAAGTTTCCTAGTGGGGGCCACCTCACCCTTAATAAATTCCAGCACCTTTAATTTAATTAAGTTTAGTTGTTAATTAGCCTTAGTTTGACCCGAGTTTGACTTTTTTGCAAAGACAGTCAATTGAAAGGAAACGACCCAACTAAGCTAACTGTAACGACGACTAAGCTTTTTGGGTCCCGGAAAGGTCCTGAATGATTTCCGGAGTCATCGGTTGACTTTTCCGGCCAAAAGTCAACTTTCGCCAAAACTCACCGGTTCGACCGGGGGCGGTTCTTACAACTACCTTTTCCTTTAGCATGGCACTAGCTTTCCCACGCTCCGGACACACCTTCACCCATGTTGGTGTCTACCTAAATCTATGGGAAAGTACCTCGGAAGTTTCGTCGTCCTAATTTTGCCTCTAGCACGGCGTCCATATTATCCTTTGGACTGGTACCTCAGACGTTCCTTCGCTCTTGGCCTTACTAGCACTTGATTCAGCTTGGTTCTTTGATATGTCATTATGAGCTTGATGAGTCCTCCTTAATGAACGACCGTGTTGGACGTCCTGCTCTTGCTTGGCGCTCTCCGCTTTGGCAAGTGTAGCTGCAACTAACGTTACCTGAGCCATCAGTAGTTCATTTTCTTCGTCATCTGCCTAAACAAGGTGAGCTTCGTCATCAGCCTCATCCCTCTTCTTCTTCCGGCAGTCACGGATCCAATGCCCTTCAATGTTGCAATAGTGGCACTTTCTTGCCTTCCTTGTGCTGTCAGCACCGTCCTTCTTGCCACTGTTGCGGTGTTTTTCCTTTGGTTTTGGTGAAGAATTTGTGCCGTCATGGTCCCGTCGTCCCATGCGGTTACGCCATTCTTCGTCCATGAGGAGGAGCCTCGTGACCCACTGATTTTCTTCGTCCAGCTCCATGCATTCCTTCGCTTCGTTGAAGCGCCCCGCCAATGTTAGTCTTAGTGCTCGTAGTTCAATCCTAAATGTCCAAATGTATATATCATCATTAGCAAATAAAATTAAAACGGCTTTATATTACTTATGTGTTGGAGTAATATATCGATGTGTGCTCTGATCTATGCCCACAATGCGAATAGAACCATAGATCGAGATAGATCACACTCGATGGGTCCCTAGTCAACAAAGCTTCACTAGAAGCGACTAGTATGAAAGATGGCTCTTTATGGCTTACATTCTGTTAGTCATTGGAATGGGATTCCGGAGTCTGCTCATAGATATCATGTGGGACATGATATTGGACGACCCGACATGAATATGCGCCATAGATCAAGTCATGAACATATTCATTGTTGTAGCTTGTCATGTATCCTTAGACCAAGGAGTCTTTTTGATCGCTATGTAGTCAACAACTGAGTTTGACCTAAGCTCAACGTTGTCCGTAACAGGGCTTCCATAACGACCAGGATTGGCTTGGGGACGGGCTACATGAGTGACACGAAAGAAGGCTAAGGGATTTATCACTCATACTATGGTATGGGAAAGATATCGGTTCTCGACCGCTTGATCGAGAGTGACTGAAAGAATAGCATGGCCATGCACATGATACTGGGTATCGTATATTCAGTCATCTCACATATCAAGGAACAGTGATTGAGAATAATAAGGATGACGGCTCTATGCCTTGTCTCAATCAGGATATCGGAGATAAAAGGATAATGATAGGGACGACGGAAAGGTTAGAATCGACAGGGTCGATTTGTTATGCAGTGTAAGGATGATGAGATATGGCAAGTGGATGTCAAAAACGCTTTCCTAAATGGAAATTTGACTGAGTACGTTTGTATGTCTCGGCCCAAATTTTTTGACGATCCGAAGAATAAGGGAAAGATTTATAAGTTGTTGAAATCCATTTATGGATTGAAACGAACTTCTCGGAGTTGGATCCTTCGTTTTGATGAAGCTGTAATTGGATTTGGCTTAATCAAGAACGAGGATGAATCTTGCGTTTATAAGAAGGCTAGTGGGAACAAGATTACCTTTCTGGTTCTCATTGAAAACGACATCCCAACCTTGCACGAGACTAAAACTTGGTTGAGGAAGTGTTTTTCTATAAAGGACTTAGGTGATGCTTTTTATATCTTAAGGATTAAGATATGTAGAGATCGCACCAAGAGGGTCTTGGATTTAAGTCAGAGAACCTATGTGAACAAGGCATTGAGTAGGTTGTTAATGCTCGATTCAAAGAAAGGACTCTTACCCAGTAGTCATGGCATTCATCTCAGCAAGACTCAGTGTCCTAAGACACCTGATGAGCTGAAAAGGATGATGAGAATCCTATGCGCCTGGGGGCAGGATCGATCATATATGCAATGACATGTATGAGACAGGACGTCTCGTAAGCCTTATTTTGTACCAGTAGACATCAGTCTAACCCGAGGGAAAGATGATGCTGAACTAGTCGTCGAAGGATGAGTAGACGCTAGTTTTCCAAGACAAATCCAGACGACTTTAGAAGTCAGTCAGGATATGTGTTTTTGCTTAATGGTAGAGCTTTAGCTAGGAGAGCGTAAAGCAAGATACCATTTCCGAATCTACGACAGAGGCCAAGTACATGGATGCTGCAGAGGCAGCTAAGGAGGCTATGTGGATTTGGAAATTCACGGCAGGGTTGGGTGTAATTAAAAACCCATCCAGCCCGATGAATCAATTTTGCGACAACACAAGGGCCATTGCGCAAGATAAAAGCCTAGATCGCATAAAAAATCCAAACATGTACTACGGCGTATCCACCTAATCAGAGAAATGCTGAACTGAGGTGAAGTGAAGATAACCTATATTGCAACAGATGATAACATAGCCGACCCTTTGACTAAGGCAGTGTCGCTGCCTAAACATGTTAGACATGTAAAGTCGATGGGGACATATTGGAGTTTAGATTGGAACTAGGGCAAGTGGGAGATTGTTAGTCTTAGTGCTCATTGTTCAATCCTAAATGTTCAAATGTATATATCATCGTTAGCAAATAAAATTAAAGCGGATTTATATTACTTATGTGTTGGAGTAATATATCGATGTGTGCTCTGATCTATGCCCACAATGCGAATAGAACCATAGATCGAGATACATCACACTCGATGGGTCCCTAGTCAACAAAGCTTCACTAAAAGCGACTAGTATGAAAGATGGCTCTTTATGGCTTACGTTCTGTTAGTCATTGGAATGGGATTCCGGAGTCTGATCATAGATATCATGTGGGACATGATATTGGACGACCTGACATGAATATGTGCCATAGATCAAGTCATGAACATATTCATTGTCGTAGCTTGTCATGTATCCTTAGACCAAGGAGTCTTTGTGATCGCTATGTAGTCAACAACTGAGTTTGACCTGAGCCTAACGTTGTCCGTAACAGAGCTTCCATAACGGACAGGATTGGCTTGGGGAAGGGCTACATGAGTGACACAAAAGACGGCTAAGGGATTTATCCCTCATACTACGGTATGGGAAAGATATCGGTTCTCGACCGCTTGATCGAGAGTGACTGAAATAATAGCATGGCCATGCACATGATACTGGGTATCATATATTCAGTCATCTCACATATTAAGGAACAGTGATTGAGAATAATAAGGATGACGGCTCTATGCCTTGTCTCAATCAGGATATCGGAGATAAAAGGATAATGATAGGGACGACGGAAAGGTTAGAATCGACAGGGTCGATTTGTTATGCAGTGTAAGGCAATACTAAAGTCTCGTTAGTTGCCACTTAAATATGATCAAGTAAAATGGGATTTTACGTTGATCTATTGACATGCATAAACCTAAGGGTCACACCGGAGGATGAAACTCATTGACACATTTATGGAGAATGGCCAAAAAGGAGTTGTCTCGGAACATGACCAAAACTGGGTTTTGGGTCATGTGCCCGTAAGTGAATAGGACTTTACGGATCGAGACAAGGCTTGGAGTCTTGGGATTGATCGCGTCGGATAATGTTGGACATTTCCGGTATGGAAGGCTTGGAGGCGATGAGCGAATCACGGGACCTCGTTGGAAATGGCCACGGGCCATGTTCCAAGAGGCCCATGAAAGGCCCATGCAACCAAGGCCCATGGAACTAATTAATCAAGTCTTGATTAATTAGTACTAAGTAAGCAAGACAAGGATTAAGGTGTTGGTGATTCACCACCTAACCCAATCTTGTCTTGCCATACTTTGTCCTATTTACACCTTACTTGTCACCATGCTTGTCCCATGCCTTTAGTTGGACAAGTATGGGTTTTGTTATGTTTAAGTCATCTTTTTTCAACATAACAAACACAAGACAAGAATAGGAAACACAACTTCTCTCCCCCTTCCCTTGCAATTTCGGGTTCGGCAAGCTCCCACCTCCATCTTTGTGTTCTTGAGTCCTCAAAGAGAAGAACTATGTGGCTTTGATTCCCATGTGGATACGTAGGCGTCTTGGAGACTCAAGCCAATCATTCGTTACTCGGTGTTCTTGTTTTGGTAAGAACTAGTGCTGAATTTTTCTCTTGTGAATCCATTCTTTGTTAGTTGTTTCATGGTTTTAATCGTCTCTTGGTTTTCATTTATTTTCCGCTGCGAGTTGGTTCATCTCCAACCCTACCTCGAGACCCAACAGTGGTATCAGAGCCGTGCTACCTTCGGGATTCACAAGACGGAGATCAAAGTTTCGGTTATGCTTGAAAGTTTCGTTTTTGGCATGTTGTTTTGCTAAATTGTTTGATAACATGTTTTAAATTCTTGTTTATGGATTTAATGCATGTAAAATGAATTTTTGAAAATTATTTCAAATCTGGAAATTTTGAAAAAAAAATTGATTTTTCGGGTCTCGGGAGCAGGACTCTCGGGGAGCCGAAACCAGGCCCAGGTGAACAAAAGTCGGCCAGCGATCCGAGATTGTTCGACATATTTAAACGAATGAACACTGATTTGGGTCCTTCGGTTGTGGGCTCGGCCCAAAACATTCAGGCTCGAGGACTACACTGAAATCGAGTGTCAGTGTAGTCCATGGAAAGACATTCTTCTTAGTAAACCCAGTATTCCCGTAGAGGTTCCAAGGAAGCGTTGTCGCCCAAAAAAGGGCCAGCCAAAAAAGACAGTTCCTCTAACTGTTTTTTACCAGACAAGAGCCAAATCTAAAGTGGTACTGCTGGTAGTTTCACTATTGATATTGCTAAACAAAGTAAAGACGGAACGTGGTGTTTTAGCAAGAGATTTGTGAAAAAGGCGGTTTCTCACTGCACAGGTTTTGAATCCCCTCAGCATGGTGAGGCTGAGGAGGACGTCGAGGATGGCGAGTTTGAGGTTACTCTGGAAGTATCTAATGTTCCGGTTTCTAACCGATTTCTCTACTTGAATCCGGATAGGGAGTAGGTTTGGAGGGCAGTGCTCTGTTTCGTTTACTTCCTGTTTTGTTTTTGTTTTTTTGTTTGGCTTTTTTCTTGTATCGGTTTGGGGAAAAGGTCCTTTTACATATCGTTTTTCTTGCTTCGTTTTACTTTCTTGTAGAACGTTTGCCTAATAAATTTTTTCGCTTATCAAAAAAAATATTAGTTATCTAATCATTAGACAAGAATTCCTACAGATCTCTGAAAGATCCAAACAACATGAAAAACAACACTTTTTGGAATCGAATCCTAATGCACATATTCCAAAATAATTTTAAGTATTTGGAACTTTTAACTAAAAGGATCCCAACAATTTACATGGTCTAATGTGAAACACACTTAAGTTGTGAACCGTATGGACCAATATAAGCCACACACTCTTAAAATCTAACATTATCATGCCAAGTTTTTTATCGGAAAAAAATAAATGCATTAAAAGCGGGTAGCGTGAATCCCAAAATGGGAGTCACCAAATACCAATCTGAAACAAGCGCCAAAAGGGGCAACCCCAAAACCAATGGGCTAGGCCTAACACAAGCACAAGACCAAACTAAACTCAAAGAAACTCTCCAACACCAATAGACAATCAACTACAAATCTACGGAAGAAACTACATTGGTGACCAATATCTTGAACCAACGGGATCGGAAACGAGAAAAGAAACCGAGCGAAGAGTAACGCAACCCTGTGAACTTGGATTGTCCGCTGCCGTTGAAGCGCTGGTGGCCAACGCCAAAAGAGGCAGTGAAAACTCGAAACAGAAAGGACCGAAGGGAGATGGAACATGTACCACCAAGTGAGTAGGGACAAAGAGAGAGACCCGGCTATCTTCGGACATAGGGACTAGCTGCTGTACCTGGAGAACAAACCCAAGAAAACACGATAGAGCTTTGTGACTAGAATCAAGGGGTTATAGAGGGCCGGAGCGAACGTCACCCAAAGTCTCGGCATAATTCATCCACATTCACATAAGTAAAGGCATAATTGTAATAGCAGCACGCCGCGTGGACACATGTCAATTTTTTCTTGACCAATTCACTAATTTATTCTCGCTGCGTTTGAACTCCAAATGACTTTGTTCTTACGCAAATATTTTCATTTTTGAAAGGGTTGTCTATTAAGTAACATATTGAATATATTTTGAAGAACGGAAAAAAATTATATTGGGGGTGATAAACTAGTGTTCAGTGTTTATAAAAACACATGTAAAATGGTGTGATAAAAAGCCTGTGATGAAGAAAAAAAAGACATGTAGTGGGGTGATAAAAACATGTGATGAAATGATAAAAATCAAGTAATGGTGTGATAAATAAATATGTGCCGAGTTAATAAAAAACATATAATGATGTGATAAAACACATGTATTGTGATGATAACAAATCATGTGAAGGGTGATAAAACGCATGTACTGAGGTGGTAAAAAACAAGTGATGAGATGATAAAAATCAAGTAATGAGGTGATAAAACAAATGTTATGGGGTGATGAAACATATGTACTCAGATAATAATGCATATGTACTGAGTTGATAAAACATGTAATAGTGTGTGATAAAAAAAATCATGTACTTAGTTGATAGAAATCATGTAATAGTGTGATAGAACACATGTACTGTGATGATAAAAAAAATGTGATGGGGTGATAAAATACATGTACTGAGGTGATAAAAGCAAGTGATGAAGTGATAAAAATATTATGTAATAGAGTGATAAAAACACATGTAATGAGGTGATAAAACATATGTATCGAGTTGATAAATGAGTGATGGTGTGTGATAAAAAAAACATCTGTGATGGGATGATATGTGTAGTTTTGTGGACTAAGGTGATAAAAAACAAGTGATGAGGTGATAAAAATCATGTAATGAGATGATAAAACATATGTAATGGGGTGATAAAACATAAGAAAATTTCCAATATAACACCCTACCAAACATTTACTTTCAAAACGATACCATGTAAAAAAATTTTTGCAGTTTCATAGCCAAACCAAACATTTACCAACACTTTCATACCCATCCGTTAACTTTCCGTCCATTTTGGACGGAAAATGCACATGACATTCATCAAAATGCCAAAAATACCCCTATAATACCCTTTGTGCTTTCAAACCCCTCTATTTCCTTTCTTCTTCTTCTTCAAAACACCATCTGCAGGTAACAAAGAGCAGAGGTCGGGGGTCACGGCAATGTGTTCGTGTAAAGCTAAATTTCTTTGCCTCTCTTCATCTCGTTACTTGAGTTCCTGGGTTTAATCTGCATAATTGGATTGGGGCTTTGAATCGTGATTGTAGAAGAAGCTTGAATCTAAAATAGGGCATTTTCTGAAGTTTTAAAAAAATGGGTATTTTTCTGAAATTTTAAGAATTAATGTAACAAAAAACATGAATGAATTGAAAATTCAAATATAATAATATTGAAATTGAAATAATGAATTATTAAAAAATTAAGAATAAAAAATGAATTTAAAAAATAAAAATTGATTTTTTTAAATAAAAGTTTAAATTTTAAATAAAATTGATTTTTTAAAATTGAAATCTGATTTTTAAATAATAAAAGTAATTTAAAAAAATTAAATAAATGGCATATTTTGAAAATTTGAAAGATAATGAAGGGTATTGTTGTCATTTAACTTATTTTTAAGTTATGAAAATTCAATAGCATACCTTTGAAAATTTGACTGATAGTTAAGGGTATTATGGACTTTTTACCTATTTTGGATAGAAAGTTAATAGAATCCGACGGTTGGGTATGAAAGTATAGGTAAATGTTTGGTGTTGCAAAAAAAATTGTCTGGGTATCATTTTGAAAGTAAATGTTTGGTAGGGTGTTATATTGAAATTTTCCCCAAAAACATATGTATTGAGTTGATAAAACGTGTGTTAAAAAACATGTATTGAATTGATAAAAATCATGTAATGGTGTGATAAAATACATGTCCTGTAATGATAAAAAAAACATGTGATGAGGTGGTAAATTTAGGTGATGAAAAAACAAGTGATGAGGTGATAACAATCAAGAAATAGTGTGATAAAACAAATGGAATGAGGAGATAAAACGTATGTAATGAGGTGATAAAACATATGTACTGAGGTGATGAAATGTGTGATGCTGTGATAAAACGTGTGATGATGTGATAAAAAAAATATGTATTAGGGGTGATAAAAACACATGCACTAAGGTGATAAAAATCATCATATTTTTTTGGATCAGCTTAGAAAATTTATTAAGAAAGAAGACTTTCCAAGAAGAAAAGCATCTCAAGGTCGAAAAATCAAACACGGCGATTACAAATGTGCTCCCGACAATGGAGCTTAAAGGAAACATTCTTTAGAACCAAATAGAGAGTATTCCCTAAAAAGCAAAAACAAAAATCAAAGAGAAAAACAAAATTAACTGTTATTCTCCTTGACTCCCGGGAGGGCGCCCTTGGGTGTCTTAACAACCGTCTGATTCCACAAATCCACCGCTGAAAGGGCAGCTTGCAAAGCCCTTTCCCGACTTAAGGATCGCGTTCTAGGCTTAAAGTAAGTCACACAACCAGACGAAGTATTCTTAACAACCCGACACTTAGATATCGAGGATTTAGTCAAGGCGTCTTTCCAAGGAATACCCTAATCCCTGATACCCAAGATCGAATCCGTCAAAGCTACAGGTCCCATTACTTGACCTCCAGGCCCACTATACGGATCCAAAAGGGGTATGCTGGAGTCTTCCAAAACCCTAGGTTCAGCAACCAAACCCATCCCCAAAGGATGAGGTCCAAGGCCATGTGCCATCAAAACCAAAGCTAGACTCTCCCCATGGCTTCCTGCACCTAGGCTTCAGAGCCTGATCCCACCAAAAAGTGAGGTTCGTCTATGGCCGAGACAGTCGTAGAAATAATAGTCTCAACTAGCTGACCTTCGGAACCAAACTGAGTACTATGTTTGCAGATCAAAACTGTCACAGGACTAATCTAGAACCGTCCCTCACATCCTTCAAGGGCTTCCAAACAGACCTCAGCCCAAGGACTTCTATCGCCCGAAACCACATAATCAAGCTGCAACTGATCAGGCCTAGAAGTAATCACACCCCGCATACTTGAGCTCCCAACCCCATGGTCCTCGTCTCTCAACTCGGCCCATTGAACAACACAATCCAGCCTGATACTTGTTTCCACTACAGTAACACCTTCTTCGAACGAGTCGTCCTGAGAATCAGCTACAATATCTTCTCCCATCAATTCCTCCTGGGATTTTACAGAAACGATACCATCGACCACCTGACTCAGGAAAGAGGGAATTTTAAATTCTAAAATTCAATTTTCATGGAAGCACAAACGGACGAAAGATTTGTCAGCGATAATCAAACCACGCCGGAAAAACACACTCAACGATTTGAGTGACATCAAAACCAATCCGAGTAGAACGTTTTCCGACCAAAAACTTCCCCGTAGACTCAAAACGAGCCTGAATGAGCTCTTTCCTTCCCAGATTATGTACCTTGGTTCTAGACGATCGTCGGTGTGCAAAGGTTGGTGTCTTGGGTGGCCATGAGAGCTCGTGTATTGTTGTTGGTGTCTTGGGTGGCCATGAGAGCTCGTGTATTATTGTTGGTGTCTTGGGAGGCCGTGAGTGCCTGTGGGGTTGTTGAGCCCGTGAGTTACTGTTGGTGTGTCTTGGGAGGCCATGAGGGCCCGTGGGGTTACTGAACCCGTGTTTTATCTTTGGAGTCTTGAGTGGCCATGAGTGCCTGTGGAGTGTTGAACTGTTCTTGACACTGTTTGTTGAACCTTGCTTGTGATTGTGATTGCGTTTGCCCGAACTTAGCGACCCGACTTCGTGTCGGGAAATGGTGTGGATTTTGGCTGGCCTGACCGAGTTCGAGTCTCGGGAGGTTGCGAGCATCCTTTGGCTGGCATGACCGAGTTCGAGTCTCGGGAGGTTGCGAGGGTTCTTTGGTCGGCAGGTTGTGAGCAGTTTTAGGCGATGCGAGGGCAGCTCCCCTTCCGACTAGCTATCGGAAAAGTAGTTCGGTTTATCGCCAACAGGTCGACCGCCTGGAGCCTGACAGTGATAGGCAAAGCGCGTGGGGCAGGCTCGAGCCCAGCCGGTTAGCAACCGACACTGAGTAGCTGACAGGAATGCGACCCTTTGCGATCTTGTTTGGTGTGCGATCCTTTGTGATCTTTATTGGTGTTGCGTGGTGTTTCTGTCGTGTCTTTGGAGGAGGTCGTCAATCGTTGTGTCGGGTCTACATTGCGAGTCCAAGTGTTGAGTCTGTTGAGGAAAGTGACCGGTGGGGTGTCAGTTGAGGTACTTGAGTTTGGGATGGTATTTCCCGACGTTGGGTTGGTTTTGAGTGTTACCAGCATTGTCTGCTAATTACGTCGTACTCAGTCTGTTATCTGTGGTGGTGAGCGAACGCTCACCCCTAGCTGCTTTTCCTACAGGTACTTATCACAAGACGGACTATGTGAGCTCTCGAAGCTTGAGGAGTTGGGAGCGGAGTCCGGGTTTTGTATTTTGAGTCTAGTGACGGATACCATGTACCTTATCCATTTGTTGGAACGTTTTGTATTGTAAATATTATTTTGATTGACTAAGTGGAAATTTCAAAGTGTTTATTCAAAACAGGTTTCAAATGTTTTTTTTATTTTAAATGTTCGCGTCCCGAGTTCGGTTTACTGAAATTGGGGCGTGACAACTTGGTATCAGAGCTCGAGGTTTCACACCTCGGACTGTACGTCAATTAGGTGGGGAGAGTCGAGTCAGTAAAGTCCCGTCATGCGTTGGGGGCGTAGGTCGGAAACCGTGTGTAGACCCGTAATTGTTTTGTTTGTGCGTACGTTGCAGCATTTTGTTGCTGGCATACTAATTGTGTGTTGTTGCGTGAAACATTTTTAAACTGTCGCGACTCGACTCAGGGGCACCCATGTAGTCGAGCGTGACGGTGTTGATATCAAGTGGGTACAATGTAGTTCGGGGACGCCTGGACCGGGTTGTAACTACCTGATGTCAAGAAATGAGGTTTTTAATGAAGTGGAGAAAGTTTTAAAAATTGTTTGGCCCTGTGGGCGTGTTTTGACGTTGATTGGCCTGGTGGGCGTACTTTGATGTTGGTTGGCCCGGTGGGCGAGGGTTGTTGGGTTGTTGATTGGCCTTGTCGGCTTGCGTTTTGGTTGAGGTCGAATGACTTGATTTGTCTGTGAGTCGTGGCGCGTGTGTTTGCTGAATTGGTGTGCGTTCTTGCGGTTTAATTGAGGTTTCGCTTACGTATTACTATAATTAAAGTATAAATAGCGTGAGCGGGGTGACTTTTTAGTAATAAGTACGTTAGGGTAGGCGTAGACCGTGTAAATGCTATTGTATTGAGCATGTTATCATCATATAAATTCACAAACTGAACGTTTGCGTGTATCCGTGCAGAGGATACTGACACATGGCTCGCGGTAGACGAGGATGAGCAGCGGCAACACGGGGACGGGCGCCCACGCGAGGCAGGCGGGGACGGTCGGCGGGGACACCGGGACAGGTGCCAATCGTTGGGCCTGCTGAGTACGCGGAGGCGCAGGGTACTACTGTCGGAGAAGACAGGAGAAGCGACGCGGGGCCGTCTACAGGCACACCCAGCGTCCTGCCGGTCGTGGACCCTCCCGTTATGACTACCCTGGACGAGCTGACCAGGACAGTCCAGAGTTTGGTGGCGGTCATCGCCAGTCGAGAGTCGGCTTCACCAGCTCCGGAGGCAGCAGCGGTTCCAGTGAGGCCCGTTCAGGCAGAGGACCATACAGCCCGTACCCTGTTGGACTTCGTGAAGCTGGGGATACCTACATTTTTCGGGGAGCCGAACCCCGACCTAGCCGAGAGGTGGCTAGAGCAGGTCACGCGGGACCTGGATACATCAGGTATCGAGGATGGCCGCCGCACAGTGTCCTTCGCAGCTCACCAGCTGAGGCACAGCGCCTACCACTGGTGGGGGCGTGTGAAGGACATTGTCGGGCACGACTACGACATCTTCCAGGAGGTTTTTCTAGCACAGTATTTTCCCGAGTCGGCTCGGTTGGAGCGACATCGGAAGTTTCTGGACTTGGAGCAGGAGGGGATGACAGTGGCAGAATACGAGGCCAGATTCACGGCCTTGACCAGATTCGTGCCGGAGATGGTGATGACCGAGCAGAACCGTTTCCTGCGGTTCGAGGGGGGACTGAGACCGATGATTCGGGATAAGGTCCTCGCCTTGAGGTTGCGGAAGTATACAGATCTCGTGGACACCGCAGCGAAGATGGAGCAGGGTATCCGGGATGCGGCCAGGACCCCTGAGGTCCAACAGCGGCCGACCAGCTTTGCAGGGCCGTCCGAGTCATGAGACTCGCGAAGACAGAGGACCACGAGATTCTTCCGACCACAGGCTCATCAAGGTGGATCGAGACAGTAGGGGTCGGTTGCATCAGTGGGGCTAGTCACATCAGAGAGAGGGCCTCCATGCTATATCTGCGGGCAGCCAGGCCACTTTCAGCGGGATTGTCCGAGGAAAGGAGAGCCCGCGGCGCCACCAGCGACCAGCCGGACTGGCCAGGGCTCGGGGTCGAGAGCCGACGAGATCAGCTATCTCCGGTGCGGCCGGGTTGGACACACTATGGCATGGTGCCGAGAGCCGTTGGGAGCGACATCAGCGCAGCGACCGCAACAGTCACGGACAGTACAGTCACCCAGGGGTCGCCCTCGTCAGAGTCAGCAGTCGAGATTCTCACAGCTGTCTATGAGCGCGCCGGTTCCGAGGCAGCAGCAGAGACCTGGGTATTCAGCAGCCAGTGCGCCGGGTCAGAGGCAGCAGGCCTCGCAGGGGAGAGTGTACGCAGTTACCGACTCCAGGGCCCCAGGATCTAGCACGTACCGCGAGACCATCCAGGGTACGTGTTTATTGTATCATTTATGGGCGTTATTCTTATTTGATACCGGGCGTCGCACTCTTTTATTTTGTTGGGTTGTGCTGAGAGGTTGGGGTTGAGCTTATAGCCGTTGAGTCCACCCCTGTGCTTGGACACCCCAGTTGGGGGTGGAGTGTCGTTGACTAGGGTCTGTCGTGCCTGCGAAATTAGAGTCGCAGACTGTCCTTGCCCTGGTGATCTTCTCGTGCTGGGAATGACGACCTTTGATGTGATCTTGGGAATGGACTGGCTGGCGAAGTACCGAGCCAACATCGATTGCTACAGGCGACGAGTGACAGTGTCAGTGGGCAGTACGAAGGTGACGTGTGTTCTGGGTAGTAAGAGCGGGGTCCTCCTGTCGGCGTTGTCCACTGAGGAGGAGGTATCGGCTGTGCAGAGCCGAGAGTTACCGAGAGTGGTATGCGAGTTCCCCGAGGTCTTTCCTGAGGAGTTGAGCGGGTTGCCACCGGTTCGTGAGGTGGAGTTCAGGATTGACCTAGTGTCGGGAACGGCGGCGATATCGATGGCGCCTTACAGGTTTGCGCCGGCAGAGTTGACTGAGCTGAAGCGTCAGCTAGAGTAGCTTCAGCAGAAGGGGTTTATCCGTCCGAGTGTATCGTCGTGGGGGGCACCAGCACTCTTCGTGAATAAGAAGAGTGGAGAGCTACGGATGTGTATAGATTACCGGAAGCTGAACCGGGTTACGGTGAAGAACCGATACCCGATGACGAGGATCAATGACTTGTTCGACCAGTTGAGAGGGTCGACCTGCTTCTCGAAGATCGATCTGCAATCCGGTTATTATTAGTTGCGAGTCCGTGAGGGGGGCGTCGCAAAGACTGCATTCCGGACACGCTATAGGCACTACGAGTTCCTGGTGATGCCATTCGTACTGACGAACGCACCTGCATCGTTCATGGACCTGATGAACAGCATCTTCCGGCCGTACCTAGATCAGTTTGTGGTGGTGTTCGTGGACGACATCTTGATCTACTCGCAGAACGAGGCGGCACATAAGTCACATCTGAGGGCTGTTCTGACACTACTGCGCGAGCATCAGCTATATGCCAACCTGGAGAAGTGCGAGTTCTGGCTCGCTGAGGTGAAATTCTTCGGTCACATCGTGTCCCGTGATGGTATACTGGTCGATCCGTCGAAGATCGACGCGGTCTCGAAGTGGGCACGGCCCACGAGTGTCTTCGAGATCCGCAGCTTTCTGGGGTTGGCAGGCTATTATCGGCGATTCGTCCAGGACTTTGTGCGACTAGACGCGCCGATGACTCTGCAGAAGCGCAAGGGAGTCGGGTTTGTGTGGACGGAGGACTGTGAACGGGCGTTAACGGAGTTGAAGACTCGGCTGACTACCGCTCAGTATTAGTGCTGCCCGAGCGAGGGATCGGGTATGATGTCTATTGTGATGCGTCCGGAGAGGGACTGGGATGCGTACTGATGCAGTTGGGCAGAGTTGTGGCTTATGGCTCCAGGCAGTTGAAGACGCACGAGCGCAACTATCCTACCCACGACTTGGAGCTGGCAGCAGTTGTGTTCGCGCTAAAGGGCTGGCGATATTATCTATATGGCGAGGGGTTTCAGGTGTTCTCGGATCACAAGAGCCTCAAGTACATATTTTCCCAGCGAGACCTGAACATGCGCCAGCGGCGGTGGATGGAGCTACTCGAGGAGTACGACTTCGAGCTACACTACCATCCGGGTAAGGCGAACGTGGTCATCGATGCCTTGAGTAGGAAGTCGGTTCCGAGCCTCGCCAGCATATCAGTCCGAGAGTGGGACATGATGGGGGAGCTGAGCACGTTCGGGCTTGAGCTAGATGAGATTACTGGCGGCGTGGCCATGTGCTCATTGGTGGCTCAGCCCTCACTGCTTGCCCAAGTGTTGGAGGCGCAGTCGAAGGACGTCGAGACAGCAGAGATCCAAGAGAGGGTCGTCAACGGTGACGAGGTAGTAGGTTGGGAGATCAGTACAGATTGGGTCTTACGGTATCGAGGAGGGTTGTTCGTGTCGGGCAACTGTAGAGACGACGTGTTGCGAGAGTCACATCATTCGCGTCTTACAGTGCACCCGGGGGGCACCAAGATGTACCGTGACCTCAGGCGGCACTTCTGGTGGCGCGGGATGCGGAGAGTAGTCGCAGAGTTTGTGTCGAGATGTCTCGTCTGTCAGCAGGTGAAGGCCGAGCATCAGCGTCCCGCAGGATTGTTGCAGCCACTGCCGATTGCCCAGTGGAAGTGGGAGCATATCACGATGGACTTCGTGTGTGGACTACCGAGATCGCCGAAGGGAAACGACGCCGTATGGGTTGTAGTCGACCGGTTGACCAAGTCGGCCCATTTCCTAGCTATGAGGATGACGGATCCGGTCGACAAGTTGAGCAGCCTGTACATTCAGGAGATAGTTGGTCTCCATAGGGTCCCGGTGTCGATAGTGTCTGACAGGGATCCCCGCTTCACATCCAGGTTTTGGACGAGTCTGCAGAAAGCGTTGGGGACCGAAGTTCTACTCAGTACAGCACATCATCCTCAGACAAACGGACAGTCCGAGCGCACCATTCAGATCTTGGAAGACATGTTGCGGGCATGTGTGCTGGACTTCAGGGGATCATGGGAGACCCACCTGCCATTGGCCGAGTTCGCCTACAACAACAGCTACTAGACCAGTATTGGGATGGCACCGTTCGAAGCGTTGTATGAGAGGCCGTGTCGATCTCCAGTGTGTTGGGCAGAGGTGGGGGACAAGAGTCAGCTGGGGCCAGATCTTGGCAGAGAGACGATAGAGAAGGTCGCGCTGATATGCGAGCGGTTGAAGACCGCGCAGAGTCGGCTGAAGAGCTATGCCGACAGACGACGTCGACCTCTTGAGTTCGTAGTCGGGGATCACGTGTTCCTGAAGGTGAGCCCGAGGAAGGGGCTGATACGGTTCAGACGCAGAGGGGGCAAGTTGGCTCCGCGGTACATTGGCCTGTTCGAGATCTTGGGCAGAGTGGGAGCAGTGGCTTATCGTCTGGCGTTACCACCACAACTTGGGAGAGTCCATAACGTCTTCCACGTGTCCCAGTTGCGGCAGTACAACGCAGACCCCTCCCACGTCATTGAGTGGACAGATATCGAGGTGGATGACGATGTCTCCTATGAGGAGCAGCCGGTTCGGATCATGGACACACGGGAGCAGGTCCTACGGGGAGGCAAGATTATCCGCCTGGTACGAGTGCATTGGAAACATCACGGGGCTGAGTCGACTTGGGAACGCGAGGACGAGGTTCCCGCGAAGTACTCCGACCTGTTCGAATCCCGCGGTACTTCTGTTTTAAATTTCGTGGACGAAATTCCTTTAAGGGGGGTAGATTGTAATAACCACTCCCGGTCAACGCCAGTCAAACCTGCGAAAAACAGGAAAATTTAAATTTTTTAAGACAGACACTAAATTGAACCTAAATTGACACTGAGGGTCATACCGGACTTAAGTTGACCCCGATATCGACCAAAGTGAGTTCTGGGGGACTAAGGGCAACTTTCTGATCAATCTGGGAAAAGTTGACTTTTCGGCGGAAAAGTCAACCGAGCGACGTTTTGGTCCATTCGAGGACCGTTTTGGATCCAAAAAGCTTAGCCGTCGTCGCAGCGGTATTAGTTGAGCCGTTTCCTTGTAGCCCGCCAAGTTTCGTAATTTCTTGGAAAAAGTGCCCGTTCGGGGCCCGAACCGTCCGATTTTCGCGAATCTGATTGGAAAATATCTAGTAGATATTTTTTTCTCAAAAGGTGTGGGACCCACCTTACCACTTGTAAAACAAGTGGTGGTGTTAGGTTTTTGGGGGGGAAAAGGAGAAAATGAACCTTATAGGTTCGGCCAAAGGGGGGTTTTAGTGAGAGAAACACAAATCAAAAAGGAAGAGAGTTAGAGAGAGAAGGAGGAGAAGAAAAGAGAGGAGCTAGGTTTGTGGTGACACTATTCACGTCATCCATCCATTGGATTGTCTCAAGGCTAGGAGGAATCAAACTCCCCTCGTCCTCCTCTACGGTAATCATTAAACCGATCGTCGATTTGATTAATTTTGAAAGTTAGGGTTTGTGTAAAACTATTAGTTTAGGGTTGTTTTAAGGTTGGGGAAGTGTTGGAGACGTTTTGGAGGTGTTTGGAGGTGAAAATTGACGTTTTCCGGTTACCGGAAGCTCGGGAGGAGCTCCGGCCACCGTGGGTGGTGGCCGGCCGGCCTTGGGGTGGCTGGCCGGAGCTGGGACCAGCCACCACCATGGTGGCCGGGCCCCAAATTGAACCCTAGGACCTACGGACAAGGTGGTCCGGGTGAGGCTCACGTGCTCGGGTGCTCGGGTTTAGTGTTCGGGTGGTTTAAAACGTTCCCCGGACCATTTATCCATAATCGAATCGAAATTTGGAATTAAATTGGAAAAGTTGTAATTATCGGGTTTAGAATTTTTAAACGTTAATTAATTGACTCGGAAGTCGGAATTCGATTCCGTCGAGTGCCTTGGAACCCTTGAATTATTCTAAGACCGTAGAAACAAGAACGGGAATTTTCGGAGCCCCGGAAGGGCATTTCCAAAACCCGGGCAGATTCGCCATGTCGGGCGAATCGGGCCTTTACGAGTCCTTTATCGACAATGTCGATTAATTGGGAAGTTTGGGAGTGATCGACATTTTCGGGGTTACGTTTGGGCGTTAAGTTTATTAAATTTCAGCTTATTTCCTGCGAGTTTAAAGTACCTTAAAATTGTGCTCTTTTAGATCGTGCTACGGACCGAGGCAAAGGGAAGTTAGGCGAGTGACGGGGGTCGCGCTGGGGCTTAGTTGAGCCCTTTTGGAGATATATACGAGGTAGGGAAAAGTAGCCGGATCTCAGCCCTGACTGGGGAAAGTTAACAGTAGAAATGCATGTGACACTGGGGTGTCGTGGGTTAAGTAGGTTTATTTGAATATTAGAAAGGCATGATACGGGAACGTAGCGATTATTAGAAAAGCATGTGACACTTAGCAGTGTCGTAGGAACAGAAAACTTACCGATATTAGAATTACTAGAGGCATATGACCATGCCCGGAGGTTGACTGTTTAATTTATGTCTGGGGTGGCCATGAGAGCCCGTGTATTATTGTTGGTGTCTTGGGTGGCCATGAGAGCTCGTGTATTGTTGTTGGTGTCTTGGGTGGTCATGAGAGCCCGTGTATTATTATTGGTGTCTTAGGAGGCCGTGAGTGCCTGTGGGGTTGTTGAGCCCGTGAGTTACTATTTGTGTGTCTTAGAAGGCCATGAGGGCCCGCGGGGTTGCTGAACCCGTGTTTTATCGTTGGAGTCTTGAGTGGCCATGAGTGCCTGTGGAGTGTTGAACTGTTCTTGACACTGTTTGTTGAACCTTGCTTGTGATTGTGATTGCGTTTGCCCGAGGTTAGCGACCCAACTTCGTGTCGGGAAGTGGTATGGATTTTGGTTGGCCTGACCGAGTTCGAGTCTTGGGAGGTTGAGGGCATCCTTTGGCTGGCTTGACCGAGTTCGAGTCTCGGGAGGTTGCGAGCATCCTTTGGCAGGCCAGACCGAGTTCGAGTCTCGGGAGGTTGCGAGCGTTCTTTGGCTAGTCTGACCGAGTTCGAGTCTCGGCAGGTTGTGAGCAGTTTTAGGCGATGCGAGGGCAGCTCCACTTCCGACTAGCTATCGGAAAAGTAGTTCGGTTTATCGCCAACAGGTCGACCGCCTGGAGCCTGATAGTGATAGGCAAAGCGCGTGGGGCAGGCTCGAGCCCAGCCGGTTAGCAACCGGCACTGAGCAGCTGACAGGAATGCGACCCTTTGCGATCTTGTTTGGTGTGCGATCCTTTGTGATCTTGATTGGTGTTGCGTGGTGTTTTTGTCGTGTCTTTGGAGGAGGTCGTCAATCGTTGTGTCGGGTCTACATTGTGAGTCCTAGTGTTGAGTCTGTTGAGGAAAGTGACCGGTGGGGTGTCAGTTGAGGTACTTGAGTTTGGGATGGTATTTCCCGGCGTTGGATTGGTTTTGAGTGTTACCGGCATTGTCTGCTAATTATGCCGTAGTCAGTCTGTTATCTGTGGTAGTGAGCGAACGCTCACCCCTAGCTGCTTTTCCTACAGGTACTGATCACAGGACGGACTAGGTGAGCTCTCGAAGCTTGAGGAGTTGGGAGCGGAGTCCGGGTTTTGTATTTTGAGTCTAGTGACGGATACCATGTACCTTGTCCATTTTGTTGGGACGTTTTGTATTGTAAATATTATTTTGATTGACTAAGTGGAAATTTCAAAGCGTTTATTCAAAACAGGTTTCAAATGTTTTTTTATTTTAAATGTTCGCGTCCCGAGTTCGGTTTACTGAAATTGGGGCGTGACACGAGAGGTGTGTGATCACAATCTATCCGTACCAGAGAGGTATGGAGCAGGCATGCGGCAGAGGCGGTGCTCGAGGCGGAGGCAGCAGGTCTGGTGGTAGAGGAGGCAAGGACGGTGGTGGCTCTGGTGATATAAGAGGAGAAGACGGTGGCACAACACCGGCGGTGGTGGCGGCGGCGGCGGCCTCTAAGAGATGATGAGGAGGTGGTGGCAGTGGCGGCTCTGTTGGTAGAGGATGTGAGGATGACAACGGATTTGCTAACAAAAAAAAGAAGTGATGGTGGCGGCATTGGTGAATGTTGAGGCGGTGACTCAAAAGTCCGAATCGGCGGCGCAGGTGGTGGCATGTGGATCGGGTTGGGGGTGGGGCGATTTCTCCGCGGGGAGTTAGGGCCAACTGTCACGCCCCAAATCCGGTTTTACCGGACTCGAGACGAGAACTTAAAACAATAATTAATAAAGCAGTTAATAATGCAAAAGGGTCTCAAAATAACAATTTAAAGCTCCAAAAATCCACACGAGTCAACAGCTCGGTAAAAACACGTAGTAAAAGAGTTCAAAACAATAGTATGTCTCTAGACAAGCTAGCCTAGGACCCTCGGAAGCTCCCAAGCATCGAGCATCCAGCTAGTACGAATCCCGCTCAAGACCTGAAACATAACAAGGTAAGGGGTGAGCTTTCTCTCAGTAGGAAAAGTAGTTAAGGTTATGAACATCAGTTCAATACCACGAGTAACCGTCCAATTAGGGCATACTAGCAAAGCATAACTGTCAGTAACGCCCACGGAACACGTACCAACCGCCAATCACTCTCGTAAGACCAAAATCACAAATATTATAACGCACATAGCCAAACAACACGCAAAGAACACACAACATAACAACACGCAACTTGGTACAACTGTTCCCAATATCACCGGCTATCACAGCCCGTCCCATTTATATCGTACCGGAACACGGAGCATCGGTCCCGACATCTTCCCGTCACGTAGAATCGGGGTAACATCCCAGACCGGAAATCCCTCAGTCGGACGTCTTCCCGGCACACAGACTCGGGGCCTCACGCATAACGGACCGACATACACCTCGGTCGTACGCCTTTCCCAAACCACAAAGCATCGGGGTAAAGGTTAAACCGTGCTCGTCCTCGATACTCTACACCGGCATACTCTCTCAGTGTAGGTATCGTACCGGACACACCTCCTCTTGGAACACACATCAAGAGAATAACACGCATCACAATGCCATAGTTCGACCACGGTATACCAACCGAGCCAACTCACCATAACACACAAATTGGTCTATCACTCACCCGATCATATCACAACCAAGGATTCACATCACATCAAACACGGCACACTTGCCCACACATAGCCACAACATGCCACACCGAGTATATCATAACATGATTCTTAATCTTATCGACACTTAGTCACACATCATACATCTCAATCAAAGATCATGACATCAATCAACACGCAATCCTAAGGCTCGACATGGCCATTCTACCAGCACGGCAATTTCCCAAGAATAGAAAGCGATTAAACTAGTCAATCACATCCTACATACACACTAAGACTCGTCCGATTATTAATGTAATTGAAAGCGGTTATTCTAGTGAATCACATCCTATATGCGAACTAGGACCTTTCCGGTTATTATTATTCTTATACATGCATACTAGTAACTTTCCGTAATTGAACCGATATTCGCTACTTTCCCTACCTCAAAATAAACAACGATCAACTCCTAGCTGCTGACGTCCTGGCTCGCTTCCCCCTCTACTTCACGGGATCCAAGTGCCTCCTCCGCCATCACGCTCGGTTCCAAGGTCTTGGATCACAAAACAAGTACTTGAATTAAAACTAATTCAGTTGCAAGAAGAATGAGAAACAACTAAAATAAGCCCGAAAGTCCAACATAGGCTAAGACGGAAAATGGGCCGGAAAGAGGCCCAACCCGAGTCTGTCACGGTTTGGGTCACGGATCTATGGGCTGCGCTGTCACGGTTCTCCTCACGGAGCCGTGACTGACGCCGTCACGGTCTCCCTCACGGAGCCGTGACGTTTCCCGTCACGGTTCCCATCACGGATCCGTGACGATTCAACACTGTTCCGTCTTCTTCTTCCTCCAAACGCGATTTTCCCGAAAATAACCCCGAAACCTCCATTGATGACCATCCAAAGCTCCAAAAAACAGTCCCTAAACGTCTCTACTTCAAAACCCACCATGGGTACTCATCAAAACTCCATAAATACGAATTAAATCCATCATCTAACATCAAATTCCTCCAAAACTTCATCATCCAAACCCCAAACTCCAAACCCATCCATTTTCCATCAAATTTCTCCAAACCCCATGAACCAAAATCCATAAAAACGAAAAGGGATTAGAAGCACACCTTGGAAATGATGAGTAGAAGAAGAAAATGGAAGAATCAAGCCCCTTTGGTGAAGAAATGGCCCAAAAATCCCTCTTTTCTCTCCTTTCTTCTTCTTCAAGCTTCAAAACTCTTTTTCTCTCTCCATCCTCTCTCCAATTTCGTCTACCTTGGGAAATATGCTGAAATGGGCACCAAATGGAGCTTTAAACCTAGAGGGGATAGTGCCCAAAATACCCCTTTGCTTTATCTCTTCCCAAAAACAACTGATGAGGGTATAAGGGTCATAACACACCCAATTCTTCTCTTCCAAGCAAGCATGGACACATGTCCATGTGGGGACCACTCTAAGCTTAAATATGTTCCATCACAATATTTTATCGAATTTAGTTCTAAATCGGACCACGTTTGACCGATACAAGTTCCGGGTTGACTTTTCCCAATATTACAGTCAACGGAAAGGAAACGGCCCGACTAAGCTAGCCGTGACGACGGATAAGATTTTTGGGCCCCGGAAAGGTCCTGAATGACTCCCGGAGTCATCGGTTGACTTTTCCGGTAAAAAGTCAACTTTCGCCGAAAACTTTCGGTTCGACCAGGGGCGGTTCTTACACCAGATGTAGAGAGAATCATGGCCACTACTGCGATTGAATATCGTAAGCCCATAAATTGTGGTGGAGGCAACTAAGAGGGTCGATGTGCCTTCTTCCTTGGGGCAGCGACGTTGGAGATGAAGGCAAAGACAGAAGAGAGTTTGAGGTGTCTTCTTATTTGGTCGCAATGGCTTAATAAAGTCCGTCGATGGAGCAGGGGGTATGTTTTCGAGGAACTCGATTAAAGGGTCTATGTGGAGGGGCTTGATAAGGGGAATCATGGTTATTGGATGGAAAAAAGAAGGAATAGAAGCTACTATATAGATAAGAAGAGTTGCAGAGGAGGAGAAAATAGACGATTGTGAAAAAAAGAATAATCTCTAGAAGCTACAATGAAGAAAAGTTTTCTGGTAATAATCGAAAAATAATTAAGTGCCAATCATTTAAGAGTTGAAAAGTTAATAAAATGTGTTTTGATAATTTATAGTAGTGTGATAGAGAAAGACTTTTTTTTAACAAAGGGTAGGTATTCATTAATCCAAATAGCAAATTACAATACATATCATAAGGGCGAACTCGAAACAAATCAGGGATTAAGCCGGAAGTCCCCGCTTAAAAGGTAGCCAGGTACTCCAACAGATATGGCTAAGAAATCTGACTACTTAACAAGACAGAGTAAATACAACCATACATATAATATACATTCCAAAAAGCAAGTCCAAGGAGCTAAATTCCGTTTCTGGATGTTGCCTTGGGTCGCAAGAGCATACGAGAAGTACTCCTGGTTAGCTTGATCCCCCTGGTAGAAACAAAAAGGATCTTGAGGCTTCCCAAGGACCCAAAGGTCTATCATAACTCCCGATGAGGTTGTTTGCAAGCGTTCGTCGAAGTTGGGGGAGTAAGGTCATGTAGGGATGCCTGTA
Source organism: Erodium maritimum (assembly GCA_963921825.1). Lineage (NCBI taxonomy): Eukaryota > Viridiplantae > Streptophyta > Magnoliopsida > Geraniales > Geraniaceae > Erodium > Erodium maritimum. Next base: position 64,623,532 of record OY997590.1, on the reverse strand, counting down.
CATTATGGTCAATGTCCATGAGCACGAAGGCCCGCTTCATTGAAACAATTATTATCTCTAGATTCTTGGTTCCTTTGTCCGTAGCTAGGTCTGGAGATTCTTTGTTCTCCTTGGTACTCTATTTTCCTGTTGTCTTCTTTGATGCTTCGTGTACGGTGTGAAGTCGGGAGGGATGAAGGTCTTCTTCTGCTCGAACCCAGCTAAGATCTCGTGTTGGATAAAATGCTGAATAGGATGAGGTCGGGGTACCGCATCCTGTTAGTGGACCTCTGTCCCTAAGGTTCGTGTTCTACCCCTCCTTTTGCTTCCTGTCCACCCTATCCTCAGTGGGCAGGGTGCCTCCTGGTTAGGCAGGAATGGGAACTTAATGGTGTGCGGGGATAGGAAAGATACCACAGATCCCTTCCCACGTTTCCAATCTTTCAACATTACCTCTAGATGGGGTTTTTTAGAATACCGATTTTAGGCAAGATTGGGAACTCGACTTCATTATGGAGTCGACTCCTATTATCGGTGATCAGTGCATCATACACGACCGATGAATCAGGTTGGTGTTGTTCTTGTGCACCTATTACGTTAATCGGGAAAGCCTGGTTAGAGAAAAAAGGTTAAGCCATTTCAGGGGTCGGAGAAGGCATATTAGGGGAGGGAGTATGCATAGCATTCCAATCCGATCGGAAAAAGCCTTCCACTTGGATTGGGGGAGGAGCCTGGAGCGAGTCCCCGTACGTGTGCGCAAACTGGTCCACCCCCAGAAGGATAGAAGTGCAATATTTAATTCCATGGCCAAGACGACCGCACCGGTAGAAAAAATCTGGTAGCTTCTCATACTCCAATCAGACTTTGAGTTGTTTGGCACCCGTATCTACCTGTAACATGAGGTGGCAGCGGAGTGGTCTTGTAGCGTCCAACTCCACTCGGAGCCAGAGAATAGTGTCCCATTCTCGGAGAATGTTAGGAGCTCTCGGCGGATTTACTCGACCGATTCACTACACCAGGTTTGCTCTTCTACGACATGGTCTTTTTATATAGTCGTAGAAGTTAACAACTTCTACGACTCCATACCATGTAATCGTAGTAGAAAAGTCTTCTACGACTGCATTTAATGGAGTCGTAGAGGCACTACACTTCTACGACTCCATTGAATGGAGTCGTAGAAGATCAGTGCCTCTGCGACTCCATTTAATGCAGTCGTAGAGGTTCGGTGCCTCTACGACTACATAAAATGGAGTCGTAAAGGTTCAGTGGATCTGAGACTCCACTGAATGGAGTCGGAGAAGATCAGTGCCTCTACGACTCCATTGAATGAAGTCGTAAAGGTTCCCGTATTTAAAACCAAACCAACTCCTTTTAAAACCAAACCAACACATGTGCACGCACAATCGTATATGTATTGAATCGGCCGGTGGAGAACCTGAAAGATGTAAGTGTCAGAATTTGACAAAACACTAGTATTTTTTGGTTTTTAGAGGGTCAAATTCATACTTTTAGATTCCGGGGTTATATTTCCGTTTTGTGTTTGAGTTTTTTGATTTCCTTTATTTTTATTGGAACTTTGGGATTACTTTCCTTAGGGTTTAGGGTTTATTTTAGGGTTTAGGGTTTAATTGTAAATCAGTTTTTTTTTTGTTTTATACATTGTACCAGCACTTGTGTGCTTATTGTACCAGCACCAGTGTATATGAACTACCAGCACCTCTGTGCGTAGTGTATGTGGTTTGAGAAAATATCAGCCCCGGTTTGAGATGAATATTCTCAGACAAAAAATTTCTCAAACCAGAATAGTTATTTTCTCAAACTATATTTTCTCAAAGTAAAATGTTGTCTTCTCAAACTTTTTTTCTTCAAACTGAGAGGCTATTTTCTCAAACCATGTTCGCGATTTTTCTAAAAACAGATTTGAGGTTCGCTGGTTCACAACATAAGAGAGGTTCGGATGTGATTGTCTCCATATATATATATATATATATATATATATATATATATATATATATATATATATATATATATCATTCGACGTTACTCAAACAAATATTTATTTATCTTCTACACATGTATTCTATATTGACGATCCGAATTTGGGTAGACATTACAAGGTCGTGCGCATCGGGGAAACTACATTAATTTTTCAATAAGTACTGTTTCGAGGCCATCTTACCAGGTTACTGAGCCTTATCAAGAGGCAGTGCCATATATTCAACCTATAAACGTTATGTTGAGATGAAGGACGACGACAACTCTGATGAAGAAGACCTTAGCAATGAACATGAGTTTAATGGCGAAATATTATCTTCTGATGAAAAAGACCTCGAAAATGAAGAAGATTATATAGGAGTTATATACTTTGTATTATTATTTGATTATCTGATCTATATTATAATTTTTTCTATTTGTAACGTTTGAATGACTAATATTGGATTTGGGTTTGGAAGTTAAATCTAACTATTTTCAAATCGTTTTACTCAGTGACGAAGTCAGCTTTTTCAGTGATGGGGGCACTAATATTATTTTTTTCGGAATAATTATAATATAAAATTAACTTAAAATGAAATTACAAATATTAATATTGCATAAAAAATGTATACTTATTATCCTTCATAGGGGTGTTCACGTAAAAAAAACCTTACATAATCGAATTAAATTTATTATATTAATAATACATAAATATTTTCTTCCCTTTTAAAAACTCATTTGTTACACTAGGTATGACTATCACTAAATTAAATAATACTAATCAAAAATAAGAAAGGAATGAAGTCGTTGGTCGACACAAACTATATCGATCCCCCTCTAGGTATTTTCCAAGGCTCTTCGAAAACATACCCTAATCCGCAGCGCCCCTCAGCTTCCTTCTCTGCCAATGATGGCTGGGGCTCCGGCCTTGGCTATTACTAGCGGAGCCTCCGTCTCCCTCTCTCTAACCCCTTTCCTTCAAAGCCCTTTTCCTCCTTCCCGCTCTCCCTTTGCTCCGGCCCCTTTTTCTTCTGTTGTCTTTCTGCGTCTGTGACTGTCTTCGGCCAAAGCTATTTTGGTGCCTACGATCGAGCAAGGTGGGTTTGGGCGGTGGTGGGCAACTCCGGTGGCTCGTCAGGGCGGAGACTAGTCGGGGCCTAGGCGGATTATATTATTTTATTATTTTTAAATATAAGTACATATATTAATAGTAAACTAATTTTTTTTTTGTATTTTTGACTATTAATAAATGTATATTATACATATAATAATAAAATTACTTGTACTTAATATTTATACTTATATAGATGCTCTATTCCCTGCTTAATTTAATATTTATATATAAATTAATAAAACCATCATTATCTAACCACTTTACTACACGTATTATCTCGGTCCTTATCAAACCAACACATCACCCTCTTAGTAAATATCAACCGTTAATTATAGGGTTCAATCTCAATCCTCCACTTAATTTGAAACCATTCTGTTTCTCCCTCATTTCACAAGCGGCCGTTTCACTCTTTCATCTCAACTGGTAGATCTGTACTCTAGTCTATGGCAACAACACATACCTCTTCTGATTTCCCAACCTCACTTGACCTCGCCTAGTCGTCCTCCCATCCTCACTTCAGCCACTATTCTTCTTTATCTATATATCTCACATGTCTTCGTTACCTCTTACCTCTGATGAACGAATGCCCATCTAATTAACACCGTTTTCTGCAATTTCTATGGACTTTAGACTAGTATTGATGATATGATCTGTTTTTTTTGTTCAGTAAGGGTGGGTGGTCGGCTCAGACCGCAAAACCAATCGAAAATCGTGGTGAAAGGTATTTTATTTTATTTTATTTTAATTACTTCCCTTATCTCAATCATTTAATCGTAATTATTTCATATTTTATATATATAATTCAGAAACAATTAGAACTGTCTTCTTTCTCTTTTCACCTTCGTTTCTTTATGCACCACAAAAATCGTCCACCACTCCATACCTATTGATTTTCACTCTCAATTATTTTACTTTTCCACTCAATTCTCTCTCGTTTATAGAAACTCCCTCATCTTCCATTTCTCTCATTACCTTTTCCTCTCACAAAATTTCTCTCTCTCTCTCTCTCTCGTCTTAGTCCCGAGCTCCCTCCGGCGTTCGTCCAGCCTCCGTCTTAGTTACGAGCTCCCTCCGACGATGTGATTCTCTACGCAGCACCCAAGACCAGAAGCAACCCCAGTTCATCTTCTTCTCCGAGAAAGGTAAATGAGGTTAGGATTTAGATTAATTTGTTCACATGATGATTCTAGCTTATTTGATGCATACTTTAGGGATTAGGGTTATGTGCCTTCTTCATTTGAGCATTGCTTATTTGTTCTATGATTAATTTATACCGAATTTATTTGTTTATTTATTACTGTTTTACAACAAAGAAATTAAGTGGAAGTATGATTTGTTTGTTATGATCTTGTATTTGGGTGAAATGAGTAATTTATTCAAGTTTCATTGTCTTATCATTACTTTCGTTGTAGTAATCTAGTATTAATAGAAGTGGACCATTATGTTTACTGGTAACATGCCTAAGATAAGTATGTTACATTCATTTTTGCCAAGTATATCGTTGATGTGAAGCCAAACAATTATTTGTGTCGTTTCATTCTCTATGTAACTCTTACATTGTATAATTATCAATTCAGCCTAATCAGTTCAACCAACATTAGGCGAGACAATTCCTTCCTAAATAACTCAATTAACAAAACAGAACTTGATCCGACTTCAGACCCTACATAAAACATGCATTCATTTCCTCAGTGTGGTTATGAGGGCTAAAGAATGCCTTTGAAAAGCACAAATGTGCAAATTCCAACAGTGGCCAAGTACTGCTATTAATTTCAAGATTATGAGCTATACATGACACTTGGCTTCTTAATGAAGATACGTGTAAGCATTGTTCATTTTGTTTAATAATTGTGTTTATATTAATATGTCATTGATTTGTAGTGTTTGTATCTCTATATCGATGATGACGATGAAGTCTGCGAGTATATCCAATCAGAATGTCGACGTCGGTACAGGGATTGGAAGTCCAAAATCAATACGGCCAGGATCGCCCAAATCAAGAAAAAGACAGACCCCATCAAATCCAAACTCGAAGATCTCGGTTCCAGTGGAGTTCAAGAATCGTTTTGACAAGTGGTAGTGGCTTTGCGACCACTTTGATTCCCCGACGTTCAAAGTAATAAATTAAAAAAAATTCGTACATAAATACCTTATTTTACTATTCTAATTAATTAATGTTAGTCGTATTTTGAAAATGTTAGGCCAAGAACGACAAGGCCGTAGCGGCACGGAAAAAGGTGAAGACTAAGCAACGAGGAGGATCTTGCTCGATATGCGACCATGCGGCAACGATCTTGGCGAATGATGCCTCCAACAAGACGCCGCTATTGGCTGCTTGCACAAAAGTGTTCTCTTCAAAGAACAAGAACAAGCACAACTATAGCAAAAGGTAAGTATATTTTATTCCATTACATAATTTGCATTACTTTTCCTTATTTCAATCATTTCCTTATTCTAAGATTTGGAATTTGTTCATTCTCAGCGAAAGATTGTTCAAGCAATGAAAGAAGTGCAGGAATCGTGCGACACCTCATTCCTCGGCCCTGTGTCGGACTTGGTTCAGGCTGAAGCCTTAACTGCCAAGTTGGGCGTACAAAGGAAGCGGAGCACGCAGTCGGAATGTGGAAACAAAGTCATTCTCCCAACGCCCAAGGAGAAGAGGTGTTCCTCGATCACCGCTTATGTGGAGGTCTCTCAAGGGACACAGGAATCGATTGCGCAGATCGAGGACCGAGTGAGGGCGGATATAGAGTGTCGTTTCAAGGAACAAGAGGAATGGATGGCGGCCAATCAGGCGGCGATGGAAGCCAAACAAGCGGAGTTGGATGAGTCATTGAGAAAAGTGAGGGAGATCCCGTCCGACATTATGCCTCCACAGCCTAACAGTGATGGAACAAGATCGAGTAACACATGACGATCTTATATAGTGACAATTATTTTTGTTTTGTTGTTTGAATTATGTTTCGTAGTGTGGGCATTAATATTTTCATTCTTGGCATTTCTAGTGCCTAGTAAATTGTTACTATTAGCTTATGATTAATCGAATTCATTTTATATAAGTTTTACACGTTTACATTTTTTTTTAAACTTATATTAATCTTCTGTGACTGCATAAATAATCTATGTGACTACAACGATGGAGTTGTAGAGGATTATATATCATAACCTCTGACCACAAACATACAGTCGCAGAGGATAAGGCATACCACCCTCTACGACACCATAGGTGTAGTCACAGAGGATTGAAACCTCCACGACTACATCTCTATGGTCGTAGAGCTTATGATATACAACCCCCTTCGACTCCATCGTTGTAGTCGTAGAGGTTATGACATACTACTTCTCTGACGCCATCTTTGACGTCGTAGGAGTTATTTATCTCTATGACGCCATATAAGTCGTCGTAGAGGCTTCAACTACTACGACAACAATGTATGTAGTCATAGAGGTGAAATGGCGACGACTTACAGTGCGACTCCGGGTTGTGGAGTCGTAGAAGTTACTAAGAAACTTCTGCGACTACATAAGAGGCATCTGCGTCTCCATAATGGAGTCGTAGGAGCTACTTTTCCTTGTAGTGATTTCTACCTCCCGTCCAAGATTTGAGACGATGAACGCTCGCATTTGGGAGGTCATAACTTCTACTGGGATGTCAAAAGATCGTACCGAGATTCTGATTGAGCGAAAACACAAAGACTCTGGTTGGGTCCTTGGTGGTAGTGGCGTTAGGAGCAATACCATGTCATAGAAGGCCCATGGTTCTCTTGATCTAATACCGTCCATCTCTTCCTCGGAAGTGAAAAAGAATGCCATTATTTTTTTAATTAAAGGTTGGATTGTGATTTCGGTCACGTTCCAGGCGTTTGCAATAATAGAGCAAATTGAGTGAGGCCTTACTCGTTTCTCCGTTAGGAGTTTGCTGGCGAGAGCAAAACGATAGCAAGAGTCGTCGATCGGTGTCCGTATTTGCGGGGACTTCAATCACCTTGTCGTCTTTTACAAAGAAGTCGTCTGTCTGGGAAGGGCCCAAGGAGACTTCAGTTAGTTTGTCTTGCACATTCTCTAAGCTTGCATGGCCAGGATCCATGGTCGGATGGCTTTGTTGTACTGGGGGCAAGAGACCGGATTGGTGGTTTTGTGGTTGGGTGGAGATATCGGGAGAAGAGTTCTGAAAATTTCCCGACCCCGACCCTCTTGTATGTTGCGTTTTAGTCCCGGCGTGGTCTGGGTGAGGGCTTTGTATGGTGTTGGTGGGTGGTTTTGGTGCAGTTTGTGCCGGAGGGGTTGAGGATCCAACATAAAAGTCAGATTTAAGAGGGGTAGAAGACGAATGGTGAGTTAATTTGACCGGTGTTTGTAGATGCGAACTGAGTATTTTAAAAGTCGTCGGAGTTGATGCACAAGAAAGAATAAAGAAAAAGATAAAAAAGAAGAATCAGATGAGTACCGGAAGAGAAAAGATGAGAAGAAAGACGGTATCATCATGACCAATTCTAAATAAAAGAAAAGGTGATGAGATAGGATAGGACAAAAAGAAGAGAGAGTACACGAGAGAGGATAGAGAAAGACTTTGTGAATATCTCTGGATGTTAAAAAATACTCTAAATAAAGCATCTAAATGTAGTAGGCAGCCGACTGGTGCTAAATTCCAAACACAACGCCATTTCATATAGATTATTTTCAATCAAACAAAGTATTAAATAATCTTCTAAAAAGGGTTTAATAATCAAGAGGTTGAGTAAAAAAAAGTATCGCTATGAGTTCAATAAATGTAGGAATCATTACAAGCACAGGGATAAAGGGAAAAAATGTATACCCTTAAGTATTTATTTTCTGAAACAAGACTGCTCTCCACACACCTCACTGAGGTTCTCTTATATCCTAATGGGATCGTCGCCGCCGTCGTCTACCACCTTCTCTTCTGTCCGTCCGCTACCACTCCCATCATCACTTTCACACCCGCAGCCTTCCCCTCTACAGAACATCGATCCCCAGCCGTGAATCTGCCCTCCATCTCCACGAGGTCAGAGTCCCGGCCATTTGCACCTGCAGCTCACCACCGCCACAGCCGCCACTCCGTCAGCATCCTCGTCCATTTCTTCTCGTCCGATGCCGGATCTCCCCATCCACCGCCTCCACGAGTCGGAAATGGTCATCCCCGACCAGATCCACCCACATGCATAGGTCACTCATGGCCTCGAGGTCTCCGCCCAGCGAGACGACGGTCACACCGACGTCCCTCCGTCGTTGCTCGGTCCGGACCCAGACTCTCCTCGGGTGTCGTCGCACCCTGTAGATCTGAAGGACAAACCGGGCGCGTCCCTGACCGCCGGCGTGCCCCTGGCCGTCGGCGTGTCTCCAGACCCACCGGTGCCTCTTCCGCCCTACACCGGGCACACATCAACGGTGAGGGAGGTCCATCGGGATCTGACCTCTCTCCCCCGACCATCCCCTTCTCCGGTGGTGACTCGATGTCTTCCTCCGGCGGAGCGTGTACAGACCCCTAGTCTTGGCTGTCCGAGCGATAGCAGGCCGTCAGGGTCGAATTCTGAGCCCCAGCCAAGTCGTATATCCCCGGTCCCGGACTGGGAGGATGAGGACGACGAGCTAGTGGTGTCGGACGACGGAGTCCCACTTTTTACCACCGGGTCTTACCAGTTCTCCCTTGCAGCGAAGGTCACAGAGGATCGATCCTACAACCAGCACATCGTCTGTGCGATGATGCTGCGGAAATGGAAAGTGACGGGGATTAGGGTGGAGTTCATGTCTCCCGACGTCACGGGATACCATTTCCCGTCAGCTAAAGCCATCGAAGACATCCGCCATAGGGGTCCCTAGAGCTTTAAGGGATAACCCCTCCTCCTTGAACCGCTTTGGCGTTTCGATCGAGCAAAAAATATTACTTTCAATCATGTGGAGATTGGGGTCCGGGCGCTGAATATCCCGGGAGGAGCCAGAAATCACTACATACGGGGTCTCGTTGCAGGCAGCATAGGCACACAAGTCATGTCGGTCACAATCCCGACGGCTCGACGGGAGGATATGCATCTCTGGCTGAGGGTTCGGATGGAGCTGTCTCGACCCTTACGGCGCAGAACCTGTCTCCGGTTCTCTGGTACTGATTCCTCTGTTGTGATTGATCTACAGTACGAGAGAGTGGTAGATTTTTTGTCGCAGGTACGGCATGCTGACACACAGGCTACCGAGCTGCCAGACCCTGCTGTCGGGTATTGGCCGGGAGGAGATTCGGTATGACAGTTCTATTCTGGTCCCGAAGGATCTGGATGTGGACCGGTTGCTGCGAACGGTCTGGAATGTACCCCCCGGCGATCACGCACCTCCTGAGTGATCTATCTCTGAACCCTTGATCTGGTCTAGGGAAATCACTATGGGCGCAGAATCGTCCGCTGCAGGCATCTCGAAGCCTGACTACTTGGCTAAGGTTAACCGAGAAGGGTTAACCAATATACTGCAGGGGGTGGCCATGGAGTACCCACACCGCCACCCAAGTCCACAAAGCCTGACTACCTGGCTAACATCCACCCTGCTGCTGAATCTGTGATCCGAGCTGCCCCTGGATACAATACGATGATGAGGGAGGGGAAGGAGACAAATCCACGGGGATACCTGACAGACCCATATGAGAGCCTAAGGAAAGGTGGGCCCAGTCGAGGCAAAGGCAAGAAGACTACTCTGAAGACTAGAAGTGGTTCGATGTATGCACGCCCGCCAGAGACAAAGAAGTAGAGGGGAAATCCGACTACCCAGCAGCAGCCCTGGTATCCGCCCTTCCAGTGGGAGGGTCGAGCAGACGAAGCGGAGGTACAGAGGCCTCCGATGAAGGAATGATATGCCTCAGCAGGGGTGGGTGGAATCGGCCCCAGACTATACCTACAGACCTGGGACAGCCACTACTGGGAGGTCCTGGGCAGCCTGCATTATCAGCACCTATTATTTACGTATTCTGTTATTGCTTGTGTTTTTGTTGGGATATTTTATTTTTTGCGGATTTTGGAACTTGGTATTTTTTTTGTCTCGTTATGTTGGAACGATGGTAGGGAGTTGTCTTAAGTTGTTGCCCACGATTTCAAGTGGGCTATTATTATGGGTCCATCAGCGTCGGGCTTGCTACGGTCGGCCTGAACAAATATCTGGCACCCGAGGCAGTCACGCCTCATCCTGTTTGATTACCTTTTGGTATTAATGAAAGTCTCCGGTTCCCGTTTCAAAAAAAGTATTTATTTTCTGTGACTTATTGTATTCTTTTTATTAATTAAATAAATACATATATAATATATTAATTCCTCTAAAAACAGCAGTATAATTGAATGTTGAAGTTTTTATTTGAGCGAAAGGTGAAGATTTTCTTTACTTCAAAACGATTACATAAGTATGTACTGAGGAACAAGCTCATCGACCACTGAGAAAGGGTCAGAATGAATAAACAAAGGTTCTTTGACCCTTTTAGTACCATAACCGTCACCGACGGTGTTTTGATGACTCACGGGCAATGATAGAAGACAAATGAGGAGACTAGAAGACCGGAGATCTCGATGGACCTCAACAGTAAAAGTGATGGGGGGAGGCAACGCATCATAGAGGGACCCCTCCCAGGTCAAGTCCATGATGCTCTCATCCTTAGGGAAATTCTCGATTTCCTGTTCAGTAGGCATGTCACCTGGCGAATTCCGGGGAGACTCTAGAGATAGCGGCAGCAGCCGAGACAGCGGCGGCATCAGAAGCGGCGACAACGGCGGCGGCTTCAAGGGTGGCGGCGGCAGGGACGACGGCTATAGAGACGGAAACCCCCGGTGCAGCGGAATCAGGCGTGCGTCAGGGGCGGCGACAATGACTATAGAGGCGTCGGCGGCGTTAGGCGGCTTGAAGGTTGGTTGACGCCGAGGTGAGCCAGACGACACCCATCGGGATTGTTGAGGGGGACCGAACATGATCGGTAGACGCGTCAGTGGTGGTGGGGGAGAGTCCACGGTGCGGTGGCTAGCGGCGGCCTGAGAGGAACCCTAGCAGAGAAAACTCGCGGAGGCCCGAGAGGAACCATAACAGAGAAAACTCGTGCATGACTCAAAGGGGATGTGCCGAGGAGAAGGTAGATAGAGATGAGAAGAAGAACCATGGCATAGGCTAAGGCAATTTTCATAGCCATAGCCATGGTGGTGCGTACACGGTAGAGGTTCAAAACCCTAGCCGAGCTTTGTATCGACTTTGTTTATATTGAATGTTGAAGTTGTTTATTTTGATACACTTGTTTTTTTATAAATTTGGTTGTAAATGATAATTTTATTTAAAAATATTAAAACAAAAAATAATATTTTTGTTTCTTTTAGTTTCCCAAAGAAAAAAATAAGAAAAAACAAACAAACACTTTTAGCAACCCACGAAGACTAAAAAACACTAGCCTAGAGCTCTCTCTCCATCGTCGTAAGAGCAAAGCCATGGTTTTTGCCATGGTTATGCTTCTCCTTCCTGTACCTCGTCTCTCCTGCAACTCTCTTATAGGTCCTGCGAGTATTTTTCATGTTAGGGTTTCTTTCGAGCCAACTTTAACCACCGCAACGTTAACTCCCTCCCATCACTAATGAAGCGTCTCCCGATCTTGTCCGGTCCCGCCACCAACGACGTTTGGTTCATCTCGACGTCAATCGACCTTGCTGCCTCGGAACCTCGAGATCTCGAAGCCGCAACCGCCATCGTCTTTGACGCCGTCACAAGCGTATATGATGCCGTAGCCACCATCTCTGAGGCCATCGTCCCTGCAGCCGCCGCTGGCTCGTCCTTCTCATTGGCTTCCACTAACGCGCCCTGCTCGACCCCTTTCTCGATTGTGGATCGGGTTAATCGAGTAGTCTTTTTTATTTTATTTGACTTCGTCTTTGCAGGGTAAAAAATAGCCTCGCCGAGAGGATTGTTAGGTTCTCCATACTTCAAGGACTGGCTCTGGGAGGGGTCCCTGATGAAATCTCTACCTTCTATTACTAATGCTCCTTGGCCAGATTTCAGAGCAAGACTTTCAGTACCGCTTTCTCATCCCCCATCTTTCCTTCCTGCCTATATGGCGTTTTAATACCGTCTGTGACGGATCTAGTAATTTAAAGATCAGCGAACGTTATGTTCCTTGTATGTTCTTCCTCATGGTCAAGGAACATGTTTTCTAGCGCACATCTGTATAATGGATTTTCCGATTTATAATATTGCACCTTTTAGTAAAAAAAAAGAAATATAAAAATTAAAATTATTTCTTATTTATTTATATAATTATTTTTAAAGATAAAATCATCCTTTAACAAATTTAATACTTGAATAAAAATCTAAATAATTTTTTTCTCTCTCGACTTGAGAGCCTACCCTAGCCCTAGCCTACCTTGCTGTTATGGAGCTTCCGTCTGTCGCTGCGGTCGCGTCGCTTGGGCATGTAGGCTTCGCCGTCCTTGTGTTCGCCTATCCCATCCAGTTGACCTTGCAGACCACGCCTGGTGCGGGGTTTAACTACGGGTGGGAGTGGTTGGCTTTTCCACAACCCTCGGTGCTTCTTCCCCTTTCCCGTCTCTCTTGTGGTTCCGACACCTTCTAATCCGATCTTCATGCCCCCTCGTCCTCTCCCATCAGTCTCGCCTGATATCCCTTTGTATGGTCTGCAATTCCTATCACCACCACCACCCCCTCTCTCTCACAGGTCTCGGCCCGGCCTCCTCTGTCGGTGGCTCTGTGATCCCGGTTCCGACTTCGAGGGAGTTTTCGGGGTTCTTTGGTCTGCGAGGATTGCCCCCAATACCCCTGAGCTGCTTCTTGTTGCCAGTGTTGGGAACGTTGGATTTGGGTGCGACGGGTCTTAGTGACTTCGGCTATAAGCTACAGGTCTTCTCCACGAGGGCGAACCATACCCTGCTCCTCGGGGCCCATCAGCACCAAGACCTCGCTCTGGTGCCTAGGGGGCTTGCCGCCCGATCTAGGGTTCCTCCTCAGCCAGGGCCGCTGCGTCCTCGGCCTCCTAGCCTTTCGGTGGGGCGGTTCGAGACGTTGTGGAGCTTTCGACTGTCGTCTCGGTCACGGCGGAAAAGATTCGAACTTGGGGCTGGACCCGTGATCGAGTCGGGATACGGTGGAGCATGGTGGAGTGTTCTTCACTTAGGGTTTCCCGATGCTAGTGCGAAGAAGAACGAGGGAATGGATGCCGGATGTTGATTGGGGGACCAGTGACCCAATGCCCCGAGGGGTGACTGCTCTGGCTCCTACTGGGGATATGGTTCAGCTACCGCCGGCGTATCGTCGGGGATTGCTGCGTTATGTATCGGGGTACGGACCTCGCCCTCGTAAGCGTCGTTAGCAACTGAGGGTTATGGATGGAGTATGCACTGACCGCGGCGGAACTCTAGGGGATGCTCAACTGCGGCCGTTGACATTGGACCCACTACTTAACTTTGGATTATCTCGTTGTGGGGGAGCCGGCATAACACTGTACCCGTTACCTAATCTGGGTCCCCAGACTCCCGACCGGGATACTAACTTGCCGGTCGCGCTAGGCCTCCCTAAGGGGTCCTTTACCTCCTTCACGGGCCCTTTTGTCCATGGGACGATCGGGGGTTGGGAATGGGTCAGCTCTCTACTGATTTGACTGCTACCTTTCGGTCCTTTCAGCCTGGAGGGTTTAGAGGTAGAGGGCGCGCCTAGCCGGAAGCGAGACCTGTTGAAGTTCCAGCGCCCGAGTTTCAAGCGGGTGGGGCTGCTGGTGTTCTTAGGGAGGCTGCGTCTGGCGCGACGCGGGATGCCTTACCACAAGCGGGGAAGGAGCCCCGCCGTATTCTGTCGAGGTCCCTCAGGATCTCAGGTACCCCATTCCCCCCACTCGTATTCTGTTATTTCCCATGGGGCGTCAAGTCAACACCATCGAGGACAATTCTACTGTGAAAAGAATAGTGAACATTCTTAAATGTTCTTGCCCTGTTCTTCGTGGTCAGAGAGTCTCTGATGCACTTTATTGTCATTACACAATTTGATTAATGAAAATCTGCACCTTTCACTAAAAAAACAAATTTAATTTAAAAAGATAGAACGAAAAGGCAGATCTTACATACATATTGGCAATTATAATAAAATAAGAAGTATAATTTATAAAAAGTTAATATTTCTTATGAGGAGAAATCAGCTAGAAACTCCTTTTATCCTAAAAATTGTGTAAACCAATCCAAGCCACACACACCTAAAATCTAACATTCACCATGATTTCACATCATCACCTAAATTCCACCCAAATTCACGCTACTTTCATCATTTCTCATACAAGAAAGGGCATAATTGTAATAGCATGGTGACATGTGGACAAATGTCTATTTTTTCTTAACCAATTCACTAATTTAATATTTCCCGATTCGTTTGAACTCCGATTAGCTTCAAACTTGCGCCAATATTTTTCTTTTTCCAAGGGCTTTAAATCAAGATCAGTCATGAATATATTTTGAACCACAAAAATAAAAAGTCATATTGGGGTGATAAAAACAATATTGAGTGTTGATAAATCTCCACTAATAAATTTTTTATATCGGAGTATCAAACTAGTGCTAAATGTTGATAAAAAAAACATGTACTAGGGTGATAAAGTACAGATAATGAAGTGATAAAAATCATGTTCAATTAAAAATAAGAGTGATAAACTAGGGTTTAGTGTTGATAAAAAAACATGTGATGGGATGATAAAAACACATGTAATTTAATGATAAACATAGTGTTTAGTGTTGATAAAACTAGTGCTTAGTGTTCATAAAAAACATGTGATGATGTGATAAAAATCATGTTCGATTTTGGAAAATGAGGTGATAAAACTAGTGTTCAGTGTTGATAAACCCAGTGTATAGTGTTGATAAACCCAGTGTATACTGTTGATAAAAATTACCCAGACTTAAATTTTAAAAAAAATTAGCCCCGAAATAAGGGTGATTACCTAGAGTTTAGTGTTGATAAAAAAACATGTGATGGGATGATAAAAACACATGTAATTTAATGATAAACATAGTGTTTAGTGTTGATAAAACTAGTGCTTAGTGTTCATAAAAAAAACATGTGATGATGTGATAAAAATCATGTTCGATTTTGGAAAATGAGGTGATAAAACTAGTGTTCAGTGTTGATAAACCCAGTGTATATTGTTGATAAACCCAGTGTATACTGTTGATAAAAATTACCCAGACTTAAATTTTTAAAAAAATTAGCCCCGAAATAAGGGTGATAACCTAGAGTTTAGTGTTGATAAAAAACATGTGATGGGATGATAAAAACACATGTAATTTAATGATAAACATAGTGCTTAGTGTTCATAAAAAAACATGTGATGATGTGATAAAAATCACGTTCGATTTTGGAAAATGAGGTGATAAAACTAGTGTTTAGTGTTGATAAACCCAGTGTATAGTGTTGATAAAAATCAACCCCGAAATAATTTTTTTTTCGTGCTTCAAAATATATTCATGACTGATCTTGATAGAAAGCACTTGAAAAAACAAAACTAATGGCGCAAATTTGAAGCCAGTCGAAGTGGGAAAAATTAAATTAGTGAATTGGTAAAATAAATATGATGGTTTTACTAAAAAAACCCTTAACAAAAAGTGCTGTTTTTTTGAAGTCAATAAGTCAAGAAATCAATTGCATCTCATCCATCCATTCTTAAAATGAATGGCTTGGGTTGGTTCACACGGTTTTTACGTTAAGGAGTGGTTTCTATTTGATTTTTCCTCTATTTCTTATTATTTTTCTATAATTATTATCGTATGCACTACATAATTTAATCACAGTTTGAATGTGTTATTGAGCTTATAGTAAGCATCAATGGAGGAGCAAAAGCTTGAGATTGAGATCATCTCCACCGAGACCATCAAACCATCTTCTCCTACACCTAACAGCCTTAGAACCTTCAATCTCTGCATTTACGACCAGTTCAATCCTCCGATTTATGTACCACTTGTCTTCTTCTACCCGTACGATGAGGCCAACGGCACCGACGATCGTCACTGCCTCCTCAAGTCTTCCTTGTCGGAAACCCTGACCCGCTTTTACCCGGTGGCAGGCCGGACGGTCAAAGGTGACCTTTACATAGACTGCAACGACGCCGGAGCTGATTACTTGGAGGCCAGAGTCACCGGCACCCGCATCTCCGACATCTTCAGCCGCCCCAATCACAAGGTGCTCCAACAGCTCTGGCCTACAACCGCGCCTGTCGCGGCGGTTGGCTCCGGCTGCCTCCTCCTGGTTCAGGCCACCGTGTTCGACTGCGGCGGGATCGCCGTTAGCACGTGCTTTTGCCACAAGGTGGGCGATATGTCCACCATGGTAGCGTTCGTCAAGGAATGGGCCGCCGCAGCGCGTGGCTGCACTGAGCCAATTGTGCCGGAGTTTAACTTGTCGTCTCGATTCCCGGCGGTTCCGTCCTCGTCGGACGGTCCCTTCTGGGAGCTCAAACAGTGCAAATGCGCGACCAGGAGGTACGTCTTCGATGCGGCCAAGATAACATCTCTCAAGGCCAAATCAGCCAGTGAAGGGGTGGCGCGTGGACCCACGCGCGTCGAGGCGGTAACCGCACTTCTCTGGAAGTGCATAATCGAAGCGCAGAGGTCGCCAAGACCATGCATCGTAGGTCACCAAGTGAATCTACGAAAGAGACTAGACCCGCCTTTATCGGAGTATTCGGTGGGGAACTTGGTGGGTCCATGGCTAACACGGATCGATGGGAGGAGCAGGGACAGAGAGATCGAGCTACAAGAACTGACGAGCCTGTTGAGGGAAAGTTTGGAGAAAGTGGAGGAAAACTATGTGAAGAAAGTGGAAAGAGAGGAGGGATTGAGGACAATCACCGAGGGCGCGAGCGAGACCGGTAGGTGCCTTATGAGCGAGGACGAAGATTACTACATATTCTCGAGCTGGTGCAGGTTCGGGCTCTACGATGCCGATTTCGGGTGGGGGAGGCCGGCGTGGATCGGTTTGCCCGGAACGGATGCGAAAAATCTTATTTTCATGATGGACACCAAAGATGGTTACGGGATTGAGGTTTTGGTGACCTTGCCTGAACAAGACATGCCCCTCTTTGAGACCAACCCCGTGCTTCTTGAATTTGCTTATATGAATCCTAGTGTTTAGCTTGTTTGGATGAAAAGACAACCGTGCTAGTAATTTCGCTCAAAATAATTAAGTGCCATGTGGGATATGTTTGGATTATTGATTTGAGGGTTATGTGTGTGCCATGCATGAAAAAGTTTACTCACGTGTGTTTGGGGTATTCAAAGTGTGATGTGAAACGGTAACAATACGATATATCAATTCATTCGAATCCTTAATCGAGATTCATTTCGTCCAATTAATTGACCTTCCAATATCTCAACTAACGCCGAATTCATCCACGTTTCAACGGTTTGAGCTCCAACAACAAAGAATTATGAGTCACGTCTTCATTTTTCACATTCACAACAACTCTTTTATATACATATATAGGAGAGCTGTAGAACCCGCGCCGTTGAAAAGTGTAGTAAAGTGCAAATTGAAACGTCGAGGTGTGAAAGTGTAACAATTAAAGTGTGAAAAGAAAAAATCAAAAAAAAAAAAACAACAACAAAGAGGAGAAGAAACTTGGGCTGAGATGGGGTTTTGGGCTGAGATGGGGTTTTGGGCTGTCAGGTTCGAGTTGGGCTGGACCAGCACAAGCTCAAACCTGACCCAAACACCTCCAAACCCTAACTCCTTATACCCCCCAGCACTGTTCTTGTGTTCAGAAGACACGCACGAAAATCGAGGAGCGCCTCCCCCATCTCCTCTCGCGAACCAGAACGAGGCCGGCGTCGAGCTCGTCCTCCGGCCATCTCCTCCACGTTCACCTGCCGTCCCGACCCAGAGCTGACGAAGCCTCTCGCACGGACACCGGCGCCGGAATCCCGAGCACCGTACTCTGCCTCGCCGTCCAGGGCTTCAACCGCACCGGCGACGGAGGGGACAGCTCGGACTCGCACCGTCCGCCCTTTCCAGCCTCACGTTCCTCTTCCCGAGCTCATTGGGGGCGAGCTTCGCCGACCTCGGCGAGCATCGAGAGCCCCGCGCCGGAGACCCACTCAGACTCGCCGGATCTGGGTCAGGGAAAGAGATTGGGCCGCGTCCCGACCACCAAAGCCACGGCCACGATCTCGCCGGAGGTCCAGACGCTTCTCTCCTTCCGGTCGTCCCTCCTTGAAGCTACACCGCCGCCGTCCTCCGTCTCTCTCTCGTCATGTCACGCCCCAATTTCAGTAAACCGAACTAGGGACGCGAACGTTTAAAAACATGAACACTTGAAACCAAACCCAACGTCGGGACTACAGTCCCCAACTCAAGTACTCAACTGACCCACAACCCGTCACCTTCCTCAACAGACTCGACACTCGATAAAAACAGTGTAGACCCGATACAACTATCGACGACCTCCTCAAGGACTCGAACGAAACGACACAACACCAAACAAGATCACAAAGGATCGCACACCAGCTGCTCAGTAACCAATCTCAATCAGGTCAGGGTTCGACCTATCGCAATTCCTCGACACGAAGTCGGATCAGGCTGTCGACCTTTCAAACTCGCAATTCCTCGACACTAAGTCGGATCAGGCTGTCGACCTTTAAAACTCGCAATTCATCGACACTAAGTCGGATCAGGCTGTCGACCTTTAGAACTCGCAATTCATCGACACTAAGTCGGATCAGGCTGTCGACCTTTAAAACTCGCAATTCATCGACACTAAGTCGGATCAGGCTGTCGACCTTTAGAACTCGCAATTCATCGACACTAAGTCGGATCAGGCTGTCGACCTTTAGAACTCGCAATTCATCGACACTAAGTCGGATCAGGCTGTCGACCTTTCAAACTCGCAATTCCTCGACACTAAGTCGGATCAGGCTGTCGACCTTTAAAACTCGCAATTCATCGACACTAAGTCGGATCAGGCTGTCGACCTTTAGAACTCACCACCCCAGGTAACCACAATCACAATCACAGGCAAGTTCAATCACACAGGCACTCAAGGCCACTCAAGACACCTCAACAGTCAAGACTCGGGTTCAACAACCCCACGGGCACTCACTGCCACTCAAGACACCAAATTAAATACACGGCTCTCATGGCCACCCCGACTCGACAATTAAATACGGGCTCTCAAGGCCACCCAAACTCAACAATTAAACACGGGCTCTCAAGGCCACCCAAACTCAACAATTAAATACAGGCTCTCAAGGCCACCCAAACTCAACAATTAAATAAAACGCACGACAACCTCCGGCATACTCGATGCCTCCAACGGTCCTAAAATCACTAGTTTCACAAACAACCTCCGGGCATGGTCATATGCCTCCAGTAATTCAATTATCGCTAAGTTCTCTGTTCCTACGACACTACTAAGTGTCACATGCTTTTCTCTTGAACGCTACAATCCCGTATCATGCTTTTCTAATATTTAAATAATTCTACTCAACCCACGACACCCCGGTGTCACATGCAATTCTACTATTAACTTTCCCTAATCAGGGCCGAGATCCGGCTACTTTTCCCTACCTCGTATATAGATCCAAAAGCGGTCCAACAAAACCCGAAGTACACCCAGTCACTCGCCGAGCTTCCCTTTGTCTCGGTCCGTAGCACGATCTAACAGAACACAAATTTAAAGTACTTTTAAACTAGTACGAATAAACCAAAAAATAACATACTTAACGCCCAAACGTAACCCCGACAATGCCGATCACTCCCAAACTTCCCCATTACTCGATATTGCCGAAAAAGGACCCGTAAGGGCCAGATTCGCCCGACATGGCGAATCTGCCCGGTTTTGGTTAATTGCCTTCCGGGGCTCCAAAAGCCCCCGTTTTCGTTTCCACGGTCTTAGAATAAATCAAGGAACTCAACGCACTTGACGGAATCGAATTCCGACTTCTAAATCAATTAAATAACGTTTAAAGTTTCCCAAAACCTGTTAATTACAACTTCTCCAATTTAATTCCAAAATTCGATTCGGTTTGGGATAAATGGTCCGGGGAACGTTTTAAACTACCCGAGTAATTAAAACACGAACAACCGAGCACGTGGGCCCCACCCAAAGGGCTTGTCCGTGCCCTAGGGTTTGAGGGAGGGGCTCGGCCACCAAGTGGTGGCTGCTGCCACCTCCGGCCAGCCACCACATGGCCGGCCGGCCACCACCCACGGTGGCCGGAGCTCCTCCCGAGCCTCCGGTCACCGGAAAACGTGAAATTTCTCTCCCAAACACCTCTAAAACGTCTCCAACACCTCTCTAATCTCTACACAACCCTAAACCAAATTTTATAACCAAACTCTAGCTCTTGAAAATAATCAAAACGAGAATCGGTTCGGGTATTACCGTAGAGGAGAATGAGGGGAACGTGATTGCTCTTTTCTTCAAGACGATCCAAAGGTTTGATTTTTCTCCAAACCCTAACTTCCCTCTCTTCCTTCTTCTTCTTCTTCTCCTTCTCTCTCTAAACTCTCTCTTCTTCTTTTCTAATTAAAATAACTAACACAAAACACAACTTTCCCCCCTTTAACCATGTGTTTCGGCCAACACACCACAACCATCCATTTTCCCCCCAAAACTAACTCCACCAAGTAGTTGACATGTGTCAAGGTGGGTCCCACACCTTTTGGAAAATATCTAGGTGATATTTTCCAATCAGATTCGCGAAAAAAGGACGTTTCGGGCCCCGAACGGGCACTTTTCCCAAGAAAATTTTAAACTGGACGGGCTTCAAGGAAACGGCCCAACTAAGACCGCTACGACGACGACTAAGCTTTTCGGGTCCAAAACGGTCCTCGAATGGACCAAAACGTCGCTCGGGTGACTTTTCCAGCGAAAAATCAATCTTTCCCAAATTGACCAGAAAGTTGCCCTGAGTCCCCCGTAACTCATTTTAGTCGATAACGGGGTCAACTTAAGTCCGGTATGACCCTCGGGGTCAATTCAAGTTAAGTTAAGTGTCTGTCTTAAAAATTTTAAATTTTCTTGTTTTTCGCAGGTTTGACTGAGAGTGACCGGGAGTGGTTATTACAATCTACCCCCCTTAAAGGAATTTCGTCCGCGAAATTTAGAACAACGCACGTCAGGAGTCGAACCGGTCGGGGTAATTCGCGTGAACCTCGTCCTCGCGTTCCCAATTCGACTCGGCCTCGTGGTGTCGCCACAACACCAGCTCTAAGCGGATAACCTTTCCGCGCAGGACCTGCTCTCGTGGATCCCTTTCCCGCATCGGTTTCTCCTTACACGGGACATCACCCGTTACCTCGACATCTGCCCATTTAATGACGTACTCAAGACCTCGAAAGGCCCGATACACCGCGGGGCTAACCCGCCTCTGCCGCGGTTGAAACGCATTAGTCCATCTTTCGGGCTCACCTCCTGGGATACATGATCACTGAACGCTGGCTCGAGAGGTCGGCGCCGTCAGTCAGCATAGCTCCTGCTGACTCTGCGCGGTCTTCAACCGCTCACGCCTTGGCACGACCAACTTAGCTGTCTCTCGATCCAGTTCTAGACCCAGTAACCTCTTATTTCTCACTTCTGCCCAGCACACGGGCGACCGACACGGCCTATCACACAACGCTTCAAACGGTGCCATCATGATACTGGCCTGAAAGCTGTCGCTGTAGGCGAACTCGGCCAATCACTCACGAAACCCATCGTGACGTGCCCCCACTTCCGCCGTGCAACCGGCGGTGGCTGCAATAATCCAGCGGGACGCTGTTGTTCGGCTCTCACCTACCGACGGGCGAGGCATCGCGATACTAACTCCGCGACCGCTCTCCGCATCCCGCTCCACTAGACATGCCACCCGATGTCGCGCTCCTCTTAGTGCTATTCACGTGCATTGTTAGACGCGAATGCTGCGACTCTCGTAGCTCATCGCCTCTGCCGTCACGCGGTATGTACAAACCTCCACGATACTGTAACTCCCAATTAGTACAACGATCCCAGCCCTCGGCATCCGTACCGCTGGCAACTAACTCCCGGATCCTGGTCGTCCACAAAACACCATCACAAACTGATTTAAGAACAGCCGGGCTATACTGTTCATCAGGTCCAAGAACGTTGCAGGTGCGTTCGGTAGTTCAAAGTCATCACCCAGAACTCGTAATGTTCATAGCATGTCCGGAATGCAGTCCTTGCGACGTCCCCCTCTCGGACTCGCAACTGGTAGTATCCGGATCGCAGGTCGATCTTCGAGAAATACGTCGACCCTCTCAACTGGTAGAACAGGTCATCAATTTTCGGCATCGGGCATCGGTCATTCACCGTAACCCAGTTCAGTTTCCGGTAGTCCATGCACATCCGAGGCTCTCCACTCTTCTTCTTCACGAAGAGTGCTGGCGCTCCCCACGGCGATGTGCTCGGACGAATAAGCCCCTTCTCCCGAAGTTCCTCGAGCTGACCCTTCAGCTCGGTCAACTCGGCTGGCGCGAACCTGTAAGGCGCCATCGATATCGCTGTCGTTCCCGGCACCAGGTCAATCCTGAAATCCACCTCACGAACTGGTGGCAACCTGCTCAATTCCTTAGGGAAGACCTCGGGGAACTCGCACGCCACTCGCGGTAATCCTCGGCTCTGCTCGGCCGATACTTCCTTTACTACAGACAAGCCGACAGGAGAAACTCCGATCCTATTGCCAAGAATACACGAACCTTTCGTGTTGCCTGTTGACACCGTCACTCGTCGCCTGTAACAGGCGATAATGACTTGGTACTTCGCTCGCCAATCCATTCCCAGGATCACGTCAAGGCGGTCATTTCGTGTGTATCATTCCCACGGATACACGCACAAGCTCAGTCGCTGCTAAAACTCACGGATCCTCGCGGTCTCTCTAAGACCTCGCTCCACTATCGTCGTCGTGCCTACCAACTCCCAACATACCCGATCCTCGGGTTGAGGAGCCCTCTCTCGAACCTCTTGTACCGGTTCGCTTCTCTAACTCCGCAGGCACGACAGACCCTAATTAACACCACCCCACCACCAACCGACGTGTCACGACGCAGGGGTGGACTCAACGGCTCTAAACTCAGCCCCAACCTCTCAGCACAACTCGACGAACAAACGAGTGTGATAACCCGACATCCAATGAAACTGACGCCCAAAACGGAAACCGAACACCCACTCCATTAGTTACCCTGGTAAGGTCTAGTGTAACCCTCGCACGGTCCTCTAGGCATTACTTGTAACTTTCCGCAACCAAACCAGTGTTCGCTACTCGTCCCTTGCGGGAAAAGTAGTAAAGGGGATGAGCGTTATGCTCACCTCCACGGACACCCGTTCGATTATGGCATACTAGTAAAGCACTAAAGACTTACCGATCTAACCAGGGCAGACCACTACCTCAAAACCTGATGCAAAACGTCACACTGCTCACGCTATCAACACCTCAAGTACTCGCTTACGTAAGATAAAACTCGACACGGGGAACACTTCCTCAATTCAGTAATCACTATTGTTCACAACCTCAATACCCCAAAGACCCGATCACGTAGGGAAACCTCAAACGGGGATCATGTTCTCAACTAAGCCAACATTGTTGCTCACAATATCGATACCCCAGTTACTCGATCGTGTAGGGAACCTCAATTAACCCACTCGCGTGAAGGAAACCTCAATCACCCGTTCACGCGAGGGAAAACTCGAACACTCGTTTACATAGGGAAAACCTGGTTCGCATGGCACCGCAGCGCACCAACCCTAACCTATCTCCGTGGTGAGACTCTCACACCGAGGCATTGTACTACTACCGTACGTTATCGATGAATCTCGAACCCAAGCCCTCATAACTTAACACCGAGCCTACGGCCTCAACAACCCACAACCGCGAACACAGTCACGTAAAACCAACGCTCAAACCGCACGAACGTGAACCGAGTCACACAACCCCGAACCTAAACGCACAACGAAACAACGAATTTTTTTTTTGAAGATAACCGGTTGGACCGATCCGGCACACGACCCGGGCCGTGCCACCTTCCGGGCCGGTAACCAAGCCGGGCCGTTCCCCATACCGGGCCGGCACCAAGGCCCTGTCGCGCCCCCTACCGGGCCGGCACCTAACCCGTGTCGTGCCCCTTACCGGGCCGACAACCAAACCGTGCCGGGCCGCTTACCGGGCCGGCGTCCGAACTCTGCCGCGCCCCTTACCGGGCCGGCGTACAAACCGTTCCGTCTCACCTACCGGGCCGGTACTCCGTCCTGCCCATTTTACCTCCTGGGCCAAACCAGTGACCCCGATTTCCTAGCGGTGATAATTTCGCACTACTTACACCCGCTATGTCTACCCTAGGGTATTCGTAACTTTCCCGGCTAATAGCGACTCGTACACTAGTACGTCGCAAACAACGACCACCAAACACATAACACAGTAACGGCAACTCAAGACTGACCTCAAACACAAGCCAACACGGCCGAGTAACAACAATACACGCCCACCGGGCCAACCAACACCGAACCACGCCCACCGGGCCAAGCACAATCAAACACACACGCCCACAGCGTCAAACAAAATCAAAACACGCTCACCGGACCAACCAGTCTTACACACACGCCCACAGGGCCGGTCAAAATCAAATACGCCCACCGGGCCAACCAACTTACACACACGCCCACAGGGCCAACCATTTTTAAAACTTTCTCCGCTTCATTTTTTAAAACCTCATACTTGACATCACGCAGTTACAACCCGGTCCAGGCGTCCCCGACTACGTTGTACCGACTTGATATCAGCACCGTCACGTTCGACTACAGGAGCGCTCCTGAGTCGACCAGCGACAGCTTAAAAACTTTTCACGCAGCAATACACAAACAGTATGCCAGTAACACCGTACTGCACATACACACAAACACAAGCAGGACTCACAACACTACGGGTCTACACTGACTCGACCCTCCCCACCTAATTGACGGACAGTCCGAGGTGTGAAACCTCGAGCTCTGATACCAAGCTGTCACGCCCCAATTTCAGTAAACCGAACTAGGGACGCGAACGTTTAAAAACATGAACACTTGAAACCAAACCCAACGTCGGGACTACAGTCCCCAACTCAAGTACTCAACTGACCCACAACCCGTCACCTTCCTCAACAGACTCGACACTCGATAAAAACAGTGTAGACCCGATACAACTATCGACGACCTCCTCAAGGACTCGAACGAAACGACACAACACCAAACAAGATCACAAAGGATCGCACACCAGCTGCTCAGTAACCAATCTCAATCAGGTCAGGGTTCGACCTATCGCAATTCCTCGACACGAAGTCGGATCAGGCTGTCGACCTTTCAAACTCGCAATTCCTCGACACTAAGTCGGATCAGGCTGTCGACCTTTAAAACTCGCAATTCATCGACACTAAGTCGGATCAGGCTGTCGACCTTTAGAACTCGCAATTCATCGACACTAAGTCGGATCAGGCTGTCGACCTTTAAAACTCGCAATTCATCGACACTAAGTCGGATCAGGCTGTCGACCTTTAGAACTCGCAATTCATCGACACTAAGTCGGATCAGGCTGTCGACCTTTAGAACTCGCAATTCATCGACACTAAGTCGGATCAGGCTGTCGACCTTTCAAACTCGCAATTCCTCGACACTAAGTCGGATCAGGCTGTCGACCTTTAAAACTCGCAATTCATCGACACTAAGTCGGATCAGGCTGTCGACCTTTAGAACTCACCACCCCAGGTAACCACAATCACAATCACAGGCAAGTTCAATCACACAGGCACTCAAGGCCACTCAAGACACCTCAACAGTCAAGACTCGGGTTCAACAACCCCACGGGCACTCACTGCCACTCAAGACACCAAATTAAATACACGGCTCTCATGGCCACCCCGACTCGACAATTAAATACGGGCTCTCAAGGCCACCCAAACTCAACAATTAAACACGGGCTCTCAAGGCCACCCAAACTCAACAATTAAATACAGGCTCTCAAGGCCACCCAAACTCAACAATTAAATAAAACGCACGACAACCTCCGGCATACTCGATGCCTCCAACGGTCCTAAAATCACTAGTTTCACAAACAACCTCCGGGCATGGTCATATGCCTCCAGTAATTCAATTATCGCTAAGTTCTCTGTTCCTACGACACTACTAAGTGTCACATGCTTTTCTCTTGAACGCTACAATCCCGTATCATGCTTTTCTAATATTTAAATAATTCTACTCAACCCACGACACCCCGGTGTCACATGCAATTCTACTATTAACTTTCCCTAATCAGGGCCGAGATCCGGCTACTTTTCCCTACCTCGTATATAGATCCAAAAGCGGTCCAACAAAACCCGAAGTACACCCAGTCACTCGCCGAGCTTCCCTTTGTCTCGGTCCGTAGCACGATCTAACAGAACACAAATTTAAAGTACTTTTAAACTAGTACGAATAAACCAAAAAATAACATACTTAACGCCCAAACGTAACCCCGACAATGCCGATCACTCCCAAACTTCCCCATTACTCGATATTGCCGAAAAAGGACCCGTAAGGGCCAGATTCGCCCGACATGGCGAATCTGCCCGGTTTTGGTTAATTGCCTTCCGGGGCTCCAAAAGCCCCCGTTTTCGTTTCCACGGTCTTAGAATAAATCAAGGAACTCAACGCACTTGACGGAATCGAATTCCGACTTCTAAATCAATTAAATAACGTTTAAAGTTTCCCAAAACCTGTTAATTACAACTTCTCCAATTTAATTCCAAAATTCGATTCGGTTTGGGATAAATGGTCCGGGGAACGTTTTAAACTACCCGAGTAATTAAAACACGAACAACCGAGCACGTGGGCCCCACCCAAAGGGCTTGTCCGTGCCCTAGGGTTTGAGGGAGGGGCTCGGCCACCAAGTGGTGGCTGCTGCCACCTCCGGCCAGCCACCACATGGCCGGCCGGCCACCACCCACGGTGGCCGGAGCTCCTCCCGAGCCTCCGGTCACCGGAAAACGTGAAATTTCTCTCCCAAACACCTCTAAAACGTCTCCAACACCTCTCTAATCTCTACACAACCCTAAACCAAATTTTATAACCAAACTCTAGCTCTTGAAAATAATCAAAACGAGAATCGGTTCGGGTATTACCGTAGAGGAGAATGAGGGGAACGTGATTGCTCTTTTCTTCAAGACGATCCAAAGGTTTGATTTTTCTCCAAACCCTAACTTCCCTCTCTTCCTTCTTCTTCTTCTTCTCCTTCTCTCTCTAAACTCTCTCTTCTTCTTTTCTAATTAAAATAACTAACACAAAACACAACTTTCCCCCCTTTAACCATGTGTTTCGGCCAACACACCACAACCATCCATTTTCCCCCCAAAACTAACTCCACCAAGTAGTTGACATGTGTCAAGGTGGGTCCCACACCTTTTGGAAAATATCTAGGTGATATTTTCCAATCAGATTCGCGAAAAAAGGACGTTTCGGGCCCCGAACGGGCACTTTTCCCAAGAAAATTTTAAACTGGACGGGCTTCAAGGAAACGGCCCAACTAAGACCGCTACGACGACGACTAAGCTTTTCGGGTCCAAAACGGTCCTCGAATGGACCAAAACGTCGCTCGGGTGACTTTTCCAGCGAAAAATCAATCTTTCCCAAATTGACCAGAAAGTTGCCCTGAGTCCCCCGTAACTCATTTTAGTCGATAACGGGGTCAACTTAAGTCCGGTATGACCCTCGGGGTCAATTCAAGTTAAGTTAAGTGTCTGTCTTAAAAATTTTAAATTTTCTTGTTTTTCGCAAGTTTGACTGAGAGTGACCGGGAGTGGTTATTACACGTCATCACCGCGCCGCATCCGCCACCGTGGGAGACCGCCGGAGCACCTGTGCTCGTCGGCATCACATCCAGTTCCGGCCAACCTCACCAGACCGGACTGGGCAGAACAAACCGGACCTTTGGGCCAGACGAGTTTTGGGCCGAGTGGGCCTTGGGCCTGGGGAGAGATCTGGCCGGACAGAATAGAAAATGGGCTTTGGCCCATTGTGGACTCGGGCCTTCGGCCCCTTTGGACTTCAGGATCGGATCTGGACTGGGTTCGGGTTCGGATCCGAGTCTTTCGGACTGTTAACTGTTTTAAAATCAGATTTAATTAATCGGTTTAACGAACTCAATGTGAGATTTTGGACTGGGTAAATTGTGGTTAAATCAGAGAACCGTTGGACTGTTATCATTATTGATTTGGACATTTTATGTGTCACCCTAGACGGGACTTCGCCCAAGAGCGAAGATGTTGGACCCGAGCTAGAAGAGCAAGGATCACGCCGGGACCCGAGTGAAGAACGGAGTAGTGACCACCGGGCCTCATCAAAGCGTTGAAAGCAAGACCACGAGGTAGGGAAAACAATAATTTCTTAATTGACGCTTAGTACGCATGATTAGGATAATAAAATCGGAAAGGTCCTAGAATTGCCTATAGGATGCGAATAACTAGAATAATCGTATTTCAATTACTAATAAATGGATGAGTCTAGTATGCATGTTTAGGACAATGACAAATAGTGAAGTGTGCTTTCAATACTTGGGAAATTGATTGACTGGTAGAGAGGCTGTGAAGAGCTCTCGGATTAGTTGTGTGCTAGGTTCACATGCTTGATTGATTGTTGTCAGGTTAACTTAAGAGTCTAATGAAACTAGATTAGCTTGTCTTATCGAATTCCTATTTGTTCGTTCACATGAGGATTGATTGGTTGAATGCATACTTGGTTGATTGAGTGTTTATGTTGATATAATCGTTGGTTGAACGGATGATCGAGTATGACTGGTTGTGCCAAAGGGGTACAATCAGGTGATCGATGTACCGATGGTTGGTGACAGGTAAGTGTACGGTAAGTATGAAATGGTGTTGGTTGTCTGGGTTGTGATGAGAGTGTGTTCCGACGTGTGCTGTTTGATGGATGAATGAAATGCTTGTTCTTTTATTCTTATTCTTGAATGTATGCTCGTTTATTGGTTTGTCTGTTTTTTTGCTTGGTTCAGTACTACACCGGGGGGGGGGGGGGGGGGGGGTAATCCGGTGCCGATGAGGTGGTTGGAGTTGGACAGATACAGTGAGTTAATGACTGAGTTTAGAGCCTGAGGGTATTGGTTACTGGATATTATAAGAGTTGGGTATTGGTCGGTCCTGCGGGATATTCTTTGGTTACTAGATATTATGAGAGTTGAGTATTGGCAGATCCTGCGGGATATTCATCGGTTATTGGGCCTGCGGGCATTTGGTTATTGGACCCTGCGGGGCATTGGTTATTCGGCCTGCGGGCATTTGGTTATTGGACCCTGCGGGGCATTGGTTATTCGGCCTGCGGGCATTTGGTTATTGGACCCTGCGGGGCATTGGTTACTGGGCCTGCGGGCAATTGGACAGTTTACCCTGCGGGGAAAGGATTACTTATGGTTTCACCCCCAAGGAACTGCATCCCAGTGGGTGCACTACTTGGTCCCCCATGAATATGGTCCTTAGGTGGCATTTCCGAATTAGTTTCGGTGCCTCGATGCATGTACCTCCTCTGGACCGAGGGAAAATCTGATGTGATGTGGATACTCTGGTGGATCGGATTATGGGAACCGAAGTGATCCCAGAATGTATCCACGGATCGGAGGCTTGAGAAAGCAAGTGGTTGGCAAGGTACTGATAATTCCCAGTTTACTTTTATTGTCCCTTGAAGTAATTATTATAAACTTATTTATGTCACTGTCACTTGGATATTATGACGTTGTTGTAACTATTTCTGATTCTTTATCACTTCCTTATTTATTATAGTGTTCCGTTGTTCGGTTTACATTTGTAAGCAGTTCACCTTTAACGTAAGGGTTGAGTTATTAAGGTTTTTCCTACTGAGCGTAAGCTCACCCCCTTTGGTTTCTAACTGTTTTACAGAAGTACCAGTTGTCGAGGGAAATCAAGGCTCGGGAGCTTTTAAACTTCTTTGGGCTTACTAGAGTTATGTCGGTCTCATGTATTGAACATCCTTTATTTGACCATCTATGTTGAGCTGTGACTCACGATGTTTTTAAACTATTTATCTATGTGTCTATTTTGACGGAGTTCGTATGAGATCTTGGAACTTTTACCTATCGTTTATGATTTCTTTTATTTCAACTCAGGTCACGTCTCGAGTCCGGTCAAAACGGATTTGGGGCGTGACAATTTGGTATCAGAGCCTGGTTTCATTTGAAACAGGTGGTAATTTTCGAACCGTTTTCAAAAACCTCGGACCAATTTCTTTTAGGTGGGTAGAGTTAGGAAGTCTAAGTCGAGTACTCAGTTATGCGGAGTCAAACACGTTGATGCATAGAGTAAGAACGACTCGAGTTTTTACTGTTTATTTGGTTGCCCAATGTTGAACTCTTCGTGCTATAACGGTTGTGTCGCTTGAGTGATACCCTTACCTTATTAATTGTAAGATGCAGAGATCGGTGAAACCAATTGGTTGAGGTCGGTATTGGGTGAGCGAGCAATGACTGAACCGTTGTATGATACTTGTTGAGTAGATTGTTATTTGATTAAGTGCATTATCGATGTGATTGATTGTTTAGTGGTGTTAAAGCTGGAGGATTAATGGATGGGAATGTTGACGAAGTTAGAGATTGGATTCGTTAGGGTGGTACGGTCGAAAGGGATGTAATCGAAGAATGGAATTATGGAAGAATCGGATGGTTGTAATTTGGGAAATGGGTTGAGTGTTACATCAGTTATGGTAATTTGACTTATCTAAGATTTTGACCTTGGAGGGTGTGACCCAACTTGGGTGACTTTGAAAAGGAATCGAATTTGAGTAAGTGGGTACCCTTTGATTGCGTGTGTACTTGCGAAGCATGAAAGTCTCTGTGTTGATTGTGGTATGAACTGCAGAGCATGGGAACTCTTTGAGTATTATACTTGAGTAATTTTATTGATAATTGTCCCGTTTAAACAGGGGAGGATTAGTGGAATATACGAATAGGTCATGCCGAATTTTCTGTAAAACTGAAATGTGGGTTCTATCACGGGTTGACTCAGGGGCGCCACTGTAGTCGAGCGTGATGTTTTGATGTCAAGTTGGTACAATGAGGTTCGGGGACGCCTGAATCAGATTGTAACAACATGAGGTCGGCATGAAAAGATTTGAGTAAAGGTTAAGAATTGGGAATTCATGGAAGGGAAGGACAGGTTAAGGGTGAGTTTTGGATTGAATGGTGTTAAGTACTAAACCTCTCTCTGTGAAAGGATACCCGAGCAAGGGGTATGCCTGTTGCGTGTGCTTTTGGGTAGTGTGCTTGAGTTTGAATCCTCCCGTAGGAGTGGATTTCTTTGACTTGGTTGAACCCTTCTGTGGGAGTTGATGGTTGATTGCTAAATCGCTGGTTGTTGATGTGTGACGCATAAGGATGCGAACTTGGATGCTATATTATATGAGTATATATACATATCTACTAGTGTGAGGGGCGTATCTGTGGGTGACTTGTGAGATGCGCGTGTACGTTCTTGAACTTGATCGAACCTTTGTTTTGGGGTGAGACGCACGTGGTGCGGGTTTCTTGGTTGCATAAGTGTTATGTGTGACATTACGACTTACTTTTGGTCCAAGAGGGACCCGGTGGAGACGCACGAGAATGTCATGTTGTGATGAACCGAACCGTTTGGGGTAAACTGATTTGTGAACCTATAGTTGCTAAAGGTAGTGAGATGGCGAGTTGTCTCGTGTTTGTATCCGAGAGAGTACCAAGAGCCGTCCAGTTGTGGGGCAGAGCCAGATACCAGCTATCGTTCTGGCAGGGGCAGTGAGCGCCCAGGGAGCTACTCCCACAAAACACGAGCGTTTTGGGAATAGACCGGTAGGGTCATAATCTAAAGTTCCTCCAGCAGAGCCGACTCAAGTGGCTTGATTGAGGAGGTGGTTCGCGGGGTGTTAGATGCGCTCATCATGAGAGTACAACGCCAGCACAAGAGTCTGTGCCTACCGCCGACGCAGTCACTACCGAGATGCCAAGCCAGATGGATGGTTACACGGCCCAGACACTCAGGAGTTTCCTTCAGTTGAGTACACCAGTTTGATCCGGGAAGTTGGACCCCGAGACAATTGTATTATGGTTGGAGTGGAGTACCCACAACCTTAGTACGTTTAGAGTATTCGGTTATTCGTTGGAGATTTTGTTCCGCGACCCCCGACTGAGAGAGAAGCACAGTTTTAGTGGCAGTGTGTGCAGACCAGATTTGGAAATGGCTTCCACCCGTTCAGCGGACTGTCCTTGGGACGGTATGTCCTTTGATCTAATCGAGATGACCGACACCGACAGTTTTGGATCTACATTGGGACGGGATGACCGTCTTTGGGTATTAAACGAGGTTCATGTCCCCGTATCGCTTCGCACCCGGGATGGTACCGACCGAGAAGAGCCGTCGTAGGCATTTGGGAAGGGACTCAGCTCTCTTGACACAGATTGAGTTGTTGCTTCAGAACCGTGGACGATTCAGCACTAGTGGAGCAAACACTAGCGTTAGAGAGACATGTTGGGAAACCGCCAAGGCGCGACAGACCAGGCCGAGCCCGAGTAAGGACTTGATACCGATCTTGAGATCGAGTAGAGTACTTGTGACCATCTGCATTTTGGAGTTCGTGTCAGCTGACACTTGAGCATTGCACCGGGTGTATCGGTTCGTGGTGACGTATTGATCGGGCGAGTTTAACACTAGTAAGCCCACCGATACTTTAACCACATCGACTAGAGTTATGGCAGTACCGACGAGCATCAGTAGGAGTTGGGAGGTGGAGTAACAAACTCAGTCAGATTTAAGGTCCTTTTCTTCTCCGATAGTGCGGATCGAATTTTAAGGACCGAGAGTTGAAAGAGCAAGCGTTCATCGAGCGCCATCGGCGACGAACGCCAAACAGTGAAGGGCCGCAGCCTTGACCAGTAAACGGTCCGACCGGTCACCGAAGATGACCGAGCAACGATAAGATCAGAGTAGCGTAGCGGAAGAGTGGTGGACCCATACCCACAGTAGTCGTGATCGGCAGTTTCTTCTAACCCCGCTGCAGGACTTAAGTTCAAAGATTCGAACCGGGAAGGCGTTGTTGTTCAAAATCGTCGATTGGCGAGTGAAGGTGACACGAGTGTGTGCCGTACGTAAGGAACTAAATGAAGGTGTAATTCTTACGTTATCCCCAAGAGGACTAAGCTTAACCATGAGGTTATGTCCTAGAAGCGAGAGCACCTTGCGGTGAACACCAGCTACAGATAACTGAGGACGACTCCCACAAGCTGTCAGGCCAGTGACAGGGTGGCACCGAACGAGGAATTGTATGCTGGGTCGGATTTTGGTGCCACGCATGAGCACAGGAAAGACTAAGAGCTAACCGTTATGGGTTTTATTCTGTCAAATAGCGAATGACGGAGCTGTGCGAGTTTCTAAACTATTCAAGGTTTTCAAGATCTCAGTACGTGGTGCTTAACCCTTAAAAGGCGACTTGGGTGGATTTGACTATAAGTCGGTTGATGGATAGCTCGTGAACGGTATAAAGGATACCGCCGGTCACGATGACCTTTGGCATTCGATCAGGGATCGTGGTTTGCCGGCAAGTGTAACTATCACACGTTCAAAGGTGGTATCTTGAAGGACGCCTACTTTCGACCAAGTACCAGTAAGGGGTTCTATTGGTCCGTGTTGTTGTACGTTGTTCGTCCAACGAATTGTTGGTAGAGTTCATGGTGGTACCGAACCATGCACCGGTTTTGAGAACCTTTGTCTTGTGTTTTGAGGATTCAGGTGAGATGACTTGTGAAGTGGTGGACCAGATGTTGAAGACTAGTTCTGATGTCACGAGAGGTATCGCGAGTTGGGTAACCTTTTCGATTGAACACTGTGATGTGGTTGGCTTACAGCGAGTTGTGTTTGTGGTATGTGATGTGTAACTACCCGTACCAGGTTGAGGAACGTGTTCAAGTTTAACCGTTGTGACAGATGTGCGTGATGTTGGCTGTGTGCGAGGCACGTTTGTGCCCTATCGTTTACCCTGGGTGTGTGATGACCGGTTAATTGAGGTGATTGCAGTTGGTGGTAATTCGTTTGTTTAAGCGTCGTGAGTTTGGTGGGGTTCGGAGTCGAAGAGAGTGGTTACGAGTTCCGTGGGAGTTAGTTGTGTGACGCACCCGTATGCCAGACTTAGCATGACGGGAGGCTTTGAGTAAGTTATGTTTGAGGCATGCCGCTTTTCGACTTTGACGGTACGCGGTACCCGTTGCTTAGCGGAGGGATACTTACTTTTCTTGGGAGGTGATGAAGCGAGCGATTGTTCCAAACCCCGCAGTGGTTATGAGGATCTTGGTTTGGGGAATCACGTTTGTGTGTGGTTTACTCGTCTTGAGTATGTGAGGTCGTGACAAGACCTGTTTGGAGTTCGAGTGAGAACTATTCGGGAGACGGTTACTAAAGAGAAATTGAGGAGTCACACCTTCGGATGGCTCCGTCCTTGTCAAATTTTCGGAGCTTTCCAATAAGACACCCATATCGAAGGAAGATTCCGGTATGGCATGTCAGAACCGAAGTCGTTCTATCCGACGTGATACCGGTACAGTTGAGGATCATGATAAGAGGCTTCTACATCGAAGTTATTGACGACGGTCCGCCGTCTGCACTAAAATTGGAATCTGGTAGAGGTTGCCAAGATCGTTTCTGGCATTCCTCAGTATCAGGGGTGGGTCCGATTTACCCTTTGAGTTGCACACTATTGGTCCATCGGAAGTGGTAAACCGGATGGTTGTTTCGGACCGGACATTGTTCATGAGGTCCTCGGCCTTGAGGTAGTGGTTGTTACGTTTTACTCGATCGGGAAATCGTTGTGGTTGGTCTTGGCTTGACGAATATTGGTTTTATGGGTAAGTGGTCCAGGCAAAAGTTACTAAGAAGGAAATTGAGTGGTTATGTCTACGTGTAAGTTCCTACTTCAGTTCGCAGTGCGAGGTGTTTCGACACGATATCTATGACCGACGGGAGATTCCGGTAGAGTGTCCAGACCGTTACAGAGTTTTTCAGTGCGACGTCTATACCGAGGTAGGATTCCGGTGTAGGGTGTTTTATACCGTCATCCGGTATTACTTATCGATTTGATTGTTCTTCGACGTGTTGGGTACATCAGTGTTTCGTGAGTTTTGGTCGCATGTTGAAACTGCGAACTGTGAAGAAGGATGTTGCTCACAGCCAAGTACGGCTTCTTGAGTAACTAGCGTGAACTAGTGAAGCACGAATTGGTAAAGGTCGAGTAAATACGGAAAACGGTTAAAGGCCGAGTTAAACCTACAGAAGAGTTGCACAGACGAACGGCACGGGTCTACTAAGGTTCATCGCGGAATCAGATAGTTCTGAGAGTGAGCCCAGGAAGGAGTCTTAGCGGATCGACAACGATGGAGGCAAGTTGGCCCCACACGTTTTTTGTACGTTTGATGTCCTCAGAGAGAGCCAAAACCGTTGGCTGGCAACTCCCTCTTGTTTCCGAATTACGGAGGTACACCGCGACTCCCTCACAGGTAAGTCGTAATCGAACGTTCCCTAAGTTTTGGGCAAAGGGGAGTACGTTCACGTTAAATTTCGAGGACGAAATTTCTTTAAGGGGGGTAGATTGTAGAACCCGCGCCGTTGAAAAGTGTAGTAAAGTGAAAATTGAAACGTCGAGGTGTGAAAGTGTAACAATTAAAGTGTGAAAAGGAAAAATCAAAAAAAAAAACAACAACAAAGAGGAGAAGAAACTTGGGCTGAGATGGGGTTTTGGGCTGTCAGGTTCGAGTTGGGCTGGACCAGCACAAGCCCAAACCTGACCCAAACACCTCCAAACCCTAACTCCTTATACCCCCCAGCACTGTTCTTGTGTTCAGAAGACACGCACGAAAATCGAGGAGCGCCTCCCCCATCTCCTCTCGCGAACCAGAACGAGGCCGGCGTCGAGCTCGTCCTCCGGCCATCTCCTCCACGTTCACCTGCCGTCCCGACCCAGAGCTGACGAAGCCTCTCGCACGGACACCGGCGCCGGAATCCCGAGCACCGTACTCTGCCTCGCCGTCCAGGGCTTCAACCGCACCGGCGACGGAGGGGACAGCTCGGACTCGCACCGTCCGCCCTTTCCAGCCTCACGTTCCTCTTCCCGAGCTCATTGGGGGCGAGCTTCGCCGACCTCGGCGAGCATCGAGAGCCCCGCGCCGGAGACCCACTCAGACTCGCCGGATCTGGGTCAGGGAAAGAGATTGGGCCGCGTCCCGACCACCAAAGCCACGGCCACGATCTCGCCGGAGGTCCAGACGCTTCTCTCCTTCCGGTCGTCCCTCCTTGAAGCTACACCGCCGCCGTCCTCCGTCTCTCTCTCGTCATCACCGCGCCGCATCCGCCACCGTGGGAGACCGCCGGAGCACCTGTGCTCGTCGGCATCACATCCAGTTCCGGCCAACCTCACCAGACCGGACTGGGCAGAACAAACCGGACCTTTGGGCCAGACGAGTTTTGGGCCGAGTGGGCCTTGGGCCTGGGGAGAGATCTGGCCGGACAGAATAGAAAATGGGCTTTGGCCCATTGTGGACTCGGGCCTTCGGCCCCTTTGGACTTCAGGATCGGATCTGGACTGGGTTCGGGTTCGGATCCGAGTCTTTCGGACTGTTAACTGTTTTAAAATCAGATTTAATTAATCGGTTTAACGAACTCAATGTGAGATTTTGGACTGGGTAAATTGTGGTTAAATCAGAGAACCGTTGGACTGTTATCATTATTGATTTGGACATTTTATGTGTCACCCTAGACGGGACTTCGCCCGAGAGCGAAGATGTTGGACCCGAGCTAGAAGAGCAAGGATCACGCCGGGACCCGAGTGAAGAACGGAGTAGTGACCACCGGGCCTCATCAAAGCGTTGAAAGCAAGACCACGAGGTAGGGAAAACAATAATTTCTTAATTGACGCTTAGTACGCATGATTAGGATAATAAAATCGGAAAGGTCCTAGAATTGCCTATAGGATGCGAATAACTAGAATAATCGTATTTCAATTACTAATAAATGGATGAGTCTAGTATGCATGTTTAGGACAATGACAAATAGTGAAGTGTGCTTTCAATACTTGGGAAATTGATTGACTGGTAGAGAGGCTGTGAAGAGCTCTCGGATTAGTTGTGTGCTAGGTTCACATGCTTGATTTATTGTTGTCAGGTTAACTTAAGAGTCTAATGAAACTAGATTAGCTTGTCTTATCGAATTCCTATTTGTTCGTTCACATGAGGATTGATTGGTTGAATGCATACTTGGTTGATTGAGTGTTTATGTTGATATAATCGTTGGTTGAACGGATGATCGAGTATGACTGGTTGTGCCAAAGGGGTACAATCAGGTGATCGATGTACCGATGGTTGGTGACAGGTAAGTGTACGGTAAGTATGAAATGGTGTTGGTTGTCTGGGTTGTGATGAGAGTGTGTTCTGACGTGTGCTGTTGATGGATGAATGAAATGCTTGTTCTTTTATTCTTATTCTTGAATGTATGCTCGTTTATTGGTTTGTCTGTTTGTTTGCTTGGTTCAGTACTACACCGGGGGGGGGGGGGGGGGGGGGGGGGGTGGGGGGGGGGGGGGTGGGGGGTGGGGGGGTAATCCGGTGCCGATGAGGTGGTTGGAGTTGGACAGATACAGTGAGTTAATGACTGAGTTTAGAGCCTGAGGGTATTGGTTACTGGATATTATAAGAGTTGGGTATTGGTCGATCCTGCGGGATATTCTTTGGTTACTAGATATTATGAGAGTTGAGTATTGCAGATCCTGCGGGATATTCATCGGTTATTGGGCCTGCGGGCATTTGGTTATTGGACCCTGCGGGGCATTGGTTATTCGGCCCTGCGGGCATTTGGTTATTGGACCCTGCGGGGCATTGGTTATTCGGCCTGCGGGCATTTAGGGTTTTTTATTGGACCCTGCGGGGCATTGGTTACTGGGCCTTGCGGGCAATTGGACAGTTTACCCTGCGGGAAAGGATTACTTATGGTTTCACCCCCAAGGAACTGCATCCCAGTGGGTGCACTACTTGGTCCCCCATGAATATGGTCCTTAGGTGGCATTTCCGAATTAGTTTCGGTGCCTCGATGCATGTACCTCCTCTGGACCGAGGGAAAATCTGATGTGATGTGGATACTCTGGTGGATCGGATTATGGGAACCGAAGTGATCCCCAGAATGTATCCACGGATCGGAGGCTTGAGAAAGCAAGTGGTTGGCAAGGTAACTGATAATTCCCAGTTACTT
>OY997590.1:64554817-64584991 GCA_963921825.1 Erodium maritimum | reverse complement strand
GGCTTGAGAAAGCAAGTGGTTGGCAAGGTACTGATAATTCCCAGTTTACTTTTATTGTCCCTTGAAGTAATTATTATAAACTTATTTATGTCACTGTCACTTGGATATTATGACGTTGTTGTAACTATTTCTGATTCTTTATCACTTCCTTATTTATTATAGTGTTCCGTTGTTCGGTTTACATTTGTAAGCAGTTCACCTTTAACGTAAGGGTTGAGTTATTAAGGTTTTTCCTACTGAGCGTAAGCTCACCCCCTTTGGTTTCTAACTGTTTTACAGGAGTACCAGTTGTCGAGGGAAATCAAGGCTCGGGAGCTTTTAAACTTCTTTGGGCTTACTAGAGTTATGTCGGTCTCATGTATTGAACATCCTTTATTTGACCATCTATGTTGAGCTGTGACTCACGATGTTTTTAAACTATTTATCTATGTGTCTATTTTGACGGAGTTCGTATGAGATCTTGGAACTTTTACCTATCGTTTATGATTTCTTTTATTTCAACTCAGGTCACGTCTCGAGTCCGGTCAAAACGGATTTGGGGCGTGACAAGAGCTGTCAGGTACAAACCGAAATTCGGGTGGGAAAAACAAACCAATATAGGCCATTGATTTAGGGGATCGGACGACCACTAAAATTCAGGGGTGTGTGATTGATTACGAAATTAATTACAAAGATATGCATTAATGACATAATCATTAATGATTTTGTTTAAATCTGGGCTTTTGATTCCACGATTTAAGGATCCAGATTGATAGTTTGTATATATGAAAGATACAAGTTTGTACATGAATATATATATATATATATATATATAGGAGAGCAATCAGGTGCGAACCACCTGATTTGGTGCGAACCTGCGCACTGCGTGATGACCGTCCGATCTGAATCTCGCGATGGCTCTGATTTGAACGCGTCATTAGTGGCACGCGTCGTAAATAAGTCGCGCGTGGGATTCATTTTAACTGATTTGCTATGGTTCGGGGGTATAAACGTAATTTTATCTACCCATTCGCGCAGAAACGTTTCGTGCTCTCCAAAACACTTGCAGAATCGAGTTTTTAGCGAAACGAACATTTCGGAATCTGATCTTTGAGCTTCCATTGCCTTGATTTTCGTCTCCTGTGTGATTTCGAAGTGAATTTCATTAGTTCATTGTTGAACTCTGGGTTTAATCGGTGAGTTATAATCTTTTGGTGTTTAGGGTTTTGATTCAATCTTTTTCGTTTGTTTGTTTAGCTTTTTGATTATGGTAATCCGTCTGTAGAGAATGAAGAAGAAGGTTGCTGAATCTATAACATTATGCAACAGGGACACCGAATCAGGTAATTTGAGAATATAGTGTTTGTAGTTTGCGGATTTTTTACAGTGGCTATGTTTTCAGAGTGTTTGTGTTTCGCTTTTAGAGTACAATATTTCAATTCATATATGAAATTATTCAACTGTGAGATGTTTTAGCTCTACTTTTGAGGAAAACCAAGTTGTTGGTTGAGGTTTTGGGTTTTCTGTTTTGCGAATATATAGTATCTTGTTTGCGGGCACTGTTTTTCTGTTTTGCGAATAGTCAATCCTTGGTTTGAGTAACTGGTTTTTCATTGTTTTAGAATATGCAATATGTTGGTTGAGGTTAAGGATTATATGTTTTGCGGATATACGTACCCTGGTTTGAGAAATAACCTTTTCTTGTTTGAGATATGAAATATCTGGGTGTGAGGTTATTGATTCACTGTTTGCGAATATGATGTATGTAGTTTGCGGGTAATGAATATCTGTTTTGCGTATAAACATACCCTAGTTTGAGGAACAATTTTCTCTGTCTGAGAATATGATGTTTTTGTATATTGTCTGTTTTGCTGATATGCAAACCCTTGTTTGCGAATTGTAGATAAAACTCCGGATACAGTGCATCCACTTCTTTTAATGGATATGCCATCCACAGAGGCTGATGTTGACGAAGGAAATGTGACTCTTGCTAATATGTTGAAGAAGCAGAAGTCTATTATGAATAAAGATAAAAGAAGAGTTTCAAATAAAAAGAAGAAGGTAGCTGAGGTTCGTGAATCTCTTGATGGAGGAAGTTCTGTTGTAGCTGTCCCACCTGCTAAAGTCGGAAAGAAGAGAGGTGGAGAATTAGCTATTGAGAAGAAGAACGCTAAGCACACCAACGGTTGTGAGTCCGATAGAGTTGTTCTGTTATCTGATAACGTTGGCGTGGATGATGTTTTGAAGACCAGGTCATCTCCAAAGAGATTGGTTGAGTTGGTGGAGAGTTTGAATAAACACCAACAAGAAGCAGTGCGGGAAATTGGCTTTGGGCACATTCTTCATTTGGCTGTGAAGATCATTCCAAGCAAGATTGGATACTACCTGGTGTCTAAGTATAACCACCTTAGCTCATCATTGGGTTTGCCAGATGCGAAATTGCGTATCACAGAGAAGGAAGTGCATGAAACTTTGGGCATTCCAAATGGTGTGCGAGACGTCATAGTCGATAAGTGGGGCACCCTGTGCACTGATGAACTTAAATTGTGGCAGCGGCAGTTCAATACAAAAGACAAAGGCGAGATCAATCGTCTTATCACCAGTAAGCAGTTGGTTGATCAAATGAAGACGCAAATTGAAGGGGGAGATGATTTCAAAAGAAACTTCATGATGTTGTTTGTGACTTGCATGATCGATTCGGGGAATGAGGGTTATGTGAATCAGTCATTCTTCCGTTCTATTGTTGATGTATCTCACATACAAGATTTTAATTGGTGCAAGTTTTTAGTCAAGAAACTTGTGGATACAAAAAAAACCTGGTTAAAACAACCCGAAGGTTCAAGGAATTTTTCTGGATCAATTACTTTCTTTTTGGTAAGTTTATTTTTCATTTTAACATGTTGTCTTTTATATTTAATAAACTGTTATGTTATAGTCATGTGAGATGTGTTTTTCTTTGAATGATGTAGTTGTTTTATCTTGATCGTGTTGAAGTCAGCACGTGTGAGGTTCCTAGGGCGTGGCCCTCTTTGATTGGATGGAATACGACATTGGTGAATAGAAGAGTTGGGGACAAATGACAATCTTTCGAATGCAAGTCTCCACCATCACAAATCTTCAGTAGTGATGAGGACGACGACGACGTCTGTTCAAAGAGGCGCAGGCTGAATCCTTCCTCCTCCTCCTCCTCCTCCTCCTCCTCCTCTGATGATGATGATGACCCTCTCATCAATGAGTACGACATTCCTCAACCGGGGGATCCTGATTATGAATTACCACCGGATGAAGATGAAGATGAAGAGGACAATGAGGAAGAAGATGAAGAAAAAGAGGAGAATGAGGAAGAAGATGAAGAGGATGAAGAAGGAGATGCAGAGTTTGAACCAGAAAAAGAAGAACCTCCAACCGCACCTGCTCCCGCAGAGGATGATGAAGAGGACAGTTGTTATGTTGATGAAGATTGGGGGGATGATGATGAAGAAGATGTCCATGCAGAGGATGATGAAGAAGAGCAAGAGGGAGAAGAGGATGAAGAACACAACATAGACCCATATGGGGAGGATCCTGAGGAAGGAGTTGTTGAAGATGAAGAGGATTTCCAGGATGATGATGATGATGATGATGATGATGATGATGATGCTTAATTTCTGTAGTTCTTTAGTTTTTTTTTGTGGAAAGTAAATATTTCAACATATGAAATAAATCATGTTTAAGTTTATTTTTGGTTTGTG
This sequence comes from Erodium maritimum, assembly GCA_963921825.1. NCBI lineage: Eukaryota > Viridiplantae > Streptophyta > Magnoliopsida > Geraniales > Geraniaceae > Erodium > Erodium maritimum. The sequence goes on along the minus strand of OY997590.1, from coordinate 64,581,281 downwards.
GATACAATTTTTTTCGTTTGCAAATACAAGAAACCCCGTTTGCATATATAATCATTCTAGTTTGCAAAAAAGTAAACCAAAATGAACACCGTTTTGCTGATATCGATATTATAGTTTGCGGATGAAGAAATAATCTTTTGCAGAAAAGCTAAATAGAGCAAATGATATTTCTCGGAAATGTTTTCATTCATAACACAGGTTGAACAAAAGAGCACCATACAAAAAAGGAGAAGAAGAAAGCTATCTTCTTCAAGGTCGTTCATTGACTCTTTAGTACCCAACTACAACATACCAATAGCAACATCCAGTGCCCTGTTAACTTCTGTCACTCTGCACAAGAGGTCTTTGGCTATAGTTATGCAGTCACATGACATGTCGTTATCGGTTATTTTGGCGGTCTCAACCACAAGAAGATCGATATCAAGTTTTGCCTCCAGCATCATCACCTTTAAGTTCGTGTGCTTCATTGTGACCTTCTCAACATTGAGAAGAATGTTGTATTTTGCGAATATGACATCTCCCCTCTTCAGCAGCTCTTCCCTTGTTTGCAGATCGATGTTGGTGCTCTTACCCTTCTCAATGTTGCAAGCATCCATGGTTTATAATTGGGAGAGAGTTGAGGTTGAGTTTATCTTTTGTTTGCACAGATTTCTGTATATATAGGCAAAATGTAGGGTTTAGTTGAATTGGTGGGTCCCTAAATATGTTGTCATGGATGTTACACGTGCTATGTTGTTGATCTTTAATCGTTTCATCTATATCTCATATTAGGACACAATTATTCTTGTTTGCGGATATTGATATAATCATAAGCGGATGACTAACAAATCGTTTGCAGATAAGCTAAAGAGGACAAATCCGTTTTTGATTTTTAGATTGCAGAATTGTTTGATGAGGATACAGTTAATCTCGTTTGCGAATAGAAGAATCCCAGTTTGCGAAAGTTGACAGAATACAAAGCAAAACATTTTCTTTCGTAACATAGGTTGAACAAAAGAGGAGCGCACATATGTTGTTTTTTATGGTTTTATTTTTTATTGTTTTAGAATATAATCATTCCAGTTTGCAAAACAATGCAATCTAGACCAAGTAAACCAAAATGAAATCTGTTTGCGGATATTGATATATCCGTTTGCGGATAATGAACAAATCGTTTGCAGTTACACTAAAGAGGTCAAATGATAGGCAAGGAAAGCAGACAATTTTTTTTTATGATACTGTTATTATTTTTTGCATATATAGAAGATTTTGTTTGAGGACCACAATGTGGATGTTTTTATTTTATCTGTTTTCTTTTCGAAATCAAATACTTTATTAATTTTTTTCCAGTTTAAAATGACAAGCGTTGTGTTTATCAGTTTTTATTTACGACAATTTGGTCTAAATTAAAATCTCAGAAGAACAGGCGTAGATTGCGGATATAAGAATTCTGTTTTGCGAGAGAATTTGGTGTGCGCGCGTAATTTAAAAGGTTAAATTCCATTTTTTCCCCTGAGAAGAGGCGCGTGACCCAGAATTGGTTCCAATTCGCGCGCTTAGCTTTGAGCCGTAGATCGCGCGCGCTGCTGAAAGATCGACGGTCCTGATGCAGTTCACAGGTTCGCATATTACATGTGGTTCGCACCTGATAGCGTCCCTATATATATATATATATATATATATATATATGTATATAAGCACAATCCGTTTTAAATGACTCGTATATTATAAAATATAAATAGATCTCATACATTTAACACATATAATCTGATGGTGGCTGATTTTTTGGGCTGGAAATTAATAATAAATTCAGAACTTAATGGAAATGGCATATTTGTAACTAATTCTATATCATGTACGTTGCCTAAAATAAACTAAATTACAGGATATTTACGATTCCATCTCCTTTTTGTGCGATTTGCAGCGATTTGGCCACCATTTTTTTGCGATTCCCTGAACTTTTTTTGTGATTTGGCCACCTGTTTTTGTGATTCCTCACCCATTATTTTTCTATTTACTCAACTTGTCGACGTTGGTGGGGAGGACACACGAATAGAGAAGCTACAATTGAGATGGAAGGAAGCACGGATAGAGAAGCTTCAATGGAGATGGAGCTCAATGGTAATGGAGATGAATTATTTTATGGTTTTGTGATCACCATTACAAAATCGAAGTCCATGGCACCACTACTGTTACTATTTTCTAGTAATTTTTGGGTACTGTAATATATGTATATTTGTAACACCGTGGTATTATGAGATTGTAACAACTTACAATACCTATTGTAACAATGTTATCATTATTCTGTAATTGTGTTATGTATGTATTTCTGATTATAACAACCAGCCACGTATATTGTAACACAATATAGATCTATTACACATCATCTAATTTTGTAACATCCTGCAATAAGTACTGTAAAAACTTGCCAGTATTGTTGTAACACAATTATCATAATATTTTTTATGTCTAGAATTGTTAAGTATCATAAATTTCTGTAATGTCAACCCACATTTACTGTAACAACCAGTAATGAATTTGTAATACTGCAATGTATGTATCAATATAGAGTTGTTAAACATCATGTAATTCTATAACGCTCTGCAATTAGTACCGTGACAACATGCCACTATAATTGTAACACTAGTATCATAATTTTGTATGTCTATATAGTTAATATCATAACTTTTTTATGTAACACCATGACACATTTACTGTAACGACCTGTCACTGGTGTTGTAACATTAGTACCATATTTCTGTAATTGTGTAATCTATGTGTTTATGTATATATGTAATAGTTAGTTACAGTGCAATTCTGAAATATTCGAGCGGATATGAATAATTTGTTGGTAACGATATGTAGTTGTTGTCTATTTTCAGTTCGGATAGTGGAGATGATGAAGGCTTCCCAGTACTTGAAATGAGTTACATCTTAGAATGCGATAAGGTGTACAAACCATTATTCAATAAGACATTTAAAATTGTCGACGAAAGGATAAAATTCTACACTGAATACGGACAACGTTGTGGGTCACTGACATCATGTAACATACTCAGTTAAAATATGTAACATTCTTATAACATCAAAAACATCGAATTTGTAACAATCATGCAATATTCTCAATTAAAAACTGTAACATTCTCAAATATAATTTGTAATATTACTATGACATTCTCAATTAGAATCTGTAATTGTCTTGTAACATACTCAAATATAACCTCGACAGGTGAACTCCTATTCCTTGAGGGCGGCTTGACTTTGTCTGTACCTTCTTCAGCCTCCTAAGAACATCAACAATGGGGACATCATCTCCATCGCGGGTGTTGTTGTTGTTATGGTTGGTCTTTTCCACATGAACTTCTTCGTCAACTACATGGACTAGCGGCTCTCCAACCTCACTTGTGTGTTCCCGCATCGGGGCTTTGGGAATAAGTAGCACTCAAACTTATAAACTGTAATTCTCAAACTTATAACAGTAACACTCCAACCTATAAACTATAATTAACACGCAAACTTGTAAATTGTACACTCAAATATGTGTGTCTATTTGGAACCTTGCAACATTTCATATGGACCAATGTGTACAAAACTCTATAACATTCATATAATGAACTATGAATTCTAAACGGTAACACTTAAAAAATTATATGTCATACTTAAGATGGTAATATAAAACACAAGACAGTGTAACTATAATACTCAGCATCGGCCTAGATATCTTCCCGGAACCGCATCGGGGCACAATCACAATACATCATACCGGACCACACAGCATCGACCTAGATGTCTTCCCGGGAATCCGTCGGGGCCTAATCACGACACATCGTACCGAATCACAAACCATCGGCCTAGATACTCTACATCGGCATACCCCCTCGATGTAGGTATCGTACCGGAACCACACTCCGGGGGACCGCGCATACGTGAGACCACACTGTCGGCCTAGGTACTACCCTACACCGGCGTACCCCCTCGGTGTAGGTACCATACCGGAATGGAACTCTTCTTGGAACATGCATCAAGAAAGTCTCACGCATCACAATGCCATAGTTCAACCACGGTATACCAACCGGGTCAACTTACCACAACACATCACATCGGTCTATCAATCACCCGATCATATCACAACCATTGGTTCACGTCATATCAAGCATGACACACTTGCCCAAAACATAGCAACACGCTACACCGAGCATATCATAACATCATTCTCAACCTAACAACGGATGAACCACACATCAAGCATCACAATCATAGATCATGGCATCACAATCAACACACAACCTAAGGGCTCGACATGGCCCACATGTATTTCTACAGCACGACAATTCCCAAACTTACGGCTCGACATGGCTCGTAAGCTATCCCTCATTTCACTCGTTCCTCACATCCTAACATGCAATTCTAACAATTAAATAAAGTATTCGCAACCTATATGCATACTAGTAACTTTCAGCAATTAAACCGATATTCGCTAATTTCCCTATCTCGATCGCTTAGTCACTTCACGAGGTCCAAAAGTCTCCTCCTCCGCCAAGCTCGGGTCCAAAGTCTATGATCACAATTAAATACTATAATCAAGAGTAATTCGTTATTGGTTTAAAGAGTAAAACATTCCCAATTAACCCCAAAAGGGCTCGGTTATAAGTAACCGTCCCAATTACTCGAAATCCAACAAAATGGGCACAAAAGGCCCAACTCTAGTTTACCACGGTTCGGGTCACGGGGCCTTGACGGACTCCGTGACGGTTCGTGGCACGGAACCGTGATGCTCCCCGTCACGGTTGACGTCACGAAACCGTGACGTGTGTCGTCACGGCCTCCGTCGCGGAGCCGTGATGCGTTCCGTCACGGTGCTGACGGGTCTGACACTGTTCCGCCTTCTTCTACCTCCAGCTTCGATTTCACGAAAAATAAACCTCAAAACCTCCATGTTTGACCTTCCCAACCTCCAAATCAGTCCTAAAAACGTCTCTAATTCAAAACCCATGATGGGTCTTCATCAAAACCACAACAATCCAATTAAAATCCATCATCTAACACCCTTTTCTCTCCATAGATCATCATCCAACACCAAAAACCTCAATACCCAACCATGTTCATCTTTTTTCCTCAATACCCATGAACCAAAATCAACAAAAAACGAAAAAGGATCAGAGATTTACCTTGGGAATGGAAAATAGAAGAAGAAACTAGTGTTTTTGATGAGATTTGAGTAGAAAACTATGTCAAGACCAATCCTTTTCCTCCTTTCTTCTTCCTCAAGCTTCCATAGCTTTTCTCTTCCTTTCTCTCTCTCCAATTTTCGGCCAAGATTGATAAAATGGGCTGAAATGTGTGCCTCAAGCCTCTTAAACCTAGAGGAGCTAAGACCAAAATGCCCCCTTGCCTAAATGTCTCTTATGCCCATTTTTAAGGGTAAAAGGGTCATTCCTACCCTCTTTCTTCTCCCCCAAGCCAACATGGATAAGTGTCCATGTGGAGACCACCTCTACACAATTTAAATCTCAGCAACAATTAATTAATTCATTAAGACTTAGGGTTTGACGAAATTGACCCCGCGTTGACTTTTTCACAAAAGAGACCGTTTGAAAGGAAACGACCCAACTAAGCTGACCGTAATGACGACTAAGCTTTTTGGGTCCCGAAAAGGTCCCGAAGGACTCCCAGAGTCATAGGTTGACTTTTCCGGCAAAAAGTCAACTTTCGCCTAAAATCGCCGGTTCGACCGGGATCAACCGGGGGCGGTTCTTACAAACCACCCCTTATTGTGCAAACTACAAACGAATATGAGCCACAGGATGTGCGCGCTAACGTCATCAGAGCGCATAGGATGCTTACATGTGTGCGCTTCGTTGTTGATGCCCGCACCAAGTACTGATAACTTACCTAACACGGTAATGATACCTACATACAGAGTGTCGATACCTACATACAGAGCGCTGATACCTACATATAAAGTGTTGATACTATGCAAAATGCTAATATCTTATTACCTAACACGGCTCTGATACCTTACCTTACATTGTACTGGTACCATACAAAGTGTTGATACTATACAAAGTGCTGGTATAATGTGTGTTGTGCGCGTGGTCAACATGCGCTGAGCGCAGTCAAAGGCGCGTGCAGAAAGGGTCACGTGTCAGCATCACGCGTGCTCTAATGACGTCATCTTGGCCATATCTTGTGGCTTATATTGCTTTTTAGTTTGCACGATAAGGGTGGTTTTTACTGAATACCATATATATATATGTGTGTGTGTGTGTGTGTGTGTGTGTCTGTGTGTGTGTGTGTGTGTGTGTAGGGGTAGTATCCAGTTCAACTATCCTTGTTATGCAAACTGAGAACGCACATGAGCCTTCAGATGTGCGCGTTGACGTTATCAGAGGGCACTAGATGTGTACACATGACTTTTTCCATAGGATGGTAATTTTGTAAATAACATGCACTTTTACCCCACCTTTGACCGCACCGTGGTGCGTGTTGACCACACTTGCAACGCACAAGGTACTAGTACCTGTGTATGCAGGGTACCAACATTTGTGTATGTAAGGTATCAGTACCATTGCATGTAAAGAACCATCACTTTTTTGTGTTTAAAGTACCAACATTTTGCATGTTGGTACCAACACTTGTGTATGTTGGTACCAGCACTTGTGTATGTAAGGTACCAATATCATTGTATGTAAGGTACCAGTACTTTGCTACGTAAGGTACCAGCACAGTTTTATGCATAAGTATGTCTGGTCAACTGCACAACAGTAACGATAAACATGTATGAAAAAGACATGTGTCAGCATCTTGCGCGCTCCAATGACATCAATGCGCGCATACGATGACTCTTCTATATATATATATATATATATATATATATATATAGGGTAGCTATCCAGTACAAATGCCTCTTATTGTGCAAACTACGAACACAAGAGAGCCACTGGATCTGGTCAAAGTGACGTCAATAGAGCGCCCTAGATGCTGACACGTGGCGTGCACGCTACTGGTGTGCGCATGCACTAGTAGCGCGCGCGCACAGTGCTGGTGCACGCACGCACATTGTTGTTGCACGCGCGCGCAGTGCGGATAGTTTACATATCACAGTGCTGATAGTTTACATAGCACAATGCTGATAGTTTAGTACAAATGTAACCTATCAACACTTTTGTACTAAACTATCTGCACCGTGCTATGTAAACTATCAGCACTTTGCGCGTGCGCACAAGCAGTGCGCGCGCACACGTGTCAGGATGTGGTGAGTTCGTAGTTTGCACAATAAGGTGCGGCGTTTTATATTTTTAATTGTCCACGTGTCAGCATCTGGTGCGCTCTACTGACATCACTTTTCGGGGATCATGTGGCTCAGATTGGTTCGTAGTTTGCACAATAAGGGATCATGTAGCCAAGATGATGTCATCAGAGCGTGCGCGATGCTAACACGTGGCCACTTCGTGCGCGCCTCTGCCCGCATAGTAGTGCGTGTTGACCACGTGCGTAGCGCGAATGTTGATAGTTTACATAGCACGGTGGTGATAGGTTAGTACAAATGTGCTGATAGTTTACATTTGTACTAACCTATCAACACATTTGTACTAAACTATCAGCACCGTGATATGCAAACTATCAGTACTGTGCGCGCCCGCCCACGTGTCACCATCTGGTGAGTTCGTAGTTTGCACAATAAGGTGCAGTGTTTTATATATTTAATTGCCCAGGTGTCAGCATCTGGTGCGCTCTGATGACATCACTTTGGGAGGATCCTATGACTCAGATTGGTTCGTAGTTTGCACAATAAGGAGTCGTTTGTACTTGATACCAGTCCTATATATATATATATATATATATATATATATATATATATATATATATATAAGGGGACTTTCAAGTACAAACCTATTCTACGGTACAAACTTCGAACTAAATATAGGCCATTGATTTAATAGATCCAACATCCCACGAAATTCAAGGGGGGTTGGTTGTAAAATTTATTACAAAGATATGCAAGAACCCAAATTGGTTTGTAGTTTGTACGAAAAATGATGGCTTGTAACTAAAAGTTATCCTATATATATCCTTCCACACCCCTAAATACCCTCACCCCGATTCATTCTTACACCAAAATTTCCAACAACTTCAACCCTTTTCCACCATGAAATTATGTTCCCAATTCTCAACCTTAAATGCTTCCTATCACCCGCAATTTAGTGCTTTCAATTTTCAGGTGGTTGGTCTGTTATCTTCTCTATTTAAAGGAACTAGAGAGTCATTGGTTGATGATGAAGCGACCGAGGATGAACTAATACCTCCTCCTTGATCAGGTTTTTGTATGTGTTTCGCTTGTTCCGTTCTGAGTCCCGTTCTATCGCTCGTATCCCGAGGTGTATCAAGCACGTCAGGAGTTCTATCACAAACACTAGAAGCTCCACCACTCACCGCCCATTCTGTTCTGTTACCATCTGTAACTCCAATAGCCCTTGCCAAAAAATTATTTGGCCAACTTAAGGAATAGAACCAAATTGCAAGCACATAACTCAACAATTCAACCGACCCTACAATTAGAGTTGCAAGGAATTTCGAGATGTATCGGAATGTCGTCTATTGATACATGGTCATTAGGGAAGCATTATATCACTTTCATAATTTACAACTCTATTCTGACAAGTGTATCATTTTACAATTCTCAACCCAATTTTTGTTATCGTCTATTATATATTTTTGAAAAGCAAAGTGGCTAATATGAATAAGAAAGATCTGAGATTTATAACATAAGTAAATAAGTGAGGAACAATAGGACCTCACTTTTTTATCGTCGAACTAATAACAACTAACTAAGTTAGGCAAGTAAAACCTCATTACTATTCTAAGGAACAAAATGAACCACCACATCTCCTAACGACTCAAAAGAGGACAATATATCCTCAATAGGATTCTAAAGCATCAAATGATCAACACCACATTTGAGGCATTTGTAAAACCCGCTTCAAAAAAAAAAAAAAAAAACTTTTGGGTCGAACCGGGTCGGACCGGACCCGACCAGAACCCGGCCAGACCAGCAACCCGCCCAGCAGGACCGGTCAGACCCGGCCTCTTGCTCTTGTTGGGCCGTGGAAGCTCAGGCCCACCTTGGCCAGGCCTGTGTGCCAGGCCCGTTTGAGGGTTCGGGTATAAAAGACCAGATTAGGGTCTGAAACCCTAATCTGTCTTCGTCTTCTTCGCGCAGCCTCCTCCCGACCATTCCTCCCTCTCGGTTCTTCGATCCCGTCCGACCACCATCTCCCTCACCGAGTTCCGGCCACCTCACCTCCCACGTCCGACCACCATCTCCCTCACCGAGTTCCGGCCGCCACACCTCCTAACCCCGACCTCCTCTCCCGTCCCTCGACCCTCTCCCTCCTCTGGTTCGAAACCCCCTCCCCACGGCCACGCCACCGTCCGATCCACGGCCACGCCACCATCCGTTTCACGACCACACCACCGCCCCGAGCCCCTCTTCTCCGGCCAGCATCGACCATCACCGTCCCTCTCGACTCCACGCCGTCCTCACCGCGCCACCACCGAGCCGCCGCCCTACTCCGCCCCTCACGCTCGCCTCCATCCAGATCCGGCCACCACCCGACCTCCCTCTCCAGATCTCCGGCGAGACAAGCTCGCCTGGGACACGACCGAGCCCGAGCTCGTCCCGCCTTCGTCCCGAGCCAGCCGCCGTGCACCGCCGCCGTGCCCGCCGCCGCCCTTGCCGTCCCTTCTCTACAGTTAGGCCCCGGCCGACGTCGCCCTCGCCGGCGGCCGACCGGTTCGAAACCGAACCTCTATTATTTCCCGTCTTCGAACTACTGTAAATCGGGTTTGTTGTAATAAACAAAGAAAATGAAATAAAACCTTTTTCGATTTAGTTTGGATCTGTTTAGGGTTAAAATTGTTAATGAGATCGTTTAATATTTGATTAAACCTGCTAATGGAATTGATTAATTTTTGGAATGGTTTTTGAATCGAAAAGGGAAACAATTAAATCATATTGGAGTAAAAGATGGATTTTGGATCTGCGTCGGTTGAAAGCGAAATCACAGTTTTGGAAAGAAAAGGTCGTAAAACGGAAAATCGAACTTAAGGAAGAAGGTTTTAAAATGAAAAGGAATTTAAAAGCGTTTCGGTTTTAAAAACGGTTTAAATCGAGGAGTTGTGAATCTAAGTCGTAAACGGGATTTAGGGACGGTTGTTCAAAAACCGAACCTAATTCATTTTGGGCTCAAAGATCGGAATAGAATCAGATTTGAAATAAAAAGGGATTTCGTTTTAAAATAAAAACCGTTCTGTTGTGAAAAAGGGTTATTAATCGGTTTTGGGAACGACTCTGGAACTCTGGGTAAAATGGACTGCTTTTCGGGTTTAAAAAGGAACAAGAGCGGACCGCTGAATCGGACCTCGGGATTCGTGCGTTGGGACCGTGCCTCGCATGCACCAGTTTCGGTGCTCGGGTACTCAAACCTGATTCGCTGTGACCCCGTTTTTATCCCGCTCGATTTTAAGGGACAACTGTCGGTTCTAAACTAGACTAATCGTAACCTTTAGTTTAACGGTGTAACCGTTATTAATCTATGGCTTTCGTGTTCTCTTTAGAGTCCGGCTTCGATCGAAGTGAAGCTCGGTGGTAGCGAGCCAGAACGTCAGTAGCTAGGAAGCATAGCGGTTGCTCTTCAGTTGAGGTAGGGAAAAGTAGCCGGATCTCGGCCCTGACTGGGGAAAGTTAACAGTAGAATTGCATGTGACACCGGGGTGTCGTGGGTTGAGTAGTTTTATTTAAAGATTAGAAAAGCATGATACGGGATTGTAGCTGTCACGCCCCAAATCCGGTTATCGCCCGGACTCGAGGTATGACGGGCAATAGAAGACGAATAAACAATAAAACAATATTTAAACCTTGAAAACCTCCAATAAGTACCTCAAACCATAAAATTTCGATACTAAAGCTCGCATCCATCAAAACGTTGTTCAAAACATGAAATAACCCTCAGGGGGTGTAATAATAAGTCTTACAAAAAAATTTCTTAAACCAAAGGGTATACACATGAAGTCTCTACGGGACCCACACCGAGAAGCTCCCAAGCCTCTACTCCTCAATCAAACCTGTAGACACAACAAAGAACTCGCAGGGGTGAGCTTACGCTCAGTAGGGAAAACACGTAACCAAGTGGATCTTCAAATCAACAGATCACAGATAAAGTCAACCACAAATATGTTAACAAACACAGGTGATAGAGAAGTCAACCAATGCCGTGGTACATGAAGTCTCCACCCTCCGATCCACATAACGTGTCCTCTCGGATTTTCCCTCAAATCCAGAGGAGACGCATAACATTGAGGCGACCGGAAACAACCCTTCGGGGCGCTTATCATCGGTATTCTCAGAAACGTCTCCAAGGGATTTTATGTCCTCGGGAACCAAGTGTATTACTCCCATGGAGAGCATACGCTTGGACAATTTAATAATAAGCATTTAATAATAGAATAACGTACTCAACCGAAACATGAAATAATACAAGCTCAACAACCACCAATTCAATGCCATACTTGGCTCACTCATCACCAATTCACCACAACAAGCAGTACACGAATCACGCAGACATAGCACACCAATCACACAATTCCAACTTACCGTTCACTTACCAATTTCGAACCACCGGGGCATCGATCACCTGATTGCACCGCTCGGTACAACCAGTCATACTCGATGCTCCAAGCAACCATTTAAGCAAACAAGTAATCATTCGAATACAATCAACGAGCAAGCACGAGTATAATCAACTAATCATAAAACCTTCAAGAAAGCATTTACCCATGCAAATCCACTAGTTTCATTAGACTCCTTAGCCTATCCACCAAGCAATCAACAGCCAAGCATGTGATCCTAACACGCAACTAATCCGAGGGCTTTGCCAAGGCTCCTCTACCAGACAATCATATCCCAAGTATTGAAAGCGGATTACACTAGTGAATGGCATCCTAATCGGTCACCACTAGACACTTCCGGTTATTAGAAATTGAAAGACGATTACGCTAGTTATTCGCATCCTATATGCATGTCTAGGACCTTTTCCAGTTTTATTAGCTTAGCATGCATACTAGGCATCATAAACGAGAGGTTAAGGCTTTCCCTACCTCAAGGTCCTCCTCTTCAACGCTTCGATGACGTCCGGTGATCACCACTTTGCTCCTTCCTCGGTTCCCGGCGTGATCCTCGCTCCTCTAGCTCGATCCACAACGTCTTGGACACAAAGAAACGCTAAATTAGGCTCCCCTTAGACAGTAAGAAAGACCCCCAAACCCTTCCAAAGTTCAGCTCAAAACCAAGATGCCAAAACCCTCAAGAACCCTCAAGAAACCCTCACCCTGGTGGGTCACGGACCTGGTCACGGATCCGTGACGCTAACCCTCACGGTTACCGTCACGGAGCTGTGACGAGTGCCGTCACGGACTCCCTCACGGAGCCGTGACGTTGCCCGTCACGGGATCCGTCACGGATCCGTGGCGCACCAGGGCAGTTTCGCCCTTCTTCAACCTCTAGCTCCAAAACTCCGAAAAACCACCCTTAAACCCAGAAATTTACCCCTTCCAACTCCCAAAACAGTCCAAATCCTTCAATACTCCTCTACCCATGGTAGGAATCAACACACAAACAAGCTTCCAAGGATTCATCAAATCAAACCCACTTCAAAATTTCCAACAACTATTGATTTCTCAACCAAAATCCAACAAGGTTCATCATCAACACCATCTCTCACCATCTCTACTCAAACCCAACATCATCTAGCACTTTTCACCCAAAACCCAAGAAAATAGATGAAGAGAAATGAGGATTAGAGAGTTCCATTACCTCTAGAGTGATGAGATGAAGAGGATGCTAGTGATTTTGAGGGTGGATGGTTAGAGGAAGACCCCAAATGACTCCTTCTTCTTTGATTTTCCTTCAAACCTCCATGGGAGCTCTCCTTCCTTGCTTCCCCTCTAAGTTTCGGCTACAACAAGAGCAAAATGACTTGATTTTGCTTCTCCAATCCAATATAATACCTAGAAGAAGTAAAGACCTAAAGGCCCTTGAGCTAGATTCCTTTGTAGTAGCTTTTGGGAGGGTAAAAGGGACAATGACCATCCCTTTTTCTCTCCTTCAACCAAAAGAGGACAAGTGTCCCTCTAGCTCATTTAATTTTCCAAATTACTTTCCAGCACTTTAAAAAAAAAAGCTTTAGTCGATATAAAGTCTCGTTTTGACCAAAATTGACTTTATCCGATATTATACTCAAACGAAAGGGTTTTCTCCCTTGAAGCCAACTGTGATAATGGCTAATCCGTTTGAGTTCCGGAAAAGTCCCGAGTGACTTCCGGAGTCACCGGTTCGACCGGAAGCGGGTCTTACAGTAGCGTTTATTAGAAAAGCATGTTATGGGAACTTAGTAATTATGAGAAAAGCATGTGACACTTAGTAGTGTCATAGGAGCAGAGAACTTAGCGATAATTGATTTACTGGAGGCATATGACCATGCCCGGAGGTTGGTTGTGAAACTGTTGATATTAGGAGTACTGGAGGCATATGACCATGCCCGGAGGTTGATTGAGAAACTGTTGATATTAGGACTGTTGGAGGCTTGGTTAAGCCGGAGGTTGTTTGATCTTTCGGTGTTTGGGTGGCCTTGAGAGCCCGTTTTATTATTGTTGAGTCTTGAGTGGCCTTGAGAGCCCGTATTATTATTCGTGTTTGGGTGGCCATGAGAGCCCGTACTTTACTGTTTGTGTTTTAGCTGGCTTACGAGTTAGAGTCTCGATAAGTTGCAAGCGTGTTTTATTGTTGAGTTTTGGGTGGCCATGAGTACCCGTGGGGTTGTTGAACCCGTGTCTTTACCTTTGGTGTTTTGGGCGGTCTTGAGAGCCGTGTACTAAGGTTGGTGTCTTTGGTTGGCCTGACCGAGTTAGAGTCTCGAGGGGGTTGCAAGCTTTCTTTAGTTGGCTTACGAGTTAGAGTCTCGGTAAGTTGCAAGCGTGTTTTATGGTGTGTCTTGGGAGGCCGTGAGTGCCTGTGGGGCTGTTGAGTCCGTGTCTTGGGAGGCCGTGAGTGCCTGTGGGGCTGTTGAGTCCGAGTTTTACTGTTGGTGTCTTGGTGGCCATGAGTGCCTATGAGTGTTGAACCTGTGTTGTTACTGGTTGTTGATTTTGTTTGTGATTGTGTTTGTGATTGTGATTGTGGTTACCGGAGGTTGGGGGCCCGCTTCCTGAAACGGGGGTCCACGAGCACACGTGTCTGCATGTTCAGACGGGGTAAGGGGCCCGCCCGCCAATAAAGGGGTCCTGGCCGCGCGTGTGTGGTTTGGGTTTGTGAGGATACTTTGGCTGGCTTACGGGTTAGAGTCCCGGTAAGTTGCACGCATACTTTGGCTGGCTTACGGGTTAGAGTCCCGGTAAGTGCAAGCATTTTCCGGCTGGCTTATGGGTTAGAGTCCCGGTAAGTTGCAGCATTCTTGGGTTGGCCTGACCGGGTTAGAGTCCCGGGAGGGCGTTCTTGGCAGCTGGTTTGCGATCATTTGCGATCTTGTTTGGTATTGCGTGGTTGTCAGTCGTGTCTTTGGAGGAGGTCGTCAATCGTAGTGTGAGGTCTACATCACGTGTCCGAATGTTGATCAGTTGAGGAAGGTACTGGTCGTGTGTGTGTCTTTTGGGTTGTGGTTGGTGTCACCGGCTTTGTCTGCTAAGTATGCCGTAGTCAGTCTGTTATTCGTGGTGGTGAGCGAACGCTCACCCCTAGCTGCTTTTCCTACAGGTACCGTTCGTGGGATGGACTAGGTGAGCTCTCGAAGCTTGTGGAGCTAGGAGCGGAGTCCGGGTTTTGTCTTTTTAGTCTAGCGACGGATACCTCGCCTTTTTGTCCGCTTGTGGGACGTTTATGTTGATTTGTAATTATCCTTTGTTGAACTAAATTGTTATTGTAAATTGTTTTAATGGAAATGTTTGCAAAGTGTTTTCTTATTCTAAACGTTCGCGTCCCGAGTTCGGTTTACTGAAATTGGGGCGTGACAGCATTAGATTCCACCGCTAGAACCTGCCAACCCTTCACCACACACCACTCCAAACCCCCTTTCAAAGCCAAGCACTCAGCAAGATGAAGGGAGAACTCTCCCACTTGGAAGCAGCCCTCGTACCAAGGAATTCCCCAACATGATTTCCAACCACCATGCCCAAGCCAATCCCCCTTTCCGAACCACAAAATCCAGATTTAGTTTTAAAACTCCAACTAAGGGAAAGCTCCATCTCGGAGGCAAAGCTTGGGACTGCCTTTCGACATGACACCACCTCTCTTGAAAAAAGAGGAGTTGAATTCTTGAATCCAAGAATTGCAAGCTGCTGCTACTAAATCGTGGTCCTTCCCAAGATCTCCACGAAAAAAAGGGATTCCTCTCACACTAAATCATATATGCGATCATAGCCCAGATCGCAAAATCATATTTCAAGAGCCTCTGCGACATAAAAAAAATAACAGATCACAGTCAGATAAAGTGTGTAAAAGATCAACCTCCACACAAAAAGGCGTAGCACACCAAACCGCTTCAACTATCCGACACCCAAAAAAAACGTGAGCGTTGGTCTCATCCCCCTAAGCACACATCGATCACCCCGGACCCCTGGATCTCTCTTCAAGACAAACTCTCCCTTACTGGAAAATATCATGGGAAAAAACGCTACAGGAAAACGCGAACCTTTGGTGACTTGGCCTCCAAAGTCCCTTCCACCAACTATGCATAAACCCCTTGAGGCCTCCCTAAATTGAACCATTCCAATCACCAACCTCAACCCTGTACTCAGACTACACCGAATAGACCTCCTTCCGCTCCGAACCTCAAGAGCAGGACGCATTCGTCCGAGATATCCCCCTCAAAATTTGAAGGATTGCCTCACAATCTACCATTCAAAGTAAAACATCAATTCTAACCTTATCCTAACAACCATCAACTCCTAGAAGATCAGAAACCCTAGAATCCCGGTGAGCCTTAGTCGGAAGATTAATTGGGAAAAATCTCGTGTTGGAGGGAATCCACAAATCATAGAAGAGAAAGGTATCATGCCCATGCCCTATTCGCTTGATTGCTCCCTTTTGAACCAAGGATCGAGCCCACAAGATACCTTTCTAAACAAAAGACTAACCCGGGCAAACACGAGGTTTGCAAAAAGAAGTCGCTCGGAAGTGCTTACTCCGAAGAACTATAGCCATCAAATTTTTATTCACCTTTAGGATCTACCAAACTTGCTTTCCCAACATTGCCTTGTTAAAAGCCTCAATGTCTCAAAATCTCGAACCCCCGACACGCTTTCGAGAGCAAAGATTTCTTTAAGGTAGTCAATGGAGATGACGCAAGTCCACATCCCTACCCCGTCGAAAGCAAGCCACCAGTCTTTGAAGATCTTGAAGAGTTCTTTACGGGACCCGAAAAACTCATTAGGCAAAAGAAGGGATTGACTGGATTACTATCTTGATCAACAGCTCCCGACCTCCTAGGTAGAAAAACTTAGCCTTCCACCTTTGCAATTTCTTTTGAACTCGATCCCTTCAGAAAACGAAAGACCACATTCCATCTCCGACCTACGAGAGAAGACAACCCCAAATACCGCACATGGCCTCCCTCCTCCCCAATCTGAAGGAAATTTTGTAACGAGGGCCTATCAGTTGGATGAAGCCTTTAAAAAAATTATCATCTAATAAGCGCGTCTTATTGATAAAAAAAAGGTAATTGTCTTAAAATGATTTTTTCCCAAAGAAAACTATGGCAAAGGGTTTTTGGGCCGGTGTCACTTAGCAAGGGACATTATCCAAACCAGGTATATATTCTTGCCGAAGGATCTAGCTCGGAACACATCTGCAAGCCGGACAAGGAGACAAAGTCAAAGAAGACATAGCAAGTGAAGAAACAAAGCAAGGTCCACTAGGGAACCCTACAAGAAGTTTGGAACTAAGGACTAGGCTAAAATGTTGTTTTTGTCTGATAAGAAAATCCTAATTTACGGATCAGCTCCCGAATCCTTGGGGATCTATCTATCGAAAATGATGCCCACAAGTGGAGAATATGTCTTCCATAATTCTGATTGGTCTGTGAGTCTCATGCCTGCTGAAACCAAGACACCCTCGGAATCTCCAAACCAACTATGGGATGCTCCAATTCTATGTATATATCCATAAAAATCGCTTCTTTTTCATGTGGGTGTTCATAGATTTAGTATGAAGGCACCACAGTTACTATTTCAAGAAGATGGACCAAATATCAGCCTTGATCTCAAGTTACCAGCAGTAGAAACCATGTCATGTTTTTCAGCTAATGAATCTAGAAATGCCAAGAGACTAAAGCACACTACTTATTCCTCGCCGGCCGGAGTTCGATTCCGGGACCACGTGTCGGCGTACGCGCAGAAGTATCTGGCGGTGGAGGCCATGGGCGAGGCAGCGACAATGATGAGGGACCGAGCTGGAGAAACAGAGGAAACAGAGTCGTGCAGAGACGGGATGAGGCTGGTTCAGCAGCTTATGGCCTGCGCCGAGGCCGTGGCTTGCCGTGACAAGACATTCGCCTCGGCCTTGCTGTCCGAGCTCAGAGCCAACTCTCTGGTCTTCGGGTCGTCGTTGCAGCGAGTCGCTTCTTGTTTCGTCCAAGGCCTCTCGGAGCGGCTCTCCATGGTCCACCCACTCGGCGCGAACGAGGATAAACCGGCAAGCGACCTGGCGGCGGACAAGGACAAGACTCTGGGACTGGCGTACGAGGTTTGTCCGCTGATAAAGTTCGGTCACTTCGCGGCCAACGCGGCAATATTGGAAGCCTTTGAAGGAGAGAGTTCGGTCCATGTCGTTGACTTGGGGATGTCACTAGGCCTGTCCGGCGGGCCCCAGTGGCGAGGCCTGATCGATAGCCTGGCCCGCCGGAAGCTGCCTCCCCGTCTCCGGATCACCGGAGTAGGAAACTCCTCCGGCCGGCTCCGGTCAATAGGCCGAGACCTCAAGATGTACGGTCGAAGCAGAGGTGTCGAGTTAGAGTTCTTGATCGTGGAGAGCAGCGTAGAGAACCTCAAACCGGGACAGATAGAGGTTGTTGATGGCGAAGTATTGGTGGTCAACAGCATATTTGAGCTACATGGCGTGGTGAAAGAGAGCAGAGGAGCGTTGAACTCGGTCCTGCAGGCTCTGCAGGAGCTGTCCCCGAAGGTGGTGGTGGTGGTGGAGCAGGACTCGAGCCACAACGGGCCGTTTTTCTTGGGGAGGTTCATGGAGTCTCTGCACTACTACGCGGCCATATTCGATTCGCTGGACGCAATGCTGCCGAAATACGACACTCGGAGGGCGAAAGTGGAGCAGTTTTATTTCGGGGAGGAGATAAAGAACATAGTGAGCTGCGAGGGGGCGGCGAGGGTGGAGAGGCACGAGAGGGTGGACCAGTGGCGGCGGAGGATGAGCCGGGCCGGGTTCCAGGAGGCGGGGCACGGGAGGGCGGTGCTGGGGCAGGCGGTGGAGTGGATGGGGAAGGAGCGGGTCTGTGGTGGGTACACAGTGGTGGAGGAGAAAGGGTGTTTGGTTCTTGGCTGGAAGGGTAAGCCCATTGTCGCAGCTTCTCGCTGGAAGTGCCCTTGACTTGTTATCGGCACTAAGTTGATTGTGTTTTGTGCTTGCCAATCATTTTCTAGGACCATCAAGGGAGTCCATGGAACTGTGATGGTGAATAATTGAAATATAAAATGATTTTAAGTTTGCAACTTAGTTGTGAATCAAATCCTCAGTATGATTTAAGATGAGGGGTTAAGTTTTATTGTTATTTTCTTTTGAACAAAAAGGTGCAATTCATTAATTTAACTTCAAATACATCTGGACGCTAAGGAATAAATCCCTAACCACGACAAAAGACATAATGGTGTCTCAGTTCTCTTTATACTATAACCGTTACTGACGGTATTAGATGGGCCAGCTATCAGTCAGTTGGGATGTCATATAGGCAAGTGATGCCCCTTGGGGTGAGAAGGAGCGGGGTACCGGAGATCCTGAGGGACCTCAACAGTAATGGTGATGGTGGGAGGCAAAGCATCGTCTAGGAAACCCTCCCAAGGCCAGTACCCGATGCTCCCCTCCTTAGAAAAATCATCGATTCTCTGTTCGACATGCATTGATCCTGCAAAGACAAACTCACATAAAAAAAAATAAGAAAGACCCTTTCGATTAGCCAGGTCCATAATCGTGAAAGGGGTCGAGGCGGTTGCGGTGGTGGAGGCCAGGGAGAAGGACGCGCCGGCTGCGACTGTAGATCAGGGGCGGCGACTTCAGGGGTGACTCTAGAGATGGCGACGGCAGCAGAAGCGGCGACGACATCAGGGACGACGACAGTCATGGGGGTGTTGTCACGCCCCAAATCCGGTTTTGACCGGACTCGAGACTTGACCTGAGTTAATAGTAGAAAATAATAACAATTTATAAATCTTTCAGAATCAAATAAACTCCAACAAGTCCTCATAGTAAATAATCCAAAATCTCGAATAAGAGTCACAGCTCAACATAAAGTGTAAGATAAATAGTGTTTAGTACAAAATACCAACACAACTCTAGAACAACCCCCAAGACAAACTGAAGCTCCCGAGCCTCGAACTTCCTAGACATCAGGTACGCCTATAAAACAATAAGAAAAACCATAGGGGTGAGCTTGCGCTCAGTAGGGAAAATCGTAATTAAGTTAACCTTCGGCTTAGTAATAAAACTGTCTTAAAGTGGTAACGCAATTTACAGTTAAACATATCAGTAATAAAACTGCTTTAACAAGATAACGCAAATAGCGATTTAAATACGATTAACAATAAAATACTAGGAATCAGTGTAAATAAGAATAGTATCGCATTCTCAAAGATAACTATAACTTTAAAAGATTGTAAGAAATGTACCAATAATACGTTACAACTATTAAAATGGGAACAAGTACTATCACACCAACCACTTGCTTTCTCAAGCCTCCAATCCATGAATAGATTCTGGTGTCACATCGGTTCCTATATTCCGATCCACCAGAGTATTCATATCACATCAGATTTTTCCTCGATCCAGAGGTGGCCATAGGTCATAGGGAACCAAGGTAGTGCTCACGTAGGACACATACACTTGGGTGAAACCACAGTAACCATTTCTCACAGAGTAACCCATCCAACCGCCCCGTAGGGTCCAATAACCAATGCCCTCAGGCTCCAATAATCAATGCTCCATAGTGTCCAATAACCAATGCCCTCAGGCTCCAATAATCAACGCCCCGTAGGGTCCAACAACCAATGCCCTCAGGCTCCAATAATCAACCATTATCCCGCAGGATCTGCCAAACACCAACGACCACAACACCAGCGGGTTACCCCCCCCCCCCCCCCCCCCCCACCTCCCGGTGTAGTACCGAACCGAACAATCAAAATCTCAAGAACATGAATAAGGGAAACACACTATAAATTATCCACCAATCAACACTTATCGAATCACACTTTCATCACAACACAACAAAGACATCCATTTGTACTCCACACTTACCGTATACTTACCTGTCACGAACCATTGGTACATCGATCACCTGATTGCACCGTCTGGCACAATCAGTCATACTCGATCATCCGTTCAATCAATCAACTAAGCATACGATTTAGCTAGTTTCGTTAGACTCTTTACTTATCTAAACTAGGCAACCAAGCATGTGAACCTATCACAACAACTAATCCGAGGGCTCATCACGACCTCTCTACCAGTAAAAAAATTCCCAAGTATTGAAAGCAAGTTACACTAGTTATTCTCATCCTAAGCATGCATACTAGACACATCCGATTATTAGTAATTGAAAGACGATTATTCTAGTTATTCGCATCCTATAGGAAATTCTAGGACCTTTCCGATTTTATTAACCTAATAGGCATACTAGTATTGAAATACTCGAGTAATTAGACTTTCCCTACCTTGAGGTCTTCCTCTAACAATTCTCTGCTGTAACGATTGCTTCACCTCTCCTCCGTTCTTCACACGGGTTCCGGAAAGGTCTTCGTCCCTCGAGTTCGAAACCAAGGTCTTGGAACACAAGAAAATTCTAATCAAGATCTAACTAAGAAGCAAATAAGGACTCGAAAACCACCCCAAAAGACCAGTATCCTAACAAAGATCGAAAATGACGAAAAACACCCCAAAAGGAC
Source organism: Erodium maritimum (assembly GCA_963921825.1). NCBI lineage: Eukaryota > Viridiplantae > Streptophyta > Magnoliopsida > Geraniales > Geraniaceae > Erodium > Erodium maritimum. Next base: position 64,560,086 of record OY997590.1, on the reverse strand, counting down.
CCAAAACTGGTCTGCCACGGAATGGGTCACGGAGCCGTGACACCACCCGTCACGGATGACGTCACGGAACCGTGACGCGTGCCGTCACGGACTCCGTCACGGAGCCGTGACCACTCCAGTCACGGTATCCGTCACGAATCCGTGGTAGGTCTGGGCATACTCGCCCTTCTTCAACCTTCAGCTCCTTTTTCCCGAAAATTACCATCCAAACTCCATTTTCAGTCAACAAAAACTCCCAAAACAGATAAATAACTTCAAAGCTCCTCTACCCATGGTAGGAATCATCAAAATCTCAACAATCCAAGCTATTTCAATTTCCAAAATAAACAAAACCCAAGGATTTTCATCAAAAACCCACAAAAGCTTCTCAACAACATCATCTAACACTATCCCAAACAAAACCCAACAACTTCTAGCAAAACCAAGTAAAACCCATGAAATGAAAAGAAGGGAAAAGAGATTTAGATAGTGTCCTTACCTCTAGGAGAGTGAGATGAAGAAGATGGTGAGAATTTGGAGAAGAAAGAGGTAGAAAATGGACCCAAGTTGCCTCTTTTCCTTTGCTTCTTCTTCAAGACTCCATGGGAGCTCTTCTCTTTCTCTTTTTCCTCTAATTTTCGGCTACAACAAGAAATGGGCTGAATTGTGATGCTCCAATTTCTTTAATAGACCTAGTTGTGTAAAGACTAAAAGCCCCTTTTGATATTTTCCCCTTAAAGGTCCTTAGAAGGGTATTTCCTCTCTTCCAATACTTTATGGACAAGTGTCCAAGTAGGGTCCATTACTCTCCAATTTAAAATCCAACACAATAATTAACTAGGTCTTAGTCGATATAAAGTCCAATTTTGACCAAAGTTGACTTTTCCCAATATTATACTTAAACGAAAGGAAACGGCCCAATTAAGCCAACCGTGATGACGGCTAAGCTTTTTGGGCACCGGAAAAGCCCCGAGTGACCTCCTGATTCATCGGTTGACTTTTCCGGCCGAAAGTCAAACTTGTCTTAGAAGTCACCGGTTCGAACGGGAGCGGTTCTTACAGGTGTTGAAACCCTAGGTAGATATGGGTTAGGGCCAGGAGGCGGTGAAGCCCTAAAACCCACACCGTCACTCACCGGAGGAGCCAGAGCAAGGTCATGGCTAATGGGAGGAGACGCAGGGTTAGGGGTCGGATGGCGTAGAGCAAGGAGGCCCTTACTTGAGGAGAAAGTTGCCCCAAGGCGACGTCCACCCTGAGGAGTAGGACTTGGCGGCGGCGGGACAGGCGATGTCGACAAAGGAGCCATGGGGGTTGGCTTTCGTTTGCGCCGACGACAACTCTTGTCCCCAGCACCGACAACTTGTTGCGTAGTACAAGACAGAGGAAGAGGAGCAGCACCGATAGGAGCAGCATCGATCGCTAGAGGCACAACTGTGGCAGAGTACTTGGCGGCGGGAGGAGGAGAGGAGAGCACCATAACGTTGTGCGGCAGGGGCTAGGAAAAGTTCTCTAAGTTGAGAGAGTTTACTCTGTCAAAAAATTTAATATTAAATATATAAATCGATCTATCAATACAGATAAGTTTTAAAAAAAGTTTTATTTTTATTAATTCTATGATCATTAAATAAATGGAACTTTAAAACAAAGATTTTATTATTCAGAATTTCAAACCAACAAATTAGAAGGCACCACATTAATTGGATAGGAGGTGATTGTTGTTATTTTTTTTATCAGCAAGACTAATTTAGATTAAAACCTCCAACGAGGGAGAAGAGGAGTACATGGTCGATCTTTCACTACAGATCAAGGTACAAAAAAGAACACCACACAATGAAACCCCATGGGAATGAACTGAAAACCTCACCCCCTAAAAGGTCGCAGCCTTCATCTTCGGGCGGTACCACAAATGAAAATAGGACACAACCTACTAATGAATAAGTTCTAAAAACTAGATTTCACTAACATGAACCCCTGAAAAACCGAATACAGTTGAAATACTCCAAAAACAAAGTAGGGTCTGAAAACCTGAAGCTCTGAATTTGAAAAAAGGGTCTTGAGTACCCAAATGTGACCACCATGAAGCCTTGGGTGAGTAAAATCCAACTGTCGAACCTCACCGGAGAAAATCCAAACCCTATCTATGATTTGCTGAACCGACTCTCATCTCTATAGAACTGCCCATCTAAGGGCAATAACTAAATGCTGGTGGCCAACACAACTAACGGGTGAGACAGATCCGAATTACCATACCAACCCTAGCAGATGGCTTCTGAGGGGCGAACAACACCCATGAAACTCGTCGGCGGTCAACGCCTTTAACCGACGAGCTCGACCCACCACCGGGTCAGGATGAAGCGAAACCAATTACTAAAGTAGCATGGACGAATAGGAGAGGCTTAGCTTACCAAGGGGATAGGACGAAGACAACTTCAGAACTGACCATCATGGCATGTACCCATGCCGGCCCTCGACACGAAACCGGCCAACACCGAGAATCACTTGTAGGGGACCCGGTATTTCTACCGAACACCAGGCTTGCCTTTCTTTCAGACATCGGCTACCACCGGTGAGATCCAAAAACACCACCCACAGCCAAGAACTCCAGAACCAAGAGCCACCCAAAGCCCTAACCGAAGAACCGAGTACTTTTCCTAGCAACGAACCGAGCTGACACCACACGACCTCACGCGCCCCTACTTTTTCCGGAGAGTCCCTTTAGTGAGAACCTCGTCTCAAACCACTCCGACATGGTGCAGGTGAAGGGCTTCAGTGAAATTGCGCGACAGCAGACTCGGACGACTTCGAACTCACGGAGGGTCCGCTTAACGCTTTGGTCAGCACCGAGAACGCATGAAAAGAACCAGAATTTCTTCAAACCGGAGCCGAGAGAGAGGAGTAGCGGTTCTGCCCCTGGGAAGCCCGAGGAGGCCGGGATAACCTTCCGCGCCACTGGGGACGATGAAGGCTATAGGGTGGCGTCTCCTTGATTCCAAATGAGATCATGTTCAAACCGGTGCATGAACCTTCAAAGGCCACCAGAAGACAGCAAAGGCCCAAAAAGACCAGGTCCAAAAACTTGAACCAAGTGGTTGTGGTGGAGGCCTGACCCGGCCCGAAACCCAACGGCATACCTTACCCGGTCCAGAAATCGGTACCTACCCGGCCCAGCCCTAGGCCCTCCCAATCCCCTGCCCAAGACACGGCCCAGGCCCGAATCCAGTACAGACCCTACCCAGACCATCGACCCGAACCCAACGCAGCTGCAACATGTCCCCGAAGCCGCCGCCCAAAACCCAGCAGCTCCCGACCCTACTTCAGATCGATAACGAAGCGACTCCGACGAGGAAGAGGCCAGACCTTCTCCACGCAGCACCAGTAGAACGCAGCAATAGAGGAACCGAGTAAACCACCACCACCGGGCTCGGAAACCAATGAGTTCCACTTACTTCCGGCGAGATGAAGCCCAACCATGCCCCAAGCACAGATCCACGCACTCAGAGGTGCCTGTAGCCTGAACCGAGAAGTATTCGCTGCAAAACCGGAGAAGAGGCCGAGATCGAGCCGAGGAAGACGAAGCCCAGAAGCCGCCGTCAGAAGCAAGGGAAGGGAGAAGGAGAAGCGTAGGTCACCAGCGACGTCCAGGCAGAAGGCTGTGGCCATCGCCGGTGACGGGGAAGATACAGATGGCGGCGGCTAGAGTTAAGAGGGGGGGGGGGGGGGAACTTTTTCGAGAGAGAAAGTGAAGTGAGTTAGGTGATTGTTATTGTAAAATATTTATATACGGGTATGAAGAAAAGGTTCAAGGAACAAACCATTTCTTATAGTGTGAACTATGAACCTCATTATCTTTTTAACATTTTTTTTGTTCGTTGATGTGGTTAGCAAAAAATCACGAGTCGGTAGGAATAGTTATTCACACCGAGCAAAACTCGCATAATACTCAGATGTACTCGAAGTTTGGAAATTCTTAGACATAGGTTTAAGTTAGGTGCACACTGTAGTATCATGTTTCCCTGAATATTAAATATGTCGCGGACAAACAATTTTGCTGACGCATTCGAGGTGGCGAAAGTTTGGTTTCCTAATTTAACACAAAATTCTACCCAGATTCATGCCCATTCACGATGTTGGATTTGAAACTTGCAAAGACGGTACCTAGGAACTAAAATTGTAGAGGAAATAATGTACAGATACAAACTTATGATCTCGGGAAAGTGTAATTGTGGAAATCAAGTTCATTTGGAATTTGCGTGTAATTGAGAGTAAGTTGGGAGAGAAGTAACATATATTCCAAATGCGCTCTCAGCTCTTGAAGTTGTAGGCATCTTGATAGAGGGGTATAAAGGTCATTTCATAGGAAATTTGAAATTTGATTTTAAACCCCACACAATCCTTCCAAAGTCGAGGTATACCCGAGTGGTTATTGACCACGTCCATGCACCAACTTTTACGCAATAATAGGTATGACCAAGCCCGACTAATTTTTTCCAAAGTCGAGGTATACCCGAGTGGTTATTGACCACGTCCATGCACCAACTTTTACGCAATAATAGGTATGACCAAGCCCGACTAATTTTTTTATAGCAAAAACATAAGCTTCGAGCCCAAGACCATGATCAAAACTGGCACATGCCACACCCACGTTCACGCTAGGACCCAACCAAAGTACATGGAAATAATCATTTATAAACTAAAGATTTAGTCTTTTTATGTTGGTTTATGATTATTTATCTACACTTATTTAGTTGTAATTGTTTGTTATGAGAGGTATTTTATTGGCGACACTAAGAAACTATTTTGAAGGACATTTGTCCTTCCGTCACAATCAGTTTTATGTTGTGTTTAGTTCAAGCCCAGGTCAATACTTGATTCGAAGCCCATTCACAAAAGCGCATGCTTCAAGTCTTGAACTAGTAAGGGAAAAAACTCATTCATAAATCCAAGATTAGTCTTCTTTTTCTTCTGATGTGGGACAACTTACAATAATATTTTAAGGCATGAAAGCATTTCTTCCGACACATTTTTGGCCTTGTTGCTTGGAAATTATGTGCTAAAGTAGGTGCTTGTATGGAAGAAGGTTGAGGCTTTAGAAGGATGAAGGTTGGAGCTCCAACAAACAGGACTTTGAGCCCGTTGAGATGGTTGAAAATCAAGCCTTTGACAGGAGTTTGGATGTTGCACATAGATGATGGTTTTGTCCGGCTAGCTCAACGGTGACAATAAGGATGTGGCCAACAAACAACATGGTGAGGGACGTGGCAAGGATTTTATTAGCGAGTTCCTATAATTA